>JACEFZ010017392.1:0-40623 GCA_014155875.1 Cepaea nemoralis | reverse complement strand
ATAAATTTCCCACCCCAACACAGTATACGTAAAAATGTAGATGTCTAGACTTGTGGAAGGAAGGAAGGAAGGAAGACAGGAAGGCAGGGAGGCAGGGAGGCAGGGAGAGGGAGGGGAGGGAGGGGAGGAAGGAAGGAAGGAAGGAAGGCAGGCAGGCAGGCAGGACGGAAGGAAGGAAGAAAGGAAGGAAGGAAGGAAGGAAGGAAGGACATCATACGATTCTATTTTACTGTGTGCTCTTTGTGAATCAACACTAAATGTGGCGCACGCAATAAAAAAGAAAAACGATGAACAAGAAAAGGATCATTACAGACCTACGTAAAATCCCGTGTTGACTTTGGCAGTGTTGTCATCGATGTATACCATTGAGAAGGAATACCTGGGAGCCTTGCCACATCCCTGCAGAGCCATCCCCATGACTATTATGATCAAAGAGATTTGAGCGGTTCTTTCTTTGGCAGCTTGGTTTGCTTGCTCGGAGACTTTCTGACCTGGGATAAGAATATCTGGAGTGATACATTCAGTGTTATACTAGATAATGATACTCATAATAACATTCATAGTTATTGTACCGAGACCCCTGGGGCTGTGACAGGTAAAGGTACACTTCGACCTTCCCTACCTGCCCTGACCACAACACAAGTATAGTTATACTACAGACCACCACACCGATTCTGACGATCCCCTGTCTTTCACTCACTCAACCTAGGAACCTATCCTACTAGGGGGCTCAGCCCAGAAGACCCACATACAGTCAAGCAATGGCATGGTAACACAAAGATTACATTTAATGTACACAAGAGTCCAGATCAGAAGAATGAAGATTCGGATAGAGAACAGATGTCTATACAGTCAGATAGCAGAGTTGCGAAGAGTCCAGGATGATCCAAGTTTCATCCTTTGGCAAGGTAGCTTCTATCACTTGCGTACGTCCGGTCTTTTCGGTTTAGTTCACCAGGCTCCCTCCAAGTGAGAGTTGACTCGAGGATTGAAGAAGCATTCTATTTCATCGATTGTCTACGGTGATCACCATCTGAGCTATCTTGAGTTCCTGTTCCAGGATAATAACGCCACCACAGGTTGTAGAAGAAGTGTCACCCTAGGGGAGACCCTAGATCAAAAGGCGTCTTTAAAGGAAGCCCTTTTCACGAAGCAACACGTGGGAGTGTGGTAGCTCTCTTAAAGTTTAAAGAGTCTGATTGACCCTCTCTGGGTCGGAGAAATGATGGTACCTCCCATATCCACCAATCTCGAGATTCAACAATGTTCTTACTGACGAATGAGATCACGGGTGGGACCCCAACTGGGTCTGGTGACTGGGAGTGTAGGTCACCTCATAGATGGCTATAATAGGATCACACATGCCAATAGTCTGTCAATTAGTGCCAACCTGTGTCGGGCAAAACATTAAGATGTTCATATTTATAAGTAGTCTTTTACCCTGCAGTTCTACTGTACCTCAGATTTACGTATCAGGTACGTAATATCTTTTCACCCTCAGGTGCGATGTCATGGAATGAAATCGCGTTTATGTGTTCCCAGGGTGGTGATTAACTAGAATGAGCATAGAGCTAAATTCTCTCTTAAAACTATAACTGTCAAGGTGTTACATACCACTAGGACAGACTAGGGACAGAAGAGGGACAAGGACTGAGAGGACAGAGAGACAGGACCTCTATAAAGGTATAGACAGAGTAGAGACAGCACCTAAGCTAGGATTTAAGAACCGTTATAAGACCAGACTCGGTTGAGACACTAACGTGCCATATTTAGGACAACAGATGGACCAACCCCGAGAATAAGGGAGGGGTACGTTAGGTCACGGAGAATACCGTGACGACGTAAACAGTAATAAAACTTTAGGGTCAACCAGTACTGAGACGACAGTACTACGTGACAAACAGAACAGCACGCAGAGTTGCTGACCGCACGAGGGATTTTGACCACGTAGACAAGCGACGGACTGAGTTGAGTCAGACAGCGACAAGACGGCTTCCCGACAGGACATAGTGTTTTTTTCTGAAGCCATTATCTAATGTTGCGAACGCATGTGATATTAGAGAGAGAGAGTGATCGTGTTTAATGATATATATACTGTATGACAAGTGGAGACCATTGTATTGATTTGACAGGCAGATAACGCCTTGTCGCCAATGTATGATTGTCAGGCTTGCCTGAAATAAAATCCGTGTATACCATCTGTACAAGGGAAGTTATATTTGAGGTATAGATAAAGTCGCGAGAGTTCCTGTGTGGGTAACGCAAGACTGTGACAGGCAGCGAGTTATGGTGTCAGAAATTACTGCTTGAACGCACGCCGGAATGTAAGATTGAGCTACAGTGTCAGAAGTTACGGTTTGAAAGCACGCCTGAATCTTATAATTTAGTATTAAGAAGTTAACAATTTGTGTGTGTGAACGAGCGTAGCATGCCTGACACATTAGTAATTTATGGTGTCAGAAGTTATTGAACGCAAGTTAACATAGTGAAACGCTCGAATGAACGCATTAGCGAAGTATGCTGGAACGAGCTATTGATTAAAAACGAAAGATTGTGAAGTGCGCCGAGTGACCTGTGAGTGAAATTATTACCTGCGCAAGTGTGTAAACGTGTCATTATTGATCGAATAGTTAGAACTGAGTGAAACGAAATGTAATATTGTGATCGTAACATGTGTTGTTAAAGACATTTCAGCTGAAGATAAAGCCAGTGAAGACATGACGACAGACACAGACACTCCTAGTCCATTTGCAAAATGTCTACAACAGTCAGACGTAGATTCTCTAGAACAGCTAGAAAAACGGGGGTCTGCGTATTTTTCGTCAAATAGGGATATTTTTAAATCGTTTAGTGAAGAAAGTGAAATTGTTGCAGCTGCTATAGGCAAACTACAAAAGCCTTATACATTTTGAGAACAGAAAAGGGGCAACCTACCAAAATGCCCATATTGCAAATTCCAGCACACACAATTTGCGATGTGCGATAAGAACCCGAATTATCCAGCACACTTAGAAATGATGATAAAAAAAAACAGCAAACCAAGAGATAAACCTTCAGAAGTTCTGTAAAATGTTTTTTTTTTGCCATTGCTTCGGGCACTATTCATCTAGATGTACTGGAAGACAGAGGTTGAAAGCAGCGAGTGCATTGTTGGTCGATTCATCATCTGAGTGTGAAAGTGATTTTGAAGAAATGAGAGAGAATGATGAATATGTAGTGGCAGCGATGGATGTATTGAATTACAGTAACTGTACAACATGCCATCAGTTCCATGACAACGGAATACTTAAGTGTGGACATACAGTGCCGTTTTCGCTTGAAAACGCTAACGCAGCATGGGCCTCCAGAGGCAGGTTAGATTTCCACCACGGAATAGTCAATAACTTACCATGCAAACTCCCGATTGATAGTGGCAGTACATTAATCGGTCTAAGAAAGGAATTGGCTAGGCCAGAAGACTATACGGGTGAATTTGTTAACTGCCGTACTTTTCCAGGCAGCATAGAAAAGTACCCGTTGGCCAAAGCTAACATAAATACCAATTTCTTGACTGGCACCTTTACTGCGCGGTGTTACATAACCCATGTACGGATCTTATATTCGGCTGTTTGCCACAGGTGGAGAAATGTACCACTGAAGAGATAGCCGCCTGGAGAGAAACCTACTCCAATCAGGCCAAAACTAGGTCAAAAACTAGTAAACAACATGATGACCTACAAAACAAAATGGTACCCCCCAGTGCTTCCAGTGGTACACTGGAGAACAACACCACACAAAAGGTCATACAGGCGCAGCGCGCCAAGTCAAATATACCAACGTATTTTAAACAGCCCGGTACAAGTATAAACAACGTACAGATTGAACCAAATTAGGATGTTTTGTGAATGTTACCAGATGAGTGTGACCTATTATTGACCTCATGGCACGGGCCATTCAAAGTGGTGAGGAAAATTTCAGATGTTGACTATGAGATATCCTTGAACAACAACCTCAAGATATCGCATATCAACATGTTGAAGCCTTATTACAGAAGACAAGAACGGGAGACGGAAGACCACACAGCGCAACCATACCAATTAACCAGACTCCAGACGAACAGATTACAGACACAATAGTTAGCTATGTAGAAGACGAGCATATTACAGCCACAGTTATCAACCAAACAGAAGAAGATGACTTTGATTTACCGTTACCGACTGTAGAGAGCACCACAACAATTAACAACATACACCTAGGGCCAAAGATGACAGACAAACAGAAACTTCAGACAATAGCATTATTGACTGAGTACAAACAAATTTTTTCAGACATTCCAGGTAGGACAGAGAGAATACAACACTCCATTATTATCTCAGACTATACTCCAATCAAATGTCGACCATACTCTATCCCTCTAAACTATAGGGGAAATCTAGATAAGGAAATTCTTAGTCTAGAAGCCTGTGGGATAATCCAGAAATCCCAATCAGAGTATTCATTTCCGACAGTCGTAGTCAAAAAGAAGGATTCTACCATAAGACGCTGCGTGAATTATAGAAAATTGAACACAGTTACGAAAATTGATGCTGAGCCTATTCCTTCCTGTGACGTCCTTATCTTGAACATGTTATAATCTATTATCTTCTCAAAGCTTGACCTAAAGAAAGGCTATTGGCAAATTCCTATGCATAGAGATTCCATTCATCTTACTGCATTTGCACCACCTCTAGGTCTCTACGAGTGGCGTTTCCTTCCTTTTGGCCTACGCAATGCACCTGCCACCTTTGTCCGCCTTACTAGGGAACTTTTGCATGGAGTCACAAATACTCAAACATATATAGATTATATATGCATCCATACAACAGACTGGACAACACATCTACAAACTTTGAGACTCGTCTTCGAAAGAAAACAATTGTTTGGACTAACAATCAAACCAACTAAAGTCGAGTTGGCGTTTGATGAGATAGATTTGTTAGGCCATACTATATCCAAGGGCCAGTTAAAAACAGATAACAAAATTGTAACCAAAATCTTGAACCTCACTATTCCGATAACAAAACAACAAGTGAGGAGCTTGCTAGGTTTAGTAAACTATTACAACAAATTCATCAAACATTTGGCACAAATAACGTGTGTATTTTCCGATTTGTAGAAATCTTCTGCAAAGATAAATGTGCAAGATGCTACTTTACAAATTGCAATGTCAAAATTAAAGTACCTTTTTAGTAATGTTCCTATCCTCCGCTTACCTAATCCGAAACTACAATATACCCTTGGGTGTGATGCCAGGGCGACTACAATCTCTGGCGTACTCCTGCAAAAATATGAAGAGATTCTCCATCCGATCGTGTATGTTAGTCGCAAACTTAGCACAGCTGAATCACATTATGATGTCTCTCAACTTGAGGCTCTCGCAATCGTGTATTGTGTTAGTAAACTTCATATATATTTGGCTGGAACTCACTTTGTCGTCGAGACCGACAATTATCCGCTGTTAGTTATGGAGAAAGGCCTGCCTAAAAATAATAGGATTTATCGCCGAGCTTTGATACTCTTAAACTATTCATTCTCCATAAGACACATTAAAGGGAGCAGCAATACCCTTGCAGATTTGCTAACGGGACCTTCGGACATTGAAGTGATGGAGAAAGGAGATGAAACACTGTCACATTTGCCTGCAGTTACTACCGATTAGTTCATATATAAACTGTGCTAGTAATCGTAAGACAGAAGACACTGCGCAACATAAGTGTCATTATGTGCACTTACCAAGAACTCACGTAGTGCCTGAACGCATGAGCAAGATAGTTAGAGAATCATCTAGTGCGTATGAACGGTGATACTACTATGAACAGAGTGTGACACGCTACAGTCGTCTACATACAGTGAAAATTGTATATAAACTAGCGTAAGGAAAGACCCAGAGGAAAGAGACGTCATCATCACCGTCAACTGGATCTACTATTAGTTAGTTAGTTAGACTTGTATGTAACATGCTTATACGTACGTAACATGTATGTATTAAGGTTATATGTGATAATGTTTAATGAAGTTGCACTAGGCAATTTAGTGGTTCATTACAAAAGTAATAGTATTAATAGAAGCGCCACAAGTATTCCAACGAACCGATAGCTTATGTTAAATTGTTAGTTGTAGTAATAACCATGAGTTAATTAGGTTACAAACACCTACATTTAGTGCTTAGATTTATGAATATAGATAGTATTTAGATTTAAACTAGTAGAATATAGCAAACAGTTCTCTGACGAGACTGCTACCGATGAAGCCCATTAAAACGCCGAGGTAATATACTTAAATTTAATTAGAAATAGAATAAACTATTTGTCAAATAAATTTAAGAATTTAGAAATTTATAACTTTATTAGACTTAAGGGAACAAACACATTTCTCTTACAGTGTGTTTAGTTGATTTAATTACCTTCCCTTAGAAACACTCAGAAATTAATAGTTTAGTTAATTATATAACCATATTTAACAACAGTAATTAGTTAGTGTAGTTACTTAAATTCCCTTAGTTATTACACCCATCATTTAGTTAAATAGGTTAAGTACATTATTTATTTTAATAACGTCCATTATTTAATATATAACTTGTTTCTTTCACTTAACATCACCAAGTAACAATTTAGTTAATTTACTTCCCCTTAGTTAGTTGTTTACTTCAACTTAGAATAAATATCTTAGTTAATATAATTAGACATCACCCCGTACAATGACAGTTATACTAGAAATCTTCAGTCTAGTGACTGATAAAACCAATTGTCCATTAGAATAGTTAGATATATTTCGACTTAATTAGTTTCTTTTGTATTGCAGTAAGCAATACAGTTAAAATGGTCAATATAATAGTGTGATATATAAAACTACTTTATTTCGGCTCAATATTATTTAACACGAGCCCAATTTTATGTCAATGACAAAACATTTTTAAAAGATTGACAATGTATGAATGAGTGAACGCAAGATGAGTATACGGACCAATGAAAGAATTAAAAATATTAGTATGAACAGTGGTGCATTTTTTTCCGCACACACTAGTTTTATTGACTTGTCCGCGTCTTCTGTGTAAACCATGTGAGTGTGTACTTGTATGTGTGTAGTAGCCACTAATGCATTACAGCAATGGTTGTTTTCCAGAATTCCAGATCGGCGAAGTACGTAATAAATTAAGCAGAGGCATTACTTTGTGACGTGCATTTACCTACCTGTGATACTTGAAGACTTAAATACATCGATTATAGACATATAGTTATGTTTTTAATTGCAACACATATACAATAAATATTTACACTTATACAAACAGGAATACAAACAGATAAAAAATACAAACAGCAGCTTTTGCAAAGGGAGAGAACACTTGGTCAGAGGACACTAAAGACTTATAGTAAGTTGAAGGGCGAGTTGAATATTTATCTACAAGCGGGAGCGAGATAGGCGAACATTAGCATACACACAACTAAGAAGAGAAGTGAATGTGCATTTCACGGGAGCCATGAATTATATTCATGTATTGTATCCAGAACAGGTCAGGTCTTAGTCAGATATGACTGAGCTACCGTATAACAGTAGACGGTACTACCTGGTTTCTGTTAGTGCCGAACGTTGGGCGGCGCTTACCAAACCCGACACCCCACATTGTGCCAACGGCTTCGGGCGGAGGAGCGCAATTGGGAGGGTACAAGCCTTACCCTGGTGCGAGGAAATGCAAGCTAAAGACAAAATTGTCATGGCAGGGCAGACCAGGCCCTAAGCCTTGGTTGGCGACTGGTCTAGGATCGAAGCTCCGACAGGCGGACAGTTAGAGCATTGCTTTGCTGATCCGGCAGCTTCTGCAGCTTGTCTTGTTCCAGATGTAGGGGTGTTACCTTTCCTCTGGAGTGAACTAGGCAGGCCGAGAGAGGGATCATGCTGCATGGGCAACACATGATCTCTATATTTTAGCCCAGGCTTTGTGCTATGGAGAGGCAATAACAATTAGCAAAAAGAAGACACAGATTATGTCACAAGGTGCACATGGGGTACCATCAATCTTTATTGACGACGCCGAACTAGAGATAGTAGACCATTTTACATATCTAGGATCAGTGGTAAATAGCAAATTATCCCTAGATCAGGAATTCAACATCCGGATTGGTAAGGCAGCAACAACAATGAACAGGTTAAGAAAAAGAGTCTGGGAGAACAGGAAGCTTACTGCCAAAACAAAAGTCCTTGTCTATCAAGCCTGTGTCCTTAGTACTCTTCTCTATGGCAGTGAAACCTGGACAACTTACTCACACCAAGAGAAAAATTTAAACAGCTTTCATATGCGGTGTCTGCGAAGAATTCTTGGTATTAAGTGGCAAGACAAAATCACAAATACTGAAGTATTGGAAAGATCAGGTTGTGTGACAGTTTATTCCATGCTCAGTCTTCGTAGACTTAGATGGATAGGACATCTTAGGAGGATGGATGATGGTAGAATACCAAAGGATATCTTTTTTGGTGAATTACAGATGGGTAAGAGATCTCAGGGTCGGCCTCTACTACGATACAAAGATGTGTGTAAGCGGGACATGATTGATACAGGCATTGATAATGCACATTGGGAGCAAGTCGCCTCTGAACGTGTTGCATGGAGGGCAAATATCAGAAATGGAATAAAGTCAAAGGAGAAAATTATTGCAGAAAAGTCACACACCAAGCGTTTGAGACGTAAGATGGTGCATGATGGTGGAAATGACCACGTGTTCACAGGCACCCACTGTGAACGGACATTTACAAAATAAATTGGCCTTATCAGTCACACTCGCTACCGCCATAGTTAAAAGTTAGTATGCCTTTTTAAAGCACAAACTATCTTCTGTCAAGACGGCAAGGTGCCAATGATTGTATCCGTAGTAGGAGCAATTTGTTTTGTTATATCGGTTAATCGGTATTTTGAGGAGTAGAAGTTTCTTAAACGGGCCCTGGATCAACACAGCTCCCAAGAGTGTAATGTAATGACTCTTACTTAGAGTGGAGGTGTGTCAAGCTGATCTGAAACCAGTGGTTAGATACAGCAACTTGTCATCAGACTTGTTTGAGTCAGAAGTTGTACCTTATGACAGACCAGTGAACCCCTTGATAAATTAGATCAGACTAATTTTATATGCTACGACCACATTGCGTCACACCTACTACATTATTCTGGTGACGCAATACGGGGGGCGATGAGAGCATGTCAAGGTGTTAGATACCACTAGGACAGACTAGGGAAAGAAGAGGGGCAAGGACTGAGAGGACAGAGAGACAGGACCTCTATAAAGGTATAGACAGAGTAGAGACAGCACCCAAGCTAGGACTTAAGAACCGTTGTAAGACCAGACTCGGGTGGGGACACTAACGTGTCATATTTAGGACAACAGAGGGACCAACCCCGAGAATAGGGGAATTAGGTCACGGAGAATACCGTGACGACATAAACAGTAATAGAACTTTAGGGTCAACCAGCACTGAGACGACAGTACTACGTGACAAACAGAACAGCATTCAGAGTTGCTGACCGCACGAGGGATTTTGACCACGTAGGCAAGCGACGGACAGCGACGGACAGCGACAAGACGGCTTCCCGACAGGACATAGTGTTTTTTCTGAAGCCATTATCTAATGTTGTGAACGCATGTGATATTAGAGAGAGAGAGAGAGAGAGAGAGAGAGAGAGAGAGAGAGAGAGAGAGAGAGAGAGAGAGAGAGAGAGAGATATCATGTTTAATGATATATATACTGTGTGACGAGTGGCGACCATTGTATTGATTTGACAGGCAGATAACGCCTTGTCCCCAATGTATGATTGTCAGGCTTGCCTGAAATATAATCCGTGTATACCATCTGTACAAGCGAAGTTATATTTGAGGTATAGATGAAGTCTCGAGAGTGCCTGTGTGGGTAACGCAAGACTGTGACAATAACCATCTTGACTCCAACTTAGGAGACAGACCCTGCAAGGAGAGGAGTGGGTGAGAGCTTTCGGCAACAACACTGACATATGTAGCACAGTTAATAGCCTAGGCCATCAGAGTAACTAATAATCGATTATTATAAATTACCGGATTATCACTCATGAAAAGGACATTTAGGCATGAGAGCGCATCCGTTGTAAGACAGTCCCTAGAAAGGCCCGTCTAGTAGACACGTTTTCCTGAAAGTACGAGTCTTGTACTTCCGTACCCCTGTCGCCACATCCTAGTACCTCCTGTCCTTCATCTTTCCTCTTACTAATTATACCTTCATGATGGTAGCATGTAAATAGTATCTACGTTTAGAGGTTTCTATCATAGAGAATTGTCCATCCGGACAATTCCTCTTCATCCGTATTATTCTTAGAATCACCAGATTCTCTACTGAGATCATTGTCCCAGACCCAAGAAAACTCTCCTTGTTAACACTTTCTTCCTGAAAGGCAAAGAGTATTATTAATATTATACATGAAAGCACACCCCATGTAGAGACGGTAAGTCCACCCCCGTTTCCCTTACCCTATTAATTAATGGTGGACAAACTGTGAACGGTTACACTGGTTTGCTAGGACCAGTAATTATATATTTTGGATGCTGCAAGCATCCTATTCCATAATTCCCATTGTCGATAGAACCATCCTCCCCTTGATCACCTTAACCTAGTATAGATGTCCCCGAAAACGAGGATCGAGTAGGCTGAATTGTAAGAGCAACGTACCCCTCACAATCACGACGCATATACATACTCTATCCCTCCCAGAAACGCGCTGTACCACCACACACCGTTCTTTCCGGAATCGCGAGGAAAATGCACTTCACAACCTCACATGAAATACATCACAGTGCCCCTGCACAAATCAACAGCACATTCCCTTGACACAAATCAGCACAGTCCCATGAAATAACTCACAATACAGTCCCATGAAATAAATCACAGCACAGACAAATGAAATAACTCACATCACATCCCCATGAAATAAATTACTGTAACCTGACTGATTAACTAATTATCATTCGAACACAGTACACACCCTGTTTAATTTTGCCTTGTCTTCTATCAAAACTAGCCGTAACTAATTTCACAGAACAAATAAATGCAAGTATATAAAGCTAATATATGATATATAAATACAGTACCGTAGGCATGTGGTTAATTCCATCAGGTTTCAAGATTTACTACCGGAACAAGAGATAAATAAACACACATGTGTCCAAATTTCACGTCGGGTATCGATCGATCGGATTACATTAATATTTATGGGCCCGGCTGTAGACGACAAGAGATAGCGTATAGCGGCTCTCGAATCTCGTCATTCAATTAAATAAGACAAGTAAATAAGGTATAGATGAATTAGAGCGTGAGTCAATGCTGCAATTCGCAATTAGATTGCCGAGAGCTGAAATGATGCGCCTTCAAGACAATCATAGTCCGAACACAGTCGCCCAACCGCTACAACCAAGTTGTCGCAAATGGCGATCTCCTGCCTATCTGACAGCATTTTCCAAACCTGCAGAAATCTGCCTTTTTCCCGGTAAAATTACATTCTCCGAGATTCATGGGTTCTACCCACGTGGAACCCATGTTGTTTCCACTCATAGGTTGTTGGGGCCAAATGCCATCCTAAAATACCCACAACTAGAAAATAAAAGCATTTTCTAAAAACTTCAAATATAGACGGCCTTTCCGCTGTTAAATATAACTTGCGACCCCGATACTATGTTAAGCCCCGCCTCCCGGGAAATTCCCGTTTGCGAAGACATGACGCTTTTGGTTTCGCTACAGTTATTGCAAATGCTGTCCCGGTAATTGCCATTTTTTCAGTGCTAATACATGATTATCTTCCCTCTTGCTGTATTTCCGTATGTACACTCTAAGGATGGTCTCGGGGAACTTGGCAGTTTAAGAAGTTTTGAGAGGCCACTCTTAAGCGGTCTTCATTCGTGCTTTTAAATGAGGCATACAAAGAGAATGAATCATGAAATGTTTGTTCCATCTGTCTATGTATTTATGTGTATTGTTTGTTTGTTTTGTTTTTTCTTTTGCAACATCATAATTTTTATCACAACCACAGCCTCTAATTTCTCTACTGTTCTGACAAATTGGTAAGTCACCAGTTCGAGTTAACAGGGTATGTCTGCACAGTAAACCATAACAACATGTCAAGAAAAAAATGCGTACTTCAAACATTCAGAGCAAATATGTGGATCTTTGAGCGTGTTTAGATTCATCTTTCTCCTGTTGATCCCGCATAGCCAGGGCAAAGACCTATGGCTAGTCCCTTGTAGATGAATAAACAAGAGATAACCTCTGCCTTCTGTTACCAGACAACAAATACACAACAAAAGTTTGGGAAGCCTGAGATCCTGGCGTTTTGTTTGTAGTGCTGATCGTGACATGTGGATTCATTGTTTGTGACTGACATTTCAGATTTTCTAGCTTTATATTCATATGGTGGAAACTTTCAATTGTTTCTGTGTGTGCATTTTCTTTCGTCCAGTTTCAATCATTATATTTTGCTTCGTCTGTTTAAATAGATGCAGTGTTTCTGATATCTTCAAACATCATAACATCGGAGGAAACTTGCGTATGCGAAACATCACCATTGCGAAATTCGCCTTTTATAAAGAGGAACACAT
This sequence comes from Cepaea nemoralis, assembly GCA_014155875.1. Lineage (NCBI taxonomy): Eukaryota > Metazoa > Mollusca > Gastropoda > Stylommatophora > Helicidae > Cepaea > Cepaea nemoralis. The sequence goes on along the minus strand of JACEFZ010017392.1, from coordinate 28,006 downwards.
ACTCACCAATAAAAGACGGTCAAATGTATTTAGAAGACAAAACAGTGTTGAAGTTCTATAAAGAACTTGTACTGGTGTGTGCAAATGAGAAATGAACAATAAGCAGACTGTCAGAGACCTAATAAACTGATACGGAGGACAGATCCTAGAGACAGGAAAAGGGAATATAAGACAGGACAGGGGAACAGCAAACAGGACAGTATGCCCTTGAACCGCAGACAGGACAGTATGCCCTTGGACTGGACTATGTGAGACAGCAGTCGTTAACAGACGGACTGACCCCTAGTTCACGGACAGGGCACGGCCCAATACTGCGACGCAGTACTGACCACTAAGACCGTCCTCAGACTACACGAGGTTAAATACCACGTGATAGGGAACCCAGAGCGAAAGCTTTGGGAAGACGAGACTGGGTTTTGAATGAGGAAGGGCGTGTCTGGATGTTTGCTTATAGAGAGTTACTTGTTTAGCCGATTTGAAAGTTTGCTAGCGCTGAGATATATTTGAGATCCGGCTTGTGTGCGCCCGTTGTGTGAGCAAAGATATTGTCATTAGAGCGGACGAATGCCGTGTTGAGCGCTAAACATTGTGATATTGTATATTTTGGTTTTTTCTATTATTAAATCGATATATTGATCATGTTTTTCAAAGTTGACTTTGACTGACATTTGTATAAATGTCATTCACCTTTCGAGTCTTAGACAAACGAGTGAAGCGAGACTTTGACAGGAATTATGGTGGACTGTCGACCGGTCTTTGTTTAACCAAGTAAAATCAAATAACCCGACGTAGACATTTGGGGGACTACCCGACCGAAGAAAACATAGACACAACGAAAACTTAGATATAGCGACAACAAGATATAGTTTTCTAACGACAAAGACGCCTAAACGACATAGAACACAAACAATATTTATATTACACATTACTAACAGATAAAATTATCCTTCCAGGCGCATGACACAGGACTAACACAACATTCCACGGAAACTAATATTTTTCTTGTCTCCACAGCGGATCTTTTATGAATTTAAAACATCAAGTTCGATTAATCACCCCGTGGTGCTGGAGCTAATCAAAATCAGCTAAGTAACCATTTACTTTTGATTGCCGAATCTAAATAGGCGCTTAGTTTACTAACGTATGTAAATTAGATTATCATTGTTGGTGTAAATTGTTTCAAGGGAAATAATCCACTCTATTGTAATAAATTCAGTATCCCTCCCCCCCCCCGACCGATGTGTCTCCATCTTGCCGTGGTGGGGAGGGGGTGGGGAGTTTGCCTGTCCCCTTGACCCCAAGCGCTATGCCGAAGGAGGCACAACTACATGTTGAATAGCTCTTGGGATAGGGACCAGACTAAGGGAGACACAACCTGCTGCTAGGTAGACTGAGGATAGCAGTCAAAAGTTTCAATCAGGCGGACGAAGCCACCAATACTTGGTCCAGACACATACTCCAATGCTTCCATCTTTGGGATATGGCTGAACGCCTCTAAGCCACTAAACCCTGGATGTGAGAGCCAAGCCGTTACCTACGTACTGCAAAACGGAGGTGGGGTGCTGAGCACGCTACATGCTTATTTCAGATATTTGTCCGAATGCTCTCAGCTGAGGGATACGACGCATCCCCGGATGAGAGGGCCTAACCGTCTCTCGCTCACTGATGCCCAGATGAAAGGTGATGAGCCGGCAGCACATGTAGCCTACCTCGTGAGCGAGTACTAAAGGTAGAAAAGCGCCCCAGTCGCACAACATAGTTACAGAAAATGTCTATATCTATACTCATAGAGTGAGTGCAGTCAAAGGTTAAAAATCGTCTCATTAACACGAAATGTACCGCTTGGCTAGCGAATCCATTGCGTAGAAGTCTGAATCTAAACCTTACCTACAAGATGTCGTCCGCAGACTGGCAGTTCCTGGTTTGTGCGGGGAGCGGCGAGTGGCTAACGAAATGCCAATTATATGGAAGTGAGGAATTAAAGCAGCCATGATCAGGATATGGCGATTCCTCGGGTGAGCCCAGTCTCAGAGCAATATGTGCCAGCTCTGCAAATATTGAAGCCTCGTTGTATAGCGGGCAATGCCCACGGGATGCCCGTGCCTTTCCTTGATGGTTGATCTTGATGGCTTTGACCGTTCTACCTTGACCAGCTGAGATGTGGGCGACACCACAACAATAATAGTCTAACGTGCCTCGAAACCCGATGAAGGCTAACCTCATTAAAAATTCCCGCCAGAGTCGGAAGTGCCGTCCTACGGGTGGCAAAATAAAAATTGGCACCACGCAATAACATCCGAGTGAAAATGTCTTTCGTGCTAGGAACAGCTTTGACTACCTAATTTTCCGATGCCCTTCGTGTCCGGAAACGCTCTAACTAGCTAGCATCCCTAGTGTCCGTTGTGCCCGGAGCAGCTCTGACGGACACCGCGACAAGCCCATTTCCGAAACGAAAACTTGCTAAGTGGATACCAACTGCAGACCAGTCTGGTTTGTGCGGGAACGGCCCGGGGTGAACGCATGGTCCAATATATTGATGTGAGGAATTAAAGCAGCCATGAGCAGGACATGACGATTACCTCGGTGAGCCCAGCACCAGGGTGCTATGTGTCGGCTCTGCAACTATGAAAGCCACGCTGGATGCGGAAAATTCCATGGACGTTCCCTGCCTTCCGTTGAGGGCTGATCGTGAAGTATCCAACCGTTCCAAAATGACCAGCTGTGATGTGGACGGCACCACAAAAGTTAGAGTCCCACAGGAATGCTAACCTGTCAAAAATTAACGCTAAAAGTCGGATGTGTTGGCCTAATGTTTTCGGACTAAGGGTGCCTAACGAGACACATCGCAATCACATCTGGAAAAAAACCCACTCCAGATGAACGCATGGAAGAAGAGAAAATTCAGTACAACTACAACTTGTGAGAATGTCAACATTAAAAGACTGCATCGAAGCAGGGGTAAACCTAGGTTACCATGGGGAAGAATTAAGGCAATGCAGTGAAAATAAATTTCAGGAAGTTTTAGATAGACAAGAAAGAGCACAACAAGGCGAACATGATAAACAGCTAGCAGAATTAGCAGCTAAAGAGAAAGAATTAGAATTCACAGCTAAGCAATTAGAATCAACTACAAAACAGAAAGAAGTAGAATCAGCTACAAAACAGAAATAATTAGAGTCAGGGGAAGCACAAAAACAGATATAATTAGAGTTTGAGGCAGCATACAAACATAAAGAATTAGAACTGGCAGCTAAGCAATTAGAATCTGAAACACAGATTAAACTAAAGCAGTTAGAAATTGAATCACAGATGCATATAACCACCAAAAAGTTGGAAAGTAAAGAACAGGAACAAAAATTAAAGAAGTATTATGGCATAGTCAAACCATTTTGAGCTGTTGACAGTATTTCAGGATGGACACAAAATTTCGAAAAGCTTATGAAGCACCACGAGATTCTGAAAGATCAATGGTCTATAGTATACATGCGAAATCTGGCCCTTGAATTTCTTAAAGTAATTGAGACGTTTCCTCAAGAATTAAGGAAAGATTATGATCACATTAGAGAACGTATAAAGCAACTGTTTCTTCTTGACATTGCAGGGTACCAACTACAATTTGCTAAACTATGCCCTAAGTCAAATCAAACTTTCCTGGACTACGGTTCAGAAATCCAAGATATTATTTCCAAGTGGTTAGGCGCAGCCAAAGTTGACGCAAGCTTTGATCTACTCAAATACCTAATGATAACAAATAAGATCATAACATCCTTACCTATTGCATTCGCGAAGCTGTTACAAGAAAATAACTGAATGAATCTTGAACAGATCGAACGAAAGGGTCAGCTTTCTTTACAGCGAATCGAGACATTTTTTTTACTGTAAATTCAAACGAAATGACCATAGTAGCGGCTGCAACTTTTAACGAAACAAAACGTTTACTTACGAAAGTAAATCTAAAGGAAAAGTACATCCGTGCAATTATTGCAAGCTATTACACGGACAATATGAAATGTGTAATAAGAATCCTAACTATAAATCACACTTAGAATCTATGATTAGCAAACAAGAAGCTAAACGTAGTCAGTACAAAAGAGCAAGAAAATGCTTCTTTTCTCGTAGTTATGGACACTTTTTGAATAAGTATGAGGGACGAAAGATGTTGAAGAAAGCTAACGCTGTGCTGATTGAAACGTCTAGTTCAAACAGCGAGGTTGAAAGTGAGTCAGAACAACAAGAGACGAATGCGTTAGAACTGATTTATGTTTTCAATTTTTATAAATGTGCTATATGCGATAAGCTTCATACACATAGCATTTTTGAGTGTGGCCATATTGTACCATGTGCATACGTAGAAGTTAATGCGGTGTTTTCCCCAAAAAAGGAAACTGCAGTTTTACAATGAGTTTAACAGACGCTGCAGAATCCTTCGTGATTCGGGTTTGAAGTAAAGCATTCATAAATAAAAGTGATTATACAGGCAAATTTGTAACATGTCTCACTTTTTCAGACAACATTGAATAATGCCCATTGGCTATAGCACACATTCATACACCATTTATCCCAGGCAGTATCATCTGTGCAAAATTAGATCATCCGAGTTGTGATTTAATTATAGGTATTCTGCCAGAAGTAAAAAATTGCTCTGAAGAAGAAATCATAGCCTGAGAACAAAATCACCCAAAGACTTATGCAGTTACAAGATCAACTGCAGCAAGACAGCAGGACGACTACCAAATAAAGTCACTGCAAATAGTTTCTCCTAGTGGCGCTATTACTAGCAAACCCATAGAAGAGTTTAGTCATGCGCAATGTGGAGATCCAGCTTTGTCAAACTATTTTAAGCTGTTAAATACTAAATCGAAGCAGACAAAGAACGCTTCGAGGTATTTTACACTTAAGAATGGATTCTAAACAAGGTTCTATAACAGAAACAGCACCGTAGTACAACAAACTGTTCTACACAAACAAGAAAAAGGGAACAATACGACACCAATACTTTTACAAGTGACATAAGTAGCTCTAAAGGGACAACACTAAATTGAACCTCTGCAAACAAGCGGGATTTAAAATGTTATAGCAATTTGACTTCTTCGACAATATATGTTGAATATTGCCATTTTACGGGGACCTCGGGAAAAAATAATTCCCGTGATGAGTTTCTATATAGGAAACCATTGGGCGTGGCACGGACGTTTCTTGAGAGCGTTGCAGTTAGAGGGTTGTCCCTTGATAACATAAGTCAACGGATCCTTGGTCCGATACTTTTTCGAGTAGTGAAATGAGCTAAAGAATGAGATTCTGTATGTCAACTGAGCGAGAAGGTACTATTGAACAAACTTGAGATGGTACAGGTCTCGAAAGTAGATCAAACCCTGTTAAGTTACAGTTGCCACCCTAACCAACAGTAACCATGACCATTTAGTGACTCCCTATGCCTCTGACGAATTAGTCCAAACTAATTAGATAGACATACGACAACGTGTCACTTATTAGTATAGGATAAGTGACACAGGCGAGAGCAAGGGGAGCGTGTCAGAGTCCTAGTGACCTGATACGGAGGACAGATCCTAGAGACAGGATATGGGAATAGAAGACAGGACAGGGGAACAGCAAACAGGACAGTACGCCCTTGAACAGCAGAAGGACAGTATACCCTTGGACTAGACTACGTGAGACAACAGTGATCAACAGACGGAATGACCCCTAGTTCACGGATAGGAAACGGCCCAATACTTCGACGCAGTACTGACCACGAGTGGCCTCAGACGCCACGAGATTAAATACTACGTGATAGGGAACCCAGAGAGAAAGCTTTGGAAAGACGAGACTTGGATAAGGAAGGACGTGTCTGAATGTTTGTTTGAGAGAGTGACTTGTATAGCCGATTTGAATGTTTGCTAGCGCTGCAATATATTTGAGATCTGAGTCTGTGTGTGCTTGTTGTGAGAGCAAAGATATTGTTATTAGAGCGGACGAATCCTGTGCTAAGCGCTAAACATTGTGATATTGTATATTTTGGTTTTTCTATTATTAAATCGATATAATGATCATGTTTATCAAAGCTGACTGACTTTTCTATACATGTCATTCATCCGTCAAGCCTTAGACAAACGACCGACGCTAGACTTTGACAGAAATTATGGCGAACTGTCGACCGGTCTTGATTTAACCATGTAAACCAAATAACCAGACGTAGACATTTGGGGGACTACTTGACCGAAGAAAACTTTGACACAACGAAAACTTAGATATAGTGACAACAAGATATAGTTTTCTAACGAAAAAGACGCCTAAACGACAGAGAAAAAAAACAATATTTATAGTACACAATACTAACAGATAAAATTCTCTCTCCAGACGCAAGACACCGGACTAACAAAACATTCCACAGAAACTAATAATTTTCTTGTCTCCACAGCGGATCTTTTATGAATTTAAAACATCAAGTTCAATTAACCACCCCGTAGTGCCGGATCTCATCAAAATCAACAAAGTACCCATTTACTTTTGATTGCCGAATCTAAACATGCGCTTAGATTATCATTGTTGTTGTAAATTGTTTCAAGGGAAATAATCCACTCTATTGTATTAAATTCGGTATCCAACAACCCGATGTGTCTCCATCTTGCCGCGGTGGGGAGAGGGGTGGGAGGCTTGCGTGTGTCGGTGACCACAAGCGCTATGCCGATCGTGGCACAACTACATGTTAAACAGCTCTTGGGATAGGGATCAGACTAAGGGAGACACAACCTGCTGCTAGGTAGACTGAGGATAGCAGTCAAAAGTTTCAATTAGGCGCACGAAGACACCAATACTTGGTCCAGACACATACTCCAAAGCTTCCACGTTAGGGATATGGCTTAACGCCTCTAAGCCACTAAACCCTGGATGTGAGAGCCAGGCGGTTATCTACGTACTGCAAAACTGACATGGGGTTCTGAGCACGCTACATGCTTATTTCAGATATTTGTCCGAATGCTCTCAGCTCAGGGATACGAAGGATCCCTGGATGAGAGGGCCTGGCCGTCTCTCGCTCACTGATGCCCAGAGGAAAGGTGCTGAGCCGGCAGCATATGTAGCCTACCTCGTAAGCGTTTAAAACAGTTAGAAAAGCGCCCCAGTGGCACAAAATAATTACAGAAAATATCTATATCTGTACTCACAGAGTGACTGCAGTCAAAGGTTGAAAATCGTCTTATTAACACGAAATGCACCGCTTGGCTAGCGAATCCATTGCGTAGAAGTCCGAATCTAAACATTATGTAGTAGATGTCGTCCGCAGGCTGGCCGTTCCTGGTTTGTGTGGGAGCTGCGAGTGGCTAACGAAATGCCCAATATATGGAAGTGAGGAATTAAAGCAGCCATGATCAGGATATGGCGATTCCTCGGGTGAGCCAGTCTCACAGCAATATGTGCCAGCTCTGCAAATATGGAAGACTCCTTGTATAGCGGGGAATGCCCATGGGCTGCCCGTGCCTTTCCTTGATGGTTGATCGTGATGTCTTTGACCGTTCTACCTTGACCAGCTGAGATGTGGGCGACACCACAACAATAAAAGTCTAACGTGCCTCGAATCCCGAGGAAGATTAACCTCATTAAAAATGCCCGCCGAAGTCTGAAGTGCCGTCCTTCGGGTGGCAAATTAAAAATTGGCACTATGCAATTGCGTCCGAGTGAAAATGTCTTTCGTGCTAGAAACAGCTATGACTACCTAGTTTTCCGAATGCCCATCGTGTCCGGAAAAGCTCTGATTAGCTAGTTTTGCGAGGGTCCGTTGTGCCCGGAACAGCTCTTACGGGCACCGCGACAAGCCCATGTCCGAAACGAAACCTTGCTGAGTGCATACCGACTGCATACCATTCTGGTTTGTGTGGGAACGGCCCGGGGTGAACGCATGGCCCAATATATTGATGTGAGGAATTAAAGCAGCCTTGAACAGGACATGACGATTACCTCGGTGAGCCCAGCCCAAGGGCGCTATGTGTCGGCTCTGCAATTATGCAAGCCACGCTGGATGACGGAAAATTCCATGGACTGTACCTGCCTTCCGTTGAGGGCTGATCGTGAAGTATCCAACCGTTCCAACTTGACCAGCTGGGGTGTGGACGACATCATAAAAGTGAGAGTCCCACGGGAATGCTAACCTGTCAAAAATGCACGCTAAAAGTCAGATGTGTTGGCCTAAGGGGTTTGGCCTAACGGTGCCTAACGAGACACATCGCAATCACATCTGAAAAACAAAACCACACCAGATGAATGCAAAGAAGAAGAAGAGGAAATTCAGTATAACTACAAATTGTGAGAATGTCAACATTAAAAGACTGCATCGAAGGAGGGGTAAACATAATTTACCAAGGAGAAGAATTAAGGCAATAGAGTGAAAAGAAATTTCAGGAAGTTTCAGATAGACAAGAAAGAGCACAACAAGGCGAACATGAAAAACAGCTAGCAGAATTAGCAGCTAAAGAGAAAGAATTAGAATTGACAGCTAAGCAATTAGAATCAGCTACAAAACAGAAAGAAGTAGAATCAGCTACAAAACAGAAAGAATTAGAGTTAGAGGTAGCACAAAAACAGAAAGAATTAGAATTAGAAGCAGCACAAAAACAGAAAGAATTAGAAATGGCAGCTAAGCAATTAGAATCTGAAACACAGATTAAACTAAAGGAGTTAGAAATTGAATCACAGATGCATATAGCCACAAAAAGATGGAAAGTAAAGAACAAGAACAAAAATTAAAGAAGTATTAAGACATAGTCAAACCATTTTTTGCTTGTGACAGTATTTCAGCCTGGACACAAAATGAAGCACCACGAGATTCCGAAAGATCAATGGTCTATAATATACATATGAAATCTGGCCATTGAACTTCTTAAAGTAATTGAGACGATTCCACAAGAATTAAGGAAAGATTATGATTACATCAGAGAACGTATAAAGCAACAGTTTCTTCTTGACACTGCAGGGTACCAACCACAATTTGCTAAACTGTGCTCTAAGTCAAATCAAACGTTCCTGGACAACGGTTCAGAAGTCCAAGATATTATTTCCAAGTGGTTAGACGCAGCCAAAGTTGACGAAAGTTTTGATCTACTTAAAGATCTATTGATAACAAATAAGATCATAACATCCTTACCTATTGCATTCGCGAAGCTGTTACAAGAAAATAACTGCCTGAATCTTGAACAGATCGAACGAAAAGGGTCAGCTTTCTTTACAGCGAATCGAGACATTTTTACTGTAAATTCAAACGAAATGACCATAGTAGTGGCTGCAACTTTTAACAAAACAAAACCTTTCACTTACAAAAGTAAATCTAAAGGAAAAGGACCTTCGTGCAATTATTGTAAGCTATTGCACGGACAATATGAAATATGTGATAAAAAATCCTAACTATAAATCATACTTAGAATCTATGATTAGCAAACAAGAAGCTAAACGTAGTCAGTACAAAAGAGCAAGAAAATGCTTCTTTTCTCGTAGTTATGGACACTTTTTGAATGAGTATGAGGGAAGAAAGATGTTGAAGAAAGCTAACGCTGTGCTGATTGAAACGTCTAGTTCAAACAGCGAGGTTGAAAGTGAGCCAGAACAACAAGAGACGAATGCGTTAGAACTGATTTATGTTTTCAATTTTTATAAATGTGCTATATGCGATAAGCTTCATACACATAGCATTTTTGAGTGTGGCCATATTGTACCATGTGCATACGTAGAAGTTAATGCGGTCTTTTCCTCAAAAAAGGAAAAGCAGTTTCACAATGGGTTTGTAAACAACAAACCCTGCAGAATCCTTCGTGATTCGTTTTTGATTTTGACAGGTGCAAGTAAAGCATTCATAAATAAAAGTGATTATACAGGCAAATTTGTAACATGCCGTACTTTTTCAGGCAACATTGAATAATACCCGTTGGCTATAGCACACATTGATACACCATTCATCACAGGCAAGATCATCTGTGCAAAATTAGATCAACAGTGTTGAGATTTAATTATAGGTATTCTGCCAGAAGTAAGAAATTGCTCTGAAGATGAAATCATAGCCTGAGAACACAATCACCCAAAGGCTTTTGCAGTTACAAGATCAACTGCAGCAAGACAGCAGGACGACTACCAAACAGAGTCACTGCAAATAGTTTCTCCTAGTGGCACTATTACTAGCTAACCCACAGAAGAGTTTAGTCATGCGGAACGTGGAGATCCAGCTTTGTCAAACTGTTTTAAGCTGTAAAATTCTAAACCGAAGCAGACAAAGAACGCTAAAGAATGGAATCTTAGCAAGGTTCTATAACAGAAACAACACCGTAGTACAACAAACTGTTCTACACAAACAAGAAAAAGGGAACAATCCGACACCAATACTTTTACAACGGACATAAGTAGCTCTAAAGGGACAACAGAACATATAACCCCTGCAAACAAGCGGGAGCTAAAATGTTATATCAGTTTGACTTCTTCGACCATATATGTTGAATATTGCCATTTTACGGGGACTCGGGAAAATAAATAATTCCTGTGATGAGTTTCTATATAGGAAACCATTGGGCGTGGCACGGGTGTGTCTTGAGAGCGATGCAGTTAGAGTGTTGTCCCTTGATAACATAAGTCAACGGAACCTTGGTCTGGTACAGTTCACAGTAGTGAAATGAGCTAAAGACTGAGATTCTGTATGTCAACTGAGCGAGAAGGTACTATTGAACAAACTTGAGATGGTACAGGTCTCGAAAGTAGATCAGACCCTATTAAGCTACAGCTGCCTCCCTAACCAACAGTAACCATGACCATTTAGTGACTCCCTAGACCTCTGACGAATTAGTCCAAACTAATTAGATAGACATACGACAACGTGTCACTTATTAGTATAGGATAAGTGACACAGGCGAGAGCAAGGGGAGCGTGTCAGAGTCCTAGTGACCTGATACGGAGGACAGATCCTAGAGACAGGATATGGGAATAAGAGACAGGACAGGGGAACAGCAAACAGGACATTACGCCATTGAACAGCAGAAGGGCAGTATACCCTTAGACTAGACTACGTGAGACAGCATCGTCAACAGACGGACTGACCCCTAGTTCACGGACAGGACGCGGCCCAATTCTGCGACGCAGTACTGACCACGAGTAGTCTCAGACGCCACAAAATTAAATACTACGTGATAGGGATCACAGAGAGAAAGCTTTGGGAAGACGAGACTTGGATAAGGAAGGACGTGTCTGAATGTTTGTTTGAGAGAGTGACTTGTATAGCCGATTTGAATGTTTGCTAGCGCTGCGATATATTTGAGATCTGAGAATGTGTGTGCTCGTTGTGTGAGCGAAGATATTGTTATTAGAGCGGACGAGTGCAGTGCTGAGCGCTAAATTATGTAATATTGTATTTTTTTTTTTCTATTATTAAATCGATATAATGATCATGTTTATCAAAGTTGACTTACTTTTGTATACATGTCATTCACCCGTCGAGCCTTAGACAAACGAGCGACGTGAGACTTTGACACATACACGTTGAGAAATATCTAATGGCCGCATAATGTGCTTTCTGACTAATTGCATCAGGTGTCATGCTGATAAGCGTGGGCCATTATGTTTCGGCAGCCCACACGATCACGAAAGTCACGGATCAGTTTTGTCTCAATTATGCCACACCATCCGGATATTAACCTCTCTGCCTTCCCTTTTTTGTTTTCCCATTAGGCTTGCCAGTTCTCACTAAGTTCATAATTTATTTCTTCTCATAACTAGTCATAAAATGCGCCAAAAAATCTTCAATTTTCTACGTCTAGTTTCTCTAATAATTTGACGGCTGTTATGTGTTTCTGTAGGACTTGCTCGTTGGTTTTTCTGCCTATCCGTAGTATTCTTTGCATTTTCCTCAGAAACTGCATTTCCAATGCCATTAGATGTTTTTCAGCGTGTCTGCTCATTGTCCACGTTTCACATCCATACAAAAGTATAGGTTCTATGTAGCACTTCAACACTCGTTTGAAGTAATAAAAGCGCTCTTTCCGCGAGAGTCGGAGCATGGTAAGCATGTATTAGCTCTAGAATTGCCACATTTATCCATCTAACATCGTGGCATCTAAGGAACCTCGATTGATTTAATGAGCCATTCGCGGTTTCACCGTGAGACAGTGTGAACTTAGACATGTATGGCTTAATCTTTGAGACAAGCATATGACTACTGGTAGGATCATCCAGATATCTATCTCACAGACGGACTATTCACGCACACGCAGGGTAAGAGTAGCAGTCACTCAGCGAGGTATCCCTCGGTACCCGGTGATACATGCAAAACCACTGGACGTCTACCTGCGAGCTTCAAAGCTTCGCCAGGCAGGACTGACCGAAAAGGTATGCAATATGCAAGTTTACTGACTGCAGGCCCACTACTCATAGGGAGAGAGAGAGAGAGAGAGAGAGAGAGAGAGAGAGAGAGAGAGAGAGAGAGAGAGAGAGAGAGAGAGAGAGAGAGAGAGAGAGAGAGAGAGAGAGAGTGGACGCTTTTCGAGACTTTGTCGAACGGTCGCACACATTTACTATTTCGGCCGCTCAAACCATGACTCTGGTTTCTTCATTCAAAGGCTTACGTGGGATGTTTAGCTTATGTGTTGAGTATCCATATGTTACACACGAAAATTGCCACAGGAAATATGTCAGCTCTAGGCAAACTTGCATTCGTTTTTCTGTTTGTTTCATTCGATAATGGTTGTTGTTGTTGTTGTTGTTGTTTATTTTATACGCTATACCAGAGAGCCCATAGAGTATCATTGCAGTGCCTGTCATGTCACCAAAAATTTTGGACGCCATGTAGACGACTTGTAATGCAAAAATACATGGTAGATGTAATATCTGTTTGTAGATTTATTGTAATGTACGAACGAACGAACAAACTTTGTTTTCAAAGAGTTCAGAATTGGGCACCCAGGCGCGTCTGACATTCTCTCCTTATTTTTTCTTTCATCTCATACGTCATTTCATTCATATATCACTTATGAATCAAATCTTATCAACACAACAATGAATGTAAGAACACATGCTTGTTGTAATCTCTGCTTGTAGATTTTCAGTAACGTAGGAATACACGTTTGTTTTTATCAGTGCGCCGAGGAAGTTTCTTACTACGGATCTATGCTCTGATAAGTGTGAATGAGAAAGAATGATAAGTATGAATAAGCATGAGAATGGAGGTGGAGGCAGTAACAGCGCCGTTCCGTTGACTGGAGGAGACTACTGCAATACACATTGTATTCATTACGGATTAGTATGCTTAGTAAGGCGGAGAAAGGAATGATTTGTGTGGAATGGCTATAGTCGCTTCAGAGGTCACAGATTGTGAGAACTGTACGGATATTTTGCCCTGGCCATGCGAGGGTGAGGGGGAATGAACAGGCTGATAGGCTAGCAGGGAATGCACCTCTTAGTGGTAGATTGCCTATGGACAAGGGAGAGGTTCGTGCGCTTGTGGAACCAGGTGGAGAAGGTGGAGGAACAGACTGAGAACCCATATGTGGAAAGAATAAGATTGCGGGGGATCGGCAGGGGTTCTGGAAGAATCTCAAAACTGAAAGGGAAGACCAGGAGAACTCAGATTGCGGTGGGAACGATTAGTCTATGATTCTTCCCTGGCTGTTGAACGAGGGGACGAAGCGCATATGGGAATGTCCTGAGTGCAGTGATGTCGGTTCTCAACTCAACTCAACACAACTCAACTCAACTGTGCTCTGACAGCGCCATCATATTGTGTAGCCTGGATGCACGGAGGAATATGTGGCCAGTCTTTCCCTCACGAAGAGCCCAGGCGTCCAACCCGTGTTCGACTGTAACATGGTTATCTTCTTCTTCGTTCATCCGGAGTTTTTTTTTCGAATGTGATTGCGTTGTGCCTGTTTACAGCAGAGCTGCGTTCTTGCGCCGTTAGGCCGACACATCCGACATCTGCGGGCATTTGTTGACCGGGTTAACCTTCCCGGGGGTTTCTTAGGACGTTTGACTCTCACTGGTGTGGTGTTATCTCCCATCCTAGCTGGCCCATATAGAACAGCCAAAGACATCCTGGTCAGCCCTCAAGGAAAGGCAGGGGCAGACCATGGGCATTCCCCGCCATCCAAGGAGGCTTCCATACTTGCAGAGCCAACACACAGCGCTCTGGTACTGGGCTAACCCAAGGAATCGTCACGTCCTGCACATGGCTGCTTAGCCTCACTTCCGTATATTGGGCCTTCCGTTCACCATAGGCTGTTCCTCAGGAAACCAGAAGAATGCAGTGTGCAGATGACATCCACACAGTGAGCTTTCGATTCGGACTCTCCGCACAATGGACCTGCTATCCGAACAATATTCCATTTCGTGCCACTAGGACACTTTTTCCACCTTTGTTGAAAGCCCACACAGTGAGCTTTTGATTCGGACTTTCCACGTAATGGATTTGCTATCCAAGCATTATTCCATTTCGTGCCACTAGGATACTTTTTCCACCTTTTTTGAAAGCCCACACAGTGAGCTTTTGATTTGGACTTTCCACGTAATGGATCTCCTATCCAGCAATATTCCATTTTATGCCTCTGGGAGATTTTTGTAACCGACATACCTGTGGTATAAAGTGTGACAGTCTGAATACTTCTTCATACACCTTTAAATGTCAACCTGTATGTAGTTAAAGTAAGCTACGGTCAACTTGAGCTTGTTGATATCTCCATAGAGCTTGTCCTCAAATGAAGCAGGTGTGGGCCAAACTATCTTTCTCTGTTCTGCATATATTGGGCAATCTTGAAACAAATGTTTTGCTGTCATTTTTCCAGTTCGACAATTACATTCATCGGTACCTCCTATCTTTAGCTTATTGAACAAGTGGTATTTCAGCCTGTTTTGTCCTGTGCGGAGTCTGAAGATTGCTACTTGTTCTCTTCTATCGAGTTTGTAATATGCATCATCCTTCTGGTGGCCTGGATGCTCTGATTCCCATTTGGTTCTATAGGTGCTTTTTATCAACCTCTTTGCCTCATTATAGGTTATGTCTATGTCAGGCTGTGGTAGTCGTCCGCCCTCTTTTGCCAGTCTGTCAGCCTCTTCATTTCCAGGTATACTGCAATGTGATGGAATCCACTGTATTACAACTTTTTTGGATTTCTGGAATAGACCATGGAGTGCTGCTCTTAGGTCAGCTATTTCTGTGCTGTTATTGCTCTTCAGTATTGAGACAGCTGACTTTGCATCTGTGAAGATAGCTATTTGCTTCTCTTTACTTTCCTCCATCAAGAGCATTTCTGCTGCAGTTTTCAGAGCCTCTACCTCCGCTTTGAAGTTACTTGAAAACTTTGCAGTTGCCACTGAATGTTTTTTTTTTTCACTCCATTTTTTAAAGTTAGGAGAATTCCTCCTCCTCCATTCACTATTGAATTTTTGGCTGATCCATCTGTATATGCATGGGTCCAATTGCTGCTTGGGTAATGTTCTTTTATGTAGTTTAGCGTTATTTCTCTTCTTTCGGTTTCATGCTGAGTGTTCTTTTTCTCAATACCAGGAATGTTTTCTATCATCTCAGGCAGTTGCTGCTGTCTCCAAGCGGGAACTTGTCTGCATTGTAAATAGGTTTGACTGTTGATATGTTAAGTATGGGATCTGCCCTAATCTTTCGTTTTGCAGTTTCTACAAAGTTGCTGCGCTTCAGTCGTCCCTTTCCAAAACCACTAAACCTTCTATACATAGGGTGGTCTGTCAATCTTCTAAATTTTTCTGCTTGTTCCTGGGCTCTGCTATCTCTTCTATCCTGCATTGGTTGTAAACAAGTGATCTTTTCAAGTTCATTAATAGGCGTTGTCTTCAGGCTTCCAGTTATGATTCGCATTCCTTGATTTTGGACTCTACTTATTTTGTTAAAGTTTGACTTAGCTGCTGTTGCCCAAGCTGCAATGCCATATTCCAGTACTGGCCTCACCCGTCCAGTATATAACTTCTTGAGAACTTTCTCATCTGCTCCCCACGTTGTACCAGCAAGCTTTTTCATGATTGCCATTCTTTGCCTTGCTATTGTTCGATTTTTCTCAACCTGTGTTTTCCATGTCAGGCGACGATCAAAGGTGACTCCGAGATAGTTTGGATTTTCTTCATGGCGCAATATTTTTCCATTCAATACTAGCTTAGGTTGTTGAGTTTTATTTGAGAGGGAGAACACTGTGCATGTTGTTTTCTCCTCACTTATCTTCACTAGCCATGATTTTGACCAGTCCTCTAGTGCTAATAAGGCTTGCTGTATTCTGCTGTTAGCTGTACTAATATATTCTTCAGATGTCCATATGGCTAGGTCATCTGCAAAGGATGATGTGTGTACTCTGGCTGGAAAATTTTCTGTGAAGTCGTTTATATATGCTAGGAATAATGTTGGTGAAAGAACTCCTCCTTGGGGGACAACTTGCTCCAACAGCATCATTTTGCTTGTTTGTCCTTGTACTTTTGTCCTGGCAGTTCTGTTCTCAAGGTAGTGGCTGATCCATTTGTACATTTTCCCACAAACATGCATTTTTTGCAGTTTTACTTTCAGTCCTTCCTTCCATACTTTATCAAATGCTTTTTCTAAATCTATCCAGACCGCTAGTGTGTGCTTTTTCTCTTGGAAGGCATCCTCTATTTCCTGAGCTATATAGGTTATTTGATCTTCAGTGGATCTGTACTTTCTGAATCCTGCTTGGTGTGGTGTTAAGAGTTTGTTTTCTTCCATATGCCATGTTAGCCTGCCATTGATAATGCGTTCCATTAATTTTCCTACACAGCTAAGTAGACTGATAGGTCGATAGCCATTTGGTTCTTCCAGGTCTTTTCCTTTCTTTGGGATTGGTATTAGTATAGCTTCCTTCCATGCCTGTGGGACTATTCCCCTCTTCCAGCTGTAATTTAGGACTGCTAGTAGTTTCTTTTTTGCCTTAGTGCCTTGTCCTATTAGCATTTCATTTGTGATTCCATCCTTTCCTGGTGATTTCTTCTTTTTTAGGGTATTCATTGCCTGTTCCATTTCATCCATTGTTAGATTTGCCATCATATATTCTGCTGCTGTCTCTGTATTTGTATGATGTATCTGTTTGTCTTTGATTGCTTTCTTCTGTTCGGTTGTAATATCAATGTTGTTTGCATTTGCATAGTGTTCCATTAGTGCATTTGCAGCCTTTTTTCCTGTAAGCAAGGCATTTCCTTGTTTAATTGTTATTTGTTTGTTGCTAGGTCCTTCATTGTTCATGGCTTTCACTAGTTTCCATAGTTTGTTTCCATCCCTATTAAAATTCATGTTTTCTGTTTTTCCCCTCCAACAATCTCTTGTTGTTTGATTTACTGTTCTTTTATATTTTGCTGAGATGGCTTTGAGAGAGATGTTCGCTTCAATTGTTTGTTCTCTCTCTGCTGTCTTCCTGGCATCTTCAACTTTGTCCTCCAAACTTTGTAGTTCTTCAGTCCAGTATGGTTTGTAACTTTTCCTCGCTCCTCTTGGAATGGACTCAGTGGCTGCCTGTATTATCGCTCTGTTTAGACTTTCCACCATTTGCTTTATGTTGCCATATCGTGTATTTATGTTTTCACAATATTTGTCTATTAGTATGGCAAATCTGTCCCAATCTGCTCGTTTGTAATTCCAGCGGGGCAAGGGCTTTTGCTCCTGTGGAACATACTCCATATTCATTACAATCTTGATTGGTCTGTGGTCACTACCTGCTAATTGGTCCAGCACATGGCGATCGATTTTGTGGAGGATGTCTCCTGTGCAGAAAGCTAAGTCTGGAGTAGAAGTGGTAAGCCATCTTCTGGAGTAGAAGCTTGGTGTGTCATCCGCTTTGTTGAGTAGATGGAGATTTGAGTCTATTTCCCAGTCCTCCAATTCATCTCCTCTTTTGTCAGTATCTGGGTATCCCCATCTTTCTGAACGGCTATTAAATGTCTCCGACAATAATGCAGTTTGTGTCAGTTATTTTCATGTTTGAGAGTGTAAGGTCCTTATCTGCTGGGCTATACAGATTGTAGATTCTTATTTTCACGTCCTTTATCATTATATCAACACCTATAATTTCCGTTTGGTTGTCAGAGATCACAGATACTCCGCTGCAAGGTATTGTATTTCGTGTAAGTATTAGAACTCCTCCTTTATGTCCTTCGCGGTCGAAACGTGTGGCCTGATATCCTCTGACTGAAAATTTGCGATTGGCGTTGAGGTGTGTCTCTTGAATGCATGCCACATCTATTCTATCTTTATGAAGACGCTGTGTTAGGGATTCTTTCTTGTTATAAACTCCTTCGGCATTCCACTGTAGTATATTGAGTGTCCTGGGTATTTGGTCAATAGCTCTTAACCTACTCCTCTGTGCCTTGACTCCACAGCACAGGGGAAGGTGACCACCAGTAGTCATGGGTGGACCCCCTCGAGGCAGGGGGCCCGGCACTATCGCCGCCTGATGGGACTTCACGGGATTAGCACCATAACGATTAATTTTGATTTGTGACATCATGAATTAAGTTACGTTGCACTGCTTTGTCAAGCCTGTGGCTCAGTACATCCGATTTCGACAAGCATTTATTCGGGATGCTTTCCCTAGCCTTTGACTGTCCCCAGTCTACCTACAAGGCAGCAGTTTTTACGTTGCACTGCTTTGTCAAGCCTGTGGCTAAGTACATCTGATTTCGACAAGCATTTATTCGGGATGTTTTCCCTAGCCTTTGACTGTCCCCAGTCTACCTACAAGGCAGCAGGTTTGTATGTCTCTTCGTCTGGTCCCTCTCCCTTGACCTGTCCGACATGGGTGGCCCTACCAGTAGCTGTGCTACAGTCGGCATAGCTCTTGGGGTCATTGGGACGCATAAGCCCCTCTACCTCGTCACGGAGGACACACAGCAGAGGGGACATGGTTATTATTACTTTAAATAACTCAATAACTTGGCCAAGTCGTGTAAAGGGGAATAATACACAGACACCCTATCCAAAGACTCTGGTGATCACCCATGTGTGTCGACACGGCACATGCTGATAGTGATGAATGGGGACGCGATCCTACCTGCGATAATCCCACAAGGGTCGCCTGTGCTGTTGAAGAGGTCACACAAGCTGCCTGACACCGCCGACTTTTGGCTGAAGGTGGATCCTGTGCTGTTGATGCTCTCTCCTGTTGGATCAACGTTTGATGCTCCAAACAGGAAATGCGGAAGCGAACAAGCTATACCCGAGAGTCCATAGAGTATCACTGCTACACCTGTCAATATATTCATTGTCATGTCAGAAGACTTGCTATATGTCAGATAGATTCCTTGTAATGTAGGAATACACACTAACTGTAATCTCTACAAGTAGTTGTATTGTAATGTAGGAATACATACTAACTGTAATATCAGCTTGTAGTTGTATTGTAATGTAGGAATTAAAAATAAAAATTTGTCGTGCGTATCCCTTACGGGACGTTGCAGTCAACACCAACATTTTCCAGCTGCTCTTGATGTACTAGGCAAGTGTTCCGTTCAGTAGTTTGCCATTGCTTTCTGACCGACGCCCCCCCCCCCCCCCCCATACCAGCACGTTATAACACAACGCGACACCGTCTGCTGCACAAGTCGGTCGCAGCTTCGAACACGTGGTACCCGGCTCACGAACCACGTTTCCAAGCCTTTAGCCACGGAGCCGGCTAATGTAGGAATACATGTTAGTTATAATCTCTGCTTGTAGATTTATTGTAATGTGGCAATTATATCCCATTTACGCATTGTAATAAGAATATTCTAATGTGTGTGTTTGTGTGTGTGTGTGTGTGTGTGTGTGTGTGTGTGTGTGTGTACTATGTAAGTGTGTATCAATTTGTATATATGTACATACGTACGTATGTACAGTGTACTTATGTCCATACTCATATTCGTGTGTCTGTCTATCTGCTTGACTATCTGCATGTGTGTATCTCTCTGTCTTTCCGCTTGTCTGTCTGCTGGATGCATGCCTGCATGTATATCGCTCACTCACCCAACCAACTACCCATGGATCAATTCTTTATGTAATTTTTTTTCACTATCGGTGGAGGCAATATTCACGTGATGCGGGACTGTGAAATGGCGGGTTCAGAACGAAATGTCTAGAGATGTTGACTGCGATGTCCTGTAAAGGATATGCAACTAACTAACACGTGTCAGTGGGATCATGGTTCAGAACAGTGTCTTCTTAATATGGGTCACAGACATGTCCGACAGAGCAACCCACCTAGTGACCTGGGAATGTGGATCCTGTTGGCCGTGTAGGAAACAAACAACACACAGACCAGGTAACCGATATCGTTGGCTGCCAGAATTAAGCCGGTTTGGCGTGAACTGAAGCCAAACTGTCTTTCCAGTGTAGTCACCTGCAAGAAAGATAGTTTATCATTCACGACCATAGAACTGGTTATAATGTAAATTAAACTATATTTGTATTGTTGATGTTGTTTTTGCTGCTGTTGTTGTTGTTGTTGTTGTTGTTGTTGTTGTTGTTGTTGTTGTTTATGTACCCAACGTTGTTGAAGAGAGCAATATGTGAGACCTCGCGTGGGTTAAGAGCTGACAGATTAGATGGAGTCATGCGACATAAAACCAGGAGCAAAGATTTGCAAGATTTATCCTGGGAGAATGGACATGGGATGTCTTTTTGGACTCACCGGACAACCCACTGCCACAAGGAATATTGGGAACCCAGACTGTGAGGCAATTCTGGAAGGGAGAGAACTTAGATACATTCTTGAATGCTGCCGAGGCTCTGTTATAGGCTTCATTAATGAACCTACTTAAATCGGGGAGCTATGTGACGGGACAGCCCCAGCACCATCCGATGTTAAAAAGAAATTAAAGAGCCCACAATATTTTTCTATCATTCTCTAAAAGCATAAACGTCCACCAGAAAATGATAGAAATGCAAGAGGATTGAAAACAAGAGAAAAATACATTTTGACCACGCACGCCCCATCATTTCTGTAATGCTAGGTCTGAGAAAGGTTTGATGTCCAGATCAAACGTAAAACCCAGACACCACGGCACCAGTCGGCGGGCGCTATCAAAGGTTGAAAACTCACTGTTTTCAGTTGATACATCGCGGAGCCAGTCATTTGAGATTGACGTGTTAGTTTACAATCCTGCGGTTGGAATAGGGACTGACACCTAACACCTTACGGTTAACCTGACCTAACGTGTAAACCAGCCACGGCAGAATGGGAGATAAGAGGGTCAGCCAGACCCGTCTGAAATAATACATGACAGTGCTACTCAGGGGAAAACCCCGTGTGATCCAAAGATATAATGCAGGCTTACCACCTACCCGCAATACGGGGCAAAGTAGGAACACATGGCTGACACATTATTGCCAGCAACCGGGAAGGCTTGTGTTAACAGCAGATGGGAATGTAGTTATGACGCAACGTCTATTGCATCGCTAGCGAAGCATGTTTAATTGTTTCAGACATGCGGCAGAACATCGATAAATTTGATTGACAGATGAAACTACCCTTCACAGGAATGTAGGCGGGGTGAAAAGAACTTGGGACTTAATCCATCTCGGTAACTCATCCTACATGAAATAGAATAGGCGGAGTTAATTAAAAAGGGATATATTAATTAGCCAACGTGGAAACTAGCCAGGGATGAAGAGAATAAAACTACATGCATTGCCAGCATATCCTCAGACGCAAACTCACATATAGCAAAAGAATACCTACTGGAGAAATATTAACATTTCGTTCTGTTGGACTTCTGTACGAAGTATTATGATGGAATTTCCAAAACTATAAAACCCAGGTAATACCATTAGTTTGTCTGCTAGTCTGAAGGCTTGTGTAGTTTCCTGTTTTACATATTCTCCAAAACTTTACACTCGTGGATTTTCTTTGTACTTAATGTTCCAGTTCTAGCTTTACGATTTCACGAGAACTATCTTCTTCTTTCATTCACCACTTGGTTGTCTGATTTGTTGTATGTGATAATTTGGAGAAATCCATTATCCAAGCTACATGAGCGTGTGGCTTATGCATGTACAGGAGATACATTTAGATTCATCCTGTGTGATGTTAAACATTGGGGAGACTGACTACTTAGGAGAATTTCCTGAGAGCTACCAGTCTCTTGATAGCGTCCAATTAACATTGATTATTTGGACCAACACTTTAGTGCCTACCAAGATTGTGGTGAAACCACTTGGTTTGAGGAATGTCACTAGTTCACCTTGTCTGCATGATGTCTGCATGAGGACAGACATGACTTAGGACATTCAATATCCCAGACAGATTCAGGGAAGGCATTTAATGTTCGACAGGACTGTGCGACCAGCCCTTCCGACAAGACAGTATGAATGAATCAGAAAGGGAAAGAGTAAGTGAGGTGAGCTTATATGGGAAACACCCCATTACATAAATGTATGTGATGATGTATGTTTTGAGCTATAGATGTTTTATGAATATATACATATATATTTATTTATTTAGAACTGATATATGTTTATGTAACATGCCATCATCTATCATCATACCATCATATATTATGACTTGAATGTATGTTTATATGAATGTATAGACATATGTGTTTGAGATGTGTAGACGTAGATACTACCCATCTCCGTTCGTTTCATTCCAGATCTCTTAGGAGCAATGGACAGTCAACAACCCATATCAGGAAGTGACTTAGCCTTGTGAGGGACCAATTTGGACTCCTTCAATCTGACAGTGAACTGCGTCTCACTGGGGGAAGCATGACCTATGTGACCTCTTAAGTTACGTATACCATACCATAATCATCATCATCATCATCATATGATCATCAGGACTAGAAATAATAAACACAGTTGTTGTATTTTAAAACTCAATTTGTCCGTATAATTCTAAATGTTTATAAATGTTTGTGTATCGTATCAAGTACACACATTATTGTATCATTTAGTGGGGGTTCACACATATTGTCCAGAAGTGGGAATATATGTCCGGGAGGTATCTTGCCTATGCAGTCATAAGTAACCAGATTACGTTGCATGTCTTAACTCCTCCTTTCTCACTTCTGATGAAACCAAGTACAGCCAAAACTATATAGATATATTCTATCTTCAACGAGCCACTTCTTGGCTGTTTTCTTGAGTATCAGGGACAGTGTCTTAAATCAGCATAACAGACATTTGTTCCACGTTTTCTCTCTGGGATCTGGGGTAGCAATTAGTTCCTTCTGACAGAGTTAGGGGATCTTAAACTGCATCCAGAACTTAACACCAGCAGAAGAAAATGATGTTGGCTGGGTGGTTGCCCAACCGGGAGCTACCTCAAGCCAGTTGGTGACAGTGATAGAATGGCATCATGTATTGTTTCTATGCGACACAACCACTGGGATATTCACTGTTACATGTTCACCCACGACATTTGTTTACACACCGATTGTAGTACGTCCTGCTATCCAGGCTATCTAATCAACTACAATGGTCTACACATACACTCTTCTAACCCTACTTACAGTCCTGTTAAACCTGGTCGCATGGCGCCTACATTCACAGGCCGGCACCCTCTGCCCACGGCACACCACTCGACTCCGTGCTGTAACATGTCCACCGGCCTGGTCGCGGCAACGCTGTTCTCAGCCATCGGTACACGCTTGAAATATCTAGCGTACACTCAGTTACTTGCCGTCGATGACTCTCGGCGTTTCATCGCCACAGGGGATATTCAGTTCTCAGCCGACACAATTCTCTGCTTTCGTGATCTGTCCGTGATGGCGTCCCAACTCCGACTGACCCCCTTTGTCCGTGGCCCTTCTCGACCCTGGCCGGACTAACTCTGTCCGCTGTCTTGCTTTCCGTGGACTGCCCAACTATTATCACGTGATACGCAACTTCTTTGAGTAGTTTACCTTTGTCATTCAACATCATAATGTGTTCCGCACTGACTTTCCTTGACCTATTCCAGTTTACCGCTGTCTGCCTCATATCGGTAAATGGCAATAGGGTTATAGTGCATTTCCTCGGGGTGGTCTAGGGGAGGGCAGGCTTGGGGCTGGGAGTTCAGGGGTGAGGTGCGGCTACCGGCGTGTGGGGTGGGGCGAAGGGGTTCGAACCTCGAGCCATGACAGGCGTCATATGAAAACCTGAATAATTAAAAATGTAAATATGGCGGCTATTAGTGATCTGTAGAGGGTCGTAGTGGTGTAAACACTATCATCAAACAGGTTAAAAGTGAAAACCTTAAAAAGTAAAAATGGCCGTCATTATTGATTGTAGCGGGTATAGCTTAGTGAAATTCGTTGGTAAGGGGTGGGTAGCGGCTATTAGTGATCTGTAGAGTGCCGTAGTGACCTATACACTATCATCACACAGGTTACAAATGAAACTTTAAAAAGTAAAAATGACCCGTAATATTGATTGCAGCGGGTATAGCTCAGTGAAATTCATTGGTAAGGGGATGCGTAGCGGTTATTAGTGATATGTAGAGTGTCGTAGTGACCTATACACTATCATCTCACAGATTACAAATGAAAACCTTGAAAAGTAAAACTGACCGATAATATTGATTGCAGCGGGTATAGCTTAGTGAAAGTCATTGGTAAAGGGTTGGTAGCCGCTATTAGTGATCTGTAGAGTATCGTAGTAGCCTATACACTATCATCACACAGGCTACAAATGAAAACACTAAAAGAATAAAAAGGGCCAATATTATTGATTATAGCGAGTATGGCTTAGTGAAATTCGTTGGTAAAGGGGTTTGTGAGTGGAGGAAAGATTAGATAGGTGCTTCTGATCACTGTCATGGGGTGGTCGAGTGGCGGGGTTGTAGATAAATACGTCGGTTCCTAGATATTAGCCGGAGGGAAAGGCTCATATTAAAGTTTAAAGATTGAACCCATAGATGTCTGATCTGAGGGCGACCGACTGGGTGACTCTTCACGGGTCTATGTCGGAGGGGGTGAATGTACGTGAACGGGTTCAGACATGTCTTCAGGGAAAACCACAGGATGACTCAGAGCGTACTGACTGCGCAACGATACAGCCGAGACCCTTGGGTATTGGTAACATCGGAACAAAATGGAGCTTCATACTGTTGCATGTGTAATGACTACAACTAGACCACATGGTCACTTTCTACGAGTGGTCAAATATAGCTCTGCTTCCGGTCGCCTGTGTAATGGCTACAACAAGACCACGTGCTCACTGGCTTCGAGTGGCTAAAGATGGCGTTGCATCCGGTCATATATGGCAATAGCTGGCAGCGCATCCTGTCACATGTGGCAATGGCTACAACCAGACCACGTGCTCATTGGCTAAAGCCGATCAAATATGACGCTGCATCCGATCACACTTGTGTAATGGTCACATCCGATCAAATATGGTGATGCTTCCAGTCATATTTCTAAGGTATACAATCGAATCACGTGACTAAAACCATTTAAAGATGCAATTGCATCCTTTCACATGACCATACAGTGCATAATATTCTGCTTAGTCATTCTTCGTCAGCAAATAGCGTGTGTAAGGCTGTCAGCATTCGTCGTATAGAATTACCGTTCTCTGTGAGCAGCAACCACATCAACATGTGGCGTTCCGCTAATGGTAAGTGGCTTTGTGATAAATCTTTCACGTTTTCGTTGTGTTTCTCCAAGTAGGCATATGGTTAACCCAACGATACTAGTATAATACAGGGGATATGCAGCATAACTGCATGTAAACAAGTCATTACAGTGTCCGACTAATCCCTTCTCATACTCATGGTGTAGAGATGTGATCACCGATGCTAATCGGGGATCTCGTATCTGGACGTAACAGCCATCAGGTCATACAGCGCCGAGTGGCTAGTGCATGATAACCGATGTATAATATTACACACAAATACAACAATCTGTCCCAACTCAACCTTAGGCAATGCAAACATAACATGACATGTTACGTGTCCGCTGTCATAACCAGCGACGTTATCACGTAGCAAATTAGACATCTACACTTTCATTACCTCTCTATATATCCATACGGGTCGTTACATATTTCTCCAGACACCCATTTTCACGACCAATATACATTTTACAGTGTGCTTGCTCAGAACCACACTTCACAGTCAGATAAACGTATAACTTCTACCTACCACTTCAACAGTCAAATGAGAAAATATGTTAGACAAAGTTTTAGAAATATTGGTCAAATACAGAAATAACTCATCCAAAATTATAGATAGTAGGAACATATGTTAAACTAGTGGGGAAAAACATCAACAAAGTAGAAAAATGTGTTAGTCAAATAGGAAAAAGATTGACCAAGTAACGAAATATCCCTGCCAAACTTATGAAAACTAGGAAACTTTGTTAATCAAGTGAGAAAAACTATCAGCCAAAGAGAGAAATATCTCACACAAACTTATAAAAAGTAGGAAAATCTGTTAGCCAAATTGGAAAAAATGTCGATCAAATACAGAAATATCTCAACCAAACTTATAAAAAGTAGGAAAATTGTTAACCAAATGGGAAAGATACTGACCAAGTAGCAAAATTTGTTAACCAAATTTGAAAAATATGAAATGCGTAACGAAATATCTCATCCTCACTTATGAAAACTAGGAAAATTTGTTAGCCAAATAGGAACCAATCTTGGCCAAGTAACAAAATTTGTTAGCCAGTTAGGAATCAATATTGACGAATTAACAAAATACGCCATCCAAACTTATGAAAAATATGAAACTTTGTTAACCAATGGAGAAAAAATATCGACGAAAGAGAGAAATATTTCAACTAAACTTATAAAAGGTAAGAAAATTTGTCAGCCAAATGGGGAAAAAAGGTCGACTAATCACATAAATATATCAACCAAATTTATAAAAAAAATAAGGCAAAAGATTGACCACGTAGCGAAATATATCATCAAAACTTATGAAAAGTAGGAAGAATAGTTAACCAAATGGTAAAAATCTTGGCCAAGTAAGAAAATTTGTTAACCAAATGGGGAAAATATTGTCCAAGTAACGAAATACATCGTCAAAATTAATGAAAAGTAGGAAACATTATCAACCAAATGTGAGAAATGTTGTTCAAGTAAAGACACATTTCAAACAAACTTATGAAAAATAGGAAACTTTTAATCAAATGGGAAAAATTTTCAACCAAACGTATAGAGATCTCAAACAAACTTATGGAAAGTAGGAATCTTTGTTAACCAAATATAAAAACGTTTGCCAACTTTCAAACAAACTTATGAAAGGTTGGAAGATGTGTTAACAAAAATAAAAAATTGTGGCTAAATTTCAACCAAAATTATAAAAATCTCAGTCAAACATATGAAAATTAGGACACTTCGTTAACAAAATTGAAAAGTGTTGGCCGCATTTCAACAAAACTTATAAAAATCTCAATAAAACTTATGAAAAGTAGGAAAATTGGTTAATTAAAGGTGGAAATGTTGGCCAAATTTCAACCAAACTTATTTTTAAAAATAGGAAAATTTGTTGATAAAATGTGAAAACTTTGACCAAATTTCAACTAAACTTATGAAAAGTAGGAGAATCTGTTAACAAAGTGAAGAATGTTGGCCAAATTTCACCAAACCGTATTAAAAATTGGAAAGTGTGTTAACCAAATGTGAAAATTTTGGCCAAATTTCATCCAAAATTATGGAAAGTAGGAAAGTTTGTTAATCAAAGGTGAAAATTTGTGGCCACATTTCAACCAACCGTATAAAATCTCAGTCAAAATGATGAAATGTTGGACAATTCGTTAATAAAATTTGAAAATTGTCTACAAATTTCAACTAAACGTACAAAAAAAAAGGAAACTTTGTTAACCAAACGTGAAAAGTTTGACCAAATTTCAACTAAACTTATGAAAAGTAGGAAAATGTGTTAACAAAAGTGAACAATTTTAGCCAACTATCAACCTAACATAAAAAAAATAGGAACCGTTGTTAACCAAAATGTGAAAGATTTGGCCAAATTTTCATCCAAACTTATGAAAAGTAGGAAAATTTGTTAACCAAATTGAAATGTTTGTCCACATTTCAACCCTTAAAAAAATCTCAGTCAAATTTTGA
>JACEFZ010017391.1:332500-336566 GCA_014155875.1 Cepaea nemoralis | reverse complement strand
AAGGGCCCGGTCTACCCAAGCTCACAAGCCCGGCATCCCACTAAGACCTTCCTTTCCATGGTTAACTCGGCACAACACCGAATGGCGAGATGGCTAGCTGAAATTTTAAAGCCAGTAAGACAGTCCTTCGATCCAAGAACACTCAGAGATACATTCGAACTGGTGGAACTATTGGATACTATGGACATAAACAACAAACACATGGCATGCATGGATATTGCCTCTTTATTCACCAACGTTCCATTAGATGAGACCGTGAATATAATAAGCGAACGCATTAGAGACAAACAACTAAAACTAAGCACACCATCAGCTATTCTAGAGAGGCTATTAAAATTATGTACTGCCAACATACAATTAAATTTTCTAAACAAGTCATATCGCCAAATTGACGGAGTGGCCATAGGGAGCCCACTTGGGACCTATTCTAGCGGACATCTTCATGGCACACTTAGAAGAAAAGAGATCCTCAGAAATCAATAACTTGGCCTTTTACCGTCGTTACGTGGACGATATACTAATTATCACCACAGACGAGCTACAAGCAACGTCGTTCCAGGCCACAATGAACGAGACACATATAAACATCTCTTTATCTATGGAACACGAACACAACGAAGCGTTGCCGTTTCTCGATATCCTAATGAGACGTAGTGCAGACGGCACAATTCAAAGATCGGTGTACCGCAAAGAAACATGGACTGGCCAATACTTAAATTTTCAGAGCTTCGCACCTGTCCAGCACAAACAGGGCTTAGTACGGACCCTGGTTGACCGTGCTAGGAGGATATGCACCCAGGACACACTGACAGAGTAATTTGAAACTCTGAAGAATGCCTTAAACCTGAATGGGTACTCCACAGGATTTATAAAGCGCCACTGCCAACAGCCCAAACCGAAATCAGAAGTAACTACAGTCCCTAAACTCAAGGCATTCATCCAGCTAACCTTCCGAGGAGATGACGAACATTCTGTGCTACAGCTCTAGTCATCAGGTACAGAACTGTACCGATCCCCGTCCCAGCAGTAAAAGAACCTGTAGCTTTGTACGCCAAATCAAATTGTATTTACCAATTTACATGCAGATGTGAGGCCATCTACATAGGCAGGACTGAGCGACAGTTACATTGCAGGGTTTCGGAACATATTCCGAATTGGGTGGACAAGATACTACACACAGAAGATGGTAGCCTAGTCAGGCCGACACACCGGAACAGTCCGGCTTCATCGGTCGGGAGACATGTGCTCGAGAGCGGTCACGTGGTTGAAAGAGACAGTGCCTTCCGGGTGTTGTTCAACACACAAAGTAGTCGATTGTTAAAGTTTGCTGAAGCTATAATAATCAACCTTCGTAAGCCGTCCTTGTACAAGCAGAAAGACATGTTAGTCAGTTTAAAATTACCGTGGTAGACAATCGACATTACTGTGCGAACATGTGTATATTTCAGTTTGAAGGATTTATCTAATTAATTCACGTAAGGTGTGTGATTTCTGCAGTATGTACCTGACGAGATGCAGCGAAATATGCCAGGCAATAAATCGTGCAATCTATTGTTTGTGTCTTCGTTATTCAAATTCATCACGGAAAAACATTGTTTTAAAATTATAATTATTCAATGTTAATAAAGAATAATTAGAAATGTGTTGGAATAACTGTTGAAGAGAATAATTTCAATGGTCAATGAGAAGCATATGTATGATTAAAATTGATGTTGTCTGGATGTGGATGTCATTACTAATAGGTGGATCAAACTGAATAATATGTGAATGTCTGTATGTGACTGAACTTTGAAGTAACTGAAAAACGTGTCACCGTGTAGGTCTCCAATTGCTTGGAATGACGGTATACACGTAGACAGACGAAGGTAGAAATCCTCCTCTTTAACACACGACACTGTCAACAACACAGGAACTTGGTATTCATCTTGTTTCAAACTCAGGATTCTGACAACTCTTATTCCCGTGCTAATCGTTTCAAATTTTGATAGTTGAATAATTCTCAATGACGTGTGCGTAGGAAAAGGGGGATCCTGCAATAAACAAAAGGGGAACCAGATAAATATTTCCAGACATACCCAGACTTTCATCCTCACCACTCATTATCCACTATTATCCAACTCAAGACCTTCTTCGGTTACCTTCTTCAGCTCGCAAAGAACAGATTAACAGATTATCTGCCACAACCAAACCCCATTCCTCCTGACAAGAGGCAGTTTTCTCAGAATGATCCAAGACAAAGAACAATTGGCATTTCGATATGAATCCTAAATATAATAGAAATGGTAATATGAATTCAACTTCCTCTCAGAACCAGTCTTCGTAGTATTTTATGCCAAAATAAGGACAATATATACCAAAGTAACCCACATGAAACAGAGTATATACAAAGCTCCAGGTTATGGCATGAAACAGGATGATGAGTAGATGAATTTAATTAATCTCCATGAGAATAGAGTCAAGCGTTTTCTATTCGCCCGTAGAGTCGGTTTCAAGTGAATTCTTGCAATAGTCGACCTCCTACAGGCTTCAGGATCCGAAAGAGCTCAAGAAAACAAATGGAACAGAATATTGAAAAATCTCTAGCCATTTTTCCACCTAGTCTAACTATTGGTTGACATATCATTCAGGGCAAAATGAAATGACAGCACTTTCATATATTTGTTCATTCACAGGAAAGGGTGTTTCGGTCTAGCTAGTATGAAAGATTATATGCCCTACCTTGATAACTGAACAAAACTCCCCCATGGAAACTGGTCTATCTTCCAGAGAAATAATTTTCTAGTATTTCATATATAAAACAGTCCATCTTTTTTTTTCTTTTTTTTTTAACGTTTATGTCATACAAATCAATGTATATTTACAAGGTGTAATGTGTGTTTCTTTTGTTTGTGTATATTACAGAGCGTTGCCGTTTGTTAGTGTTAGGTGTCACATGTGTGAACAAAGCAAATACATACATATATACAGTTATATTATGACATTTATGGCATAGTGCATGTAAACGCGCGCACACACACACACAAACACACACTCGTACACATGCGCGTGCAAATACATGCAACATACACACACACCTGCATCCACACCCAGACGCATACATATGTTACTGCCAGCGACACAGACACACATCCACAATATATTTCATGTTGCACATTCAAATATAATAATGGGAAAATTAATAATAATGGTAGCAGTAGTAATAAACGTATTAATAATGATAAGTAATAATAATAATAAATAATAAATAATAATAATTGTCAGATTATTTGGCCTGTAAAACATTTTTTTTTTTTTAAATTCATGTTTTCCTTTAAAATTCCGAATACAACAAATGCATTAATATACACATATGCGATAATATTACATTTATGGCATGTGCAATTCTCTGCTCTCTTCCCTCAATGAATAGCAACTGACGATGGTTAGTAAGTGTATAGTAACCTAACGTATAACTTTTACGTCATGCACAACTCGTTCAGTTTAGTTCAGTGAAAGAAGTACAACGGAGATTCACTTTCTAGGAAGATACACACTTGTGAACAAGAAGCCATACTAGGACAGAATAGCTACACATCACTATAATAGTTATAATATAAATACATAAATATAAATATGATTCATTACTAATCACCAGGGAATATCTTTATTATCAATTGAAAGTGATGGTGCAGCGGAAATTACTGCATGAATGTTATTCAGCAGACACGAGAGTGGCTGATTTTATGAGTCATCACTATCATGTGCCATGCCGATAAAAGTGGTATGCCATGCTCTGAACTCACACGATCAACCGAGAATTGGGTCCGGTCTTTGTCCTCTGGTTCCCTTTATGCCGTGCGCCAAGGCATCCAGGTATTTATCTCTTTGCAGTTCATTTGCTCTTTTCCCATCAAGCTTGCCAGTTGTGACGAAATGCTTAAGTCTATTTCTCCACAACAACGTGCCCAAAGAAATCTCAACTGTCTGCGTATAATTTCTCCAATGAATTTTTCATTTGTTTCTTGCAGGACATTCACATTCGTTTTTCTGTCCGTCCATGGTATTCTTTGCATATCCCTTAGAAACC
>JACEFZ010017391.1:277500-327500 GCA_014155875.1 Cepaea nemoralis | reverse complement strand
CTTTTGTCAAGAAACTGTCATGTAGATGTCCTGTCCAACAGATGTAATGTACAGTTATTGTTAAAGTTTGTTTGTCTGCAAAAATTGAAGGACTACTTGAACTGATATAGGTCATACTGACAAAATAAAGAAAGAAGAGATCTAGGTGACGGACGAACAGCACACTGTCAGCATTATAATGAGTGAGAGGGATCCTCAGTTGTACAGGCGCTAATAGTTCAGATCTTTTCTGGCCTTAAGGGAACCTTTTACTTCTTTTATAAATTTCTGTGTAGATACATAGTAGTCTCACAGTGGGGGTTGAGCCAAAGAAAAATGGTTCTCCAAAAAGGCTATTGCGGGAATGTTTAGCTCATTTGAGTGACCTCTAGACAAAACGTGCTAAATCATATCCTTTATCTTGTTATTTATTAGTCAAGATATATCTCCAGAGAACACTACAAACAAAGTCCTCTGGCAACTCAATCAAACATGTCACATAACTGGGTGGCTCTTTTCGGGATATAGACCCTGGGAAAACCTGGTCACATAACTGGTTGCTCTTTCCAGACTATAAACCCTGGGAAAAAGAACACTCGTCTCGGATTTAAACCCTGGTAATAACCTGCTAGGGGCTCACATACCTGTTGCCCTGATGACGGGATACAAACTTTGGGTATACCCTGCATAAGACTCACTTTTGGGATCGCTATGTTGGTATTAAAATCCGGGGTGACCTCTCGCAAATCAGACCCAATTCTTGAAGGTTTTTATGGTGTTGTTTAATGGACCCTGTCTCTTATATGAGGGCAACTGTCCAGACATGTAAACCCACAATAAATCTCTAGAAGGTGATTTCATTAATAGTGATAATATTGCATGTATCACTGTTTTAATATATCAGTTAGGAATTCAATGTAGCAGACTCAAAATGATGTATAAATATCTTATGGGTCAACATAATTGCTTGTATCCATGATATTTGTTTTCTCAGAATGAATTGATTATTGGCTTGTCAATAATGTTGTATAATTAATTTTGTGCATCTGGTTGTTCAATATATGTATCCAAAAATTAAGGTACCTGAAACACCAGAGAACACAAATTATTTTAAATATAACTGAGACAGCTATTACAGGGGGAAAATTCATTTTTGTCCCTGAAATTAGGACACTTGATCCAGTAGATAATATGGGGCCTACTCCATCCCAAAATTTAATTGCTGGCATGGGTGAGAGAGGGGAAATATTGTTGTAACTACAACATTTTTAATGTCACCACATCACATAGAAATAAGAACTCCTTATATTCTCTTCTCCCCATAACATGCTTGCAACACTGAGAGCAGAGAGTGTGAACCCTGATGGAAAATTTGGGCAACCATTAAGACACCTCAATAATAATCTCTCTCGGTGATAGTCAGTATTCGTACCGGCTAATGTCCAGTGTCGATTCGACATCTGGGTTTATTCTTCAGTTGTGTAACCCTGTCAGTGGCCCTGATCAAGCTACTGCGCGTGAGCACAATTGAATCTCCAGGAGAAACATCCTTATCAATTCAGTCACTTTCCATTCCTGAAGTAGTGGGATTATTAAGCGTACTTGATACGTAATGGACGAAATGAAGGGAACATTCTACCTGATGTCATGGGCGGTCATACAAAACCGACCACAGTCTGGTGTCTATAAGACATTAGTCTATTGTTCGATGATGTAATCTCTCTGGTGTACTAGGATCCATGTCACCAGGAAGTAACTCATTGAATCTCCAGGAAGGCCATCAAAATAACTGGACCCCTAGCCATTCATATGGAAGTGGAGAGCATACGCAAAGTATGTGTCCAGAAAACGATGGATAACCAACCTGATGTCATTGGCATATCATACGACTAGGAGCACATCATGGACAACCTGAAAAAATTTCATGAAGAGATATAACAGGATCCGTCTCCGACGTCGGACGTCAATGTATCCTCCGTTGAGAAAGCGTTTCTGCCTTTAAAATGGTGGAGATTAAAGGACGGACAAAGTTGAGAACAACTGATGTCATTCCCCTTTTTTCATTCTCAATTGGGAAGACCTTTCTGCCTGGAAAAATGGTAGGAATGTAATAAGGATTACTGTCTCTAAACAGTTAACTCTTATATGGTAGAGCTCACTGCAATTCCAGCAGTGACACTCTATACACAATGTCTGCGAAAGTGGACTAACGAAAGATCAGTTTTCAAACAGCTGACTACTTTCAAGATAAGATCCCTGCAAGTCAGCAGACGAACTCTTTATATAATAAGAACAATGCATTATGCAGTGGAATCTATTATTATTACTGAGATGCGAGGTGTATTCACAGGACCTGGCCAGGCCTATCCTCAAAGTCAGTAAAAATTGGCTTCCAAAATTCCAGTCAAAATTGGAACATAAGAAGCTAAACCCACATAATCACACACCTTCAAAGGTAGCTGTGATAATGACGGACTTCTCTATGGATGAGAAGAAACGCCTTATATTCGCCAAAAAGTAAACGTTTTGCTCATGTGGGAGAGAAAGAACGGATACTTGCCAGTCACTCAAAAGCACTTAGCTAAAGCATGGCTGAAGACAACTAGTTGGAACCTCCACCTGGAATCCTATATTAGTTGTAGTAGATGTCACAGTCTGGCTGCATCTACAAAATTCGGTTGCTACGTTAGAAAATAGAGCAACTAAGGAGAGAAAATGCTGTCACTTCTCACAACAAATCAAAATAGAGGCATAACGGAAGGAGAGAATCTCAACCGACAAGCACCTCTAAATCTATGGTAAGACTACAGAAATAAGTCAAAGGAAATATAATGGGAAATTGCTACCATCTGCAAACACAAGAGGCTTATTGGAAAGGTAGACCCTGTGTCCAACGCTAACCAAATCTGCTCTAGTAGGTTTTAGTCTCAAGTTCTGCAGCGGCTGCTATAGTTCACCCGGAAGAGATTGTATTTGCTCCGGTGATGATCAACAATTTTAACCCAGTTCCAAATGCCAAGATTACTGTTGGAGAAAGTGTTCAGTTTAAAAACACTCTCACAGGATTATCATTTTTCCCGTGGCGAATGGAAGAATGAAGTTCTGAGTTCTGATAGGTGAAATGTTGAGAGATACATGGAATGCAACCATTCTCTCTAAACGTCATCTGGAAGTTGGCTTAATTGCAAAGCCATTACTTCACATAATGAATCTCTATGGAACATTCATACATTACGAGATGGTGTGACTCAGAGAGATCATTTATCACAACAGGAAATATAGCAAGGATGTCAGCAGTGGAACACTGTCAGAGGTAAATAGAAGAGCAGTTCACAGATGAGTGGAGTCCGGACTCCTGATGCTCCCAGTGACTTAAAGGAACATAATGCAGGGCTAACTTCATGGTCTTTTGCGTGTGCCACCAAATTCATCAATAGATGCAACTGTTGGGGCAGATTTTTTTTTAAGGAGGAAAATCACTTAGTTCCAAATGTACTACTCTAGTAGGGTAAAGGGAGACAGGGAGTAATTGACAAAACCACCTAAGGGATCTGGGAACTGTGGATTCTGCGATCATCTGTCATACCTATGAAAGATCTAAGAGAGGGGCCATGTAGCATGATGGAACAGAATCCCCATTTCCAGTCCGACACATTTCATAAATATACTTTAAGTCTTAACAGGGACCATCCTAAAATAAGGGCTATTCTTAGATCGAAGGTTTCCAGAACGAGTTGGGGAGGCGGCGGTATGCACTTGTCTTTTGATTGGTTCATAATAATGAGCCCACGCTATTCCTGGGCCATATTTTAAAATCTAATTAGTAGGAGCGGGAATTTCACCAGGAGCGGTCGCTAGTGTGATGTGATGACCCAACAATGCCCTTGTAGATTCCAATATATTGTTCTCTGGACAACAGGTACCACTTTAAAACATAACTTTAATGTGTGGCTAAACCTAATGTTACGAAAGAGAAGAATATGAGTATTTTATGAATAATGTGTGAAAGTGGAAAACCTAACTTCTGTGCGCCAGAATTCTGAATATTGCTTCTTCAACCTTGACACGTCTTTCACGCTGTATACTCCAAGTGCATATCAGTAGTATATAGGTACATTATCCAGTCCTTTTGAGGAGGGAATCGATATTCCTCCTCCTCCTCCTCCTCAAAGGGCGATAACTTCTTTTTTCCCCAAAAGGTAGGGCGTGGTCAAGTGACTCATCAGAGTGGGCGTGGTCTAGTGACTCATCATAGGTGGCGTACGTGGTCAAGTAATTATAGGTACGACATAAAAAATACGACATAAAACATTAAAAATAAAAAACAGACGATTCAAGTAAGGTATATAATAATTTTATTAAATCATATATAGAAAAGAAGAAGAAAAAAAAAAAAAAAGAAAGAAAAAAAAAAACATAGTCAAGTGACCCCTTAAATTATAGGTAAGGGTGTGCGATGACGTGCTCAAGTGGTGGTCAAGTAGTGGTCAAGAGGTGGTCAAGTGACGAAATTTTAGTGGAAAGTAATTGTAATGATATGGTGATGATCAAGAGGTGGTCAAGCAGTGGTCAAGTAGTGGTCAAGTGACGAAATTTTAGTGGAAAGTAGGTGTAGTGATATGGTGATGATTAAAGGGTGGTAAATTAGTGGTCAAGCAGTGGTCAAGTGAGGAAAATTTTAGTGGAAAGTAGTTGTAATGATATGGTGATGATTAAAGGGTGGTAAATTAGTGGTCAAGCAGTGGTCAAGCAGTGGTCAAGTGGTCGAGTGACCACTTAAATTGTCGGGGAAAGTAGTTGTAATGATATGGTGATGATTAAAGGTTGCGTAAATTAGTGGTCAAGAGATGGTCAAGCGGTGGTCAAGGGTGGTCAAGTGTTAAATGACCCCTTAAATTGTTGGGGAGAGTACGTGTAGTGACGTGGTGATGATAAAGAGGTGGTCAAGTGGTGGTCAGGGTGTGGTCAAGTGGTGGTCAAGATGTGGTCAAGTGGTCGAGTGACCCCCTTAAATTGTCAGGGAAAGTGAGTGTAGTAAGTTGGTGATGATCGTGAGGTGGTCAAGTAGTGGTCAAGAGGTGGTCAAGGGTGGTCAAGTGGTAAATGACCCCCCTAAATTGTATGGGAGGGTACAGTTAGTGATGTGGTGATGATCAAGAGGTGGTCAAGTAGTGGTCAATTAGTGGTCAAGGGGTGGTCAAGTGGTCAAGTTACCCCTTAAATTGACGGGAAGAGTACGTGTAGTGACACGAAGATGATCAAAATGTAGTCAAGTAGTCGTCAAGTGGTGGTCAAGCGGTGGTCAAGTGGTCGAGTGACCACATAAATTGTAGAGGAGAGTAGGTGTAGTGACATGGTGATGATCAAGAGGTGGTCAAGTTGTTAGGTCTAGAGGTTGGGGTGTCTCAGTCATGAAGTATCAAACTGTCTGCTCTGGGAAGGATGTCGCTGATCAGGGCGAGTAGGTTCTAATACGTTTATAGCTATTGTCTATAATTGGCGTGGTTGTATAGTAATAATAGTAGAGTTGTTTCATAGTAATGTTAGTCATCATTATCAAGGTGCATGTTAGGTGATAATTTTATAACGGTAGTAGTAGTACCAGTAGTAGCAATACAACAATAGTACTAATTATCATCATCATCACGTGTCTTACCAACGACGTACCACCCACACATTGCGATCTCCAACACCATTGAACAATTCCCGATGCTGCCTCACAATACAGAAATCCCCAATTAACGGCATTACCTTCATGTAATGGTGGTACTCATAGTACCAATAGCACCAGTAGTAATAGTCACCAACATCAGCAAGAGACTTATCACCTGACATTGGTCAGTATGACACTCCATAAACTATGATCTCCGACACCATGGATACAAATAGTAATAATATTGGTAATAGTTGTAGTGGTAGTAGTAGTGGTAGTAGTAGTAGTAGTAGTAGTAGTAGTAGTAGTAGTAGTAGTAGTAGCGGCGGTGGTGGTGGTGGTGGTGGTGGTGGTGGTGGTGGTGGTGGTTGATAATAGTAGGAGTAGTAGAATAGCGAGGGTGCTTGTTGTTTTCACTAAGTATTTGTATATCGTATGTAGTATAAAGCTAGTTTGTGTTGTATGCCATGTAAGGTGTTACTGAAATATCTGTAGTTTTATAGTTCTAAGAGGTGATGACGTCATAACCCACCACTCTATCATCTTATTGATAGTGTCTCCAGTGCCACGAAAAAGGCTCATTGTGAGATATCGATCATTTCTCAAAGCGACAGCATCCGGGGTGCATGCCCATTACGAGCAAACATCGATACGCCACTTAAAAGGCAACGACAAGGCAAAATGGCGTCGAATACAGTGTAACGTACAAAACTTATGAGGTCATAGGTTGTCCATTCCATCATGGTCGACAAATAGGCGCTCACTAACTTCACAATAGGCTCACTCAAATAAACATATAGGATGATAAGGCACCGACCCAAATGTGAAAAATGTCGGCCAAATACAGAAATAGTTCGTCCACATGTATGCAAACTAGGAAAATTTGTTAGTCGAACGGGACATATATTGACCAAGTAGGGAAATTTGAGAGCCATAAGTGAAAAAATATAATCCAAAGAGAGGAATATCTCATTCCAACTTATAAAAAGAAGGAAAATTCTCAACCAAATGAGAAAAAGTTAGACCAAGTATAGTAACATCGCAACCAAACTTATGAAAAGTAGGAAACTTTGTTAGCCAAAGCGAAAAAACCTAGGTCAAGTAGGAAAATCTGTTACCCAAATGTAAAAAATGTCGGCCAAATACAGAAATAGTTCGTCCACATGTATGCAAACTAGGAAAATTTGTTAGTCGAACGGGACATATATTGACCAAATAGGGAAATTTGAGAGCCATAAGTGAAAAAATATAATCCAAAGAGAGGAATATCTCATTCCAACTTATAAAAAGAAGGAAAATTCTCAACCAAATGAGAAAAAGTTAGACCAAGTATAGTAACATCGCAACCAAACTTATGAAAAGTAGGAAACTTTGTTAGCCAAAGCGAAAAAACCTAGGTCAAGTAGGAAAATATGTTAGCCAAATGTAAAAAATGTCGGCCAAATACAGAAATACCTCGTCCGCACGTATGCAAACATGGAAAAGTTGTTAGCCAGATAGTAAAAATATTGCCCAAGTAGGAAAATTTGATAGCCAAATGTAAAAAAAAAAAATATCACCCAAAGAGAGGAATATCTCGGCCAGACTTATAAAAAGTAGGAGAACTATGTGCCAAATGGGAAAAAGTTAGGCCAAATACAGAAATATTTCAACCAAACATATAAAAAATAGGAAAATTGATAACCAAACGGGAAATATATTGACCAACTAGGGAAATGTGTTACTCAAAGAGGAATAATAATGACCAACTAACGAAATACATCGCTCAAACTTATGAAAACTACGAAACTTTGTTAGCCAAATGGAAGAAACCTTGGTCAAGTAGGAAAAATCTGTTAACCAATTGTGAAAAATGTCGGCCAAATGCAGAAATAGTTCGACCACACGTATGCAAACAAGGAAAGGTTGTTAGCCAGATAGGAAAAGTATTAACCAAGTAAGAAAATGTGATACCCAAAGGTGAAAAAATATCAGACAAAGAGAGAAATATCTCATCCAAACTTATAAAAAAGAAGGAAAATTCTCAACCAAATGAGAAAAAGTTAGACCAAATATAGTAACATCTCAACCAAACTTATGAAAAGTAGGAAACTTTGTTAGCCAACGAGAATAAAAACCTTGTTCAAGTAGGAAAATCTGTTAGCCAAATGTAAAAAATGTCGGCCAAATACAGAAATACCTCGTCCGCACGTATGCAAACAAGGAAAAGTTGTTAGCCAGATAGTAAAAATATTGCCCAAGTAGGAAAATTTGATAGCCAAATGTAAAAAAAAATATCACCCAAAGAGAGGAATATCTCGGCCAGACTTATAAAAAGTAGGAGAACTATGTGCCAAATGGGAAAAAGTTAGGCCAAATACAGAAATATTTCAACCAAACATATAAAAAATAGGAAAATTGATAACCAAACGGGAAATATATTGACCAACTAGAGAAATGTGTTACTCAAAGAGGAAAAATAATGACCAACTAACGAAATACATCGCTCAAACTTATGAAAACTACGAAACTTTGTTAGCCAAATGGAAGAAACCTTGGTCAAGTAGGAAAAATCTGTTAACCAATTGTGAAAAATGTCGGCCAAATGCAGAAATAGTTCGGCCACACGTATGCAAACAAGGAAAGGTTGTTAGCCAGATAGGAAAAGTATTAACCAAGTAAGAAAATGTGATAGCCAAAGGTGAAAAAATATCAGACAAAGAGAGAAATATCTCATCCAAACTTATAAAAAGAAGGAAAATTCTCAACCAAATGAGAAAAAGTTAGACCAAATATAGTAACATCTCAACCAAACTTATGAAAAGTAGGAAACTTTGTTAGCCAACGAGAATAAAAACCTAGGTCAAGTAGGAAAATCTGTACCCAAATGTAAAAAATGTCGGCCAAATACAGAAATACCTCGTCCGCACTTATTAAAATTAGGAAAAATTGTTAGCCAAATAGTAAAAATATTGCCCAAGTAGGAAAATTTGATAGCCAAATGTAAAAAAATATCACCCAAATAGAGGAATATCTCGGCCAGAGTTATAAAAAGTAGGAGAACTATTTGCCAAATGGGAAAAAGTTAGGCCAAATACAGAAATATCTCAAACAAACATATAAAAAAAAAATAGGAAAATTGATAACCAAACGGGAACTATATTGACCAACTAGGGACATGTATTACTCAAAGAGGAAAAATAATGACCAAGTAACGAAATACATCGCTCAAACTTATGAAAACTAGGAAACTTTGTTAGCCAAAGTGAAAAAAACAACCTTGGTCAAGTAGGAAAATCTGTTAGCCAAATGTGAAAAATGTCGGACAAATGCAGAAATAGCTCGGTCACACATATGCAAACTAGGAAAAGTTGTTAGCAAGATAGGAAAAGTATTGGCCAAGTAGGAAAATTTGAAAGCCAAATGTGAAAAAGATCACCCAAAGAGAGAAATATTGCGAACAATGTCGGCCAAATACAGAAATTTCTCAACAAAACTCATGAAAAGTAGGAACAACTTGTTACCCAAATAGAAAAAATATTGGTCAAGTAAAGAAATAGCGTGGTCAAACCTATAAAAACATACCAACATTTGTTAACACAACTTGGCCACTTGTTCTTACAAACTTGCTCGCTGGCTCAAACAATCTGTCCTCTTGCTATTACAATCGGTCGACCTATCCTATCAACTCACACACTTACTATAACAACTGTCCCTTTTCCCCAACAACGTGTCCACCGACTCTCTCATATTATCGACTCGCCCTATCAACTTACCCACTGACTCTAACAACTTCCCCACAGGGGCTCACAAAATTTCCACTTGTTATTACAAATTGTCGACAGTCTCGCCCAAATTACCACTTACTCTTACAAACTGTCCCAACTGCCCGCACAAAGGTGTCCACTTGTGATTTCACGGCCTCCTCATCACATAGATAAGTAGCCCTTATAAAATACAAATGTATCCCACAAGTCATACAGAAGTGTCCCCCATATTGTCATAAAAAAAATATTTGTGTGTGTAGGTAAGTTCATGTCTTTGGCAGTTCATATTTTGTAAATTCATTTCTTCAGCATAAGATTTGTGTAAGTTCACACCCTCAGCATAAATTTTATTGTGTAAGTTCATGTCTTCGACAGTTCATGTTTTGCTAAGGCCTTTAAAACATGAACTGTCGAAGACATGAACTTACACAATAAAATTTATGCTGAGGGTGTGAACTTACACAAATCTTATGCTGAAGAAATGAATTTACAAAATATGAACTGCCAAAGACATGAACTTACCTACACACACAAATATTTTTTTTATGACAATATGGGGGACACTTCTGTATGACTTGTGGGATACATTTGTATTTTATAAGGGCTACTTATCTATGTGATGAGGAGGCCGTGAAATCACAAGTGGACACCTTTGTGCGGGCAGTTGGGACAGTTTGTAAGAGTAAGTGGTAATTTGGGCGAGACTGTCGACAATTTGTAATAACAAGTGGAAATTTTGTGAGCCCCTGTGGGGAAGTTGTTAGAGTCAGTGGGTAAGTTGATAGGGCGAGTCGATAATATGAGAGAGTCGGTGGACACGTTGTTGGGGAAAAGGGACAGTTGTTATAGTAAGTGTGTGAGTTGATAGGATAGGTCGACCGATTGTAATAGCAAGAGGACAGATTGTTTGAGCCAGCGAGCAAGTTTGTAAGAACAAGTGGCCAAGTTGTGTTAACAAATGTTGGTATGTTTTTATAGGTTTGACCACGCTATTTCTTTACTTGACCAATATTTTTTCTATTTGGGTAACAAGTTGTTCCTACTTTTCATGAGTTTTGTTGAGAAATTTCTGTATTTGGCCGACATTGTTCGCAATATTTCTCTCTTTGGGTGATCTTTTTTCACATTTGGCTTTCAAATTTTCCTACTTGGCCAATACTTTTCCTATCTGGCTAACAACTTTTCCTAGTTTGCATATGTG
The DNA here is from genome assembly GCA_014155875.1 of Cepaea nemoralis. Lineage (NCBI taxonomy): Eukaryota > Metazoa > Mollusca > Gastropoda > Stylommatophora > Helicidae > Cepaea > Cepaea nemoralis. The sequence continues at coordinate 316,921 of JACEFZ010017391.1, read as the reverse complement.
TGACCGAGCTATTTCTGCATTTGTCCGACATTTTTCACATTTGGCTAACAGATTTTCCTACTTGACCAAGGTTGTTTTTTTCACTTTGGCTAACAAAGTTTCCTAGTTTTCATAAGTTTGAGCGATGTATTTCGTTACTTGGTCATTATTTTTCCTCTTTGAGTAATACATGTCCCTAGTTGGTCAATATAGTTCCCGTTTGGTTATCAATTTTCCTATTTTTTTTTTTTATATGTTTGTTTGAGATATTTCTGTATTTGGCCTAACTTTTTCCCATTTGGCAAATAGTTCTCCTACTTTTTATAACTCTGGCCGAGATATTCCTCTATTTGGGTGATATTTTTTTACATTTGGCTATCAAATTTTCCTACTTGGGCAATATTTTTACTATTTGGCTAACAAATTTTTCCTAATTTTAATAAGTGCGGACGAGGTATTTCTGTATTTGGCCGACATTTTTTACATTTGGGTAACAGATTTTCCTACTTGACCTAGGTTTTTATTCTCGTTGGCTAACAAAGTTTCCTACTTTTCATAAGTTTGGTTGAGATGTTACTATATTTGGTCTAACTTTTTCTCATTTGGTTGAGAATTTTCCTTCTTTTTATAAGTTTGGATGAGATATTTCTCTCTTTGTCTGATATTTTTTCACCTTTGGCTATCACATTTTCTTACTTGGTTAATACTTTTCCTATCTGGCTAACAACCTTTCCTTGTTTGCATACGTGTGGCCGAACTATTTCTGCATTTGGCCGACATTTTTCACAATTGGTTAACAGATTTTTCCTACTTGACCAAGGTTTCTTCCATTTGGCTAACAAAGTTTCGTAGTTTTCATAAGTTTGAGCGATGTATTTCGTTAGTTGGTCATTATTTTTCCTCTTTGAGTAACACATTTCTCTAGTTGGTCAATATATTTCCCGTTTGGTTATCAATTTTCCTATTTTTTATATGTTTGGTTGAAATATTTCTGTATTTGGCCTAACTTTTTCCCATTTGGCACATAGTTCTCCTACTTTTTATAAGTCTGGCCGAGATATTCCTCTCTTTGGGTGATATTTTTTTTTTACATTTGGCTATCAAATTTTCCTACTTGGGCAATATTTTTACTATCTGGCTAACAACTTTTCCTTGTTTGCATACGTGCGGACGAGGTATTTCTGTATTTGGCCGACATTTTTTACATTTGGCTAACAGATTTTCCTACTTGAACAAGGTTTTTATTCTCGTTGGCTAACAAAGTTTCCTACTTTTCATAAGTTTGGTTGAGATGTTACTATATTTGGTCTAACTTTTTCTCATTTGGTTGAGAATTTTCCTTCTTTTTATAAGTTTGGATGAGATATTTCTCTCTTTGTCTGATATTTTTTCACCTTTGGGTATCACATTTTCTTACTTGGTTAATACTTTTCCTATCTGGCTAACAACCTTTCCTTGTTTGCATACGTGTGGTCGAACTATTTCTGCATTTGGCCGACATTTTTCACAATTGGTTAACAGATTTTTCCTACTTGACCAAGGTTTCTTCCATTTGGCTAACAAAGTTTCGTAGTTTTCATAAGTTTGAGCGATGTATTTCGTTAGTTGGTCATTATTTTTCCTCTTTGAGTAACACATTTCCCTAGTTGGTCAATATATTTCCCGTTTGGTTATCAATTTTCCTATTTTTTATATGTTTGGTTGAAATATTTCTGTATTTGGCCTAACTTTTTCCCATTTGGCACATAGTTCTCCTACTTTTTATAAGTCTGGCCGAGATATTCCTCTCTTTGGGTGATATTTTTTTTTTTACATTTGGCTATCAAATTTTCCTACTTGGGCAATATTTTTACTATCTGGCTAACAACTTTTCCTTGTTTGCATACGTGCGGACGAGGTATTTCTGTATTTGGCCGACATTTTTTACATTTGGCTAACATATTTTCCTACTTGACCTAGGTTTTTTCGCTTTGGCTAACAAAGTTTCCTACTTTTCATAAGTTTGGTTGCGATGTTACTATACTTGGTCTAACTTTTTCTCATTTGGTTGAGAATTTTCCTTCTTTTTATAAGTTGGAATGAGATATTCCTCTCTTTGGATTATATTTTTTCACTTATGGCTCTCAAATTTCCCTATTTGGTCAATATATGTCCCGTTCGACTAACAAATTTTCCTAGTTTGCATACATGTGGACGAACTATTTCTGTATTTGGCCGACATTTTTTACATTTGGGTAACAGATTTTCCTACTTGACCTAGGTTTTTTTCGCTTTGGCTAACAAAGTTTCCTACTTTCATAAGTTTGGTTGCGATGTTACTATACTTGGTCTAACTTTTTCTCATTTGGTTGAGAATTTTCCTTCTTTTTATAAGTTGGAATGAGATATTCCTCTCTTTGGATTATATTTTTTCACTTATGGCTCTCAAATTTCCCTACTTGGTCAATATATGTCCCGTTCGACTAACAAATTTTCCTAGTTTGCATACATGTGGACGAACTATTTCTGTATTTGGCCGACATTTTTCCCATTTGGGTCGGTGCCTTATCATCCTATATGTTTATTTGAGTGAGCCTATTGTGAAGTTAGTGAGCGCCTATTTGTCGACCATGATGGAATGGACAACCGATGACCTCATAAGTTTTGTACGTTACACTGTATTCGACGCCATTTTGCCTTGTCGTTGCCTTTTAAGTGGCGTATCGATGTTTGCTCGTAATGGCATGCACCCCGGATGCTGTCGCTTTGAGAAATGATCGATATCTCACAATGAGCCTTTTTCGTGGCACTGGAGACACTATCAATAAGATGATAGAGTGGTGGGTTATGACGTCATCACCTCTTAGAACTATAAACTACAGATATTTCAGTAACACCTTACATGGCATACAACACAAACTAGCTTTATACTACATACGATATACAAATACTTAGTGAAACAACAAGCACCCTCGCTATTCTACTACTCCTACTATTATCACCACCACCACCACCACCACCACCACCACCACCGCCGCCGCTACTACTACTACTACTACTACTACTACTACTACTACTACTACCACTACTACTACCACTACAACTATTACCAATATTATTACTATTTGTATCCATGGTGTCGGAGATCATAGTTTATGGAGTGTCATACTGACCAATGTCAGGTGATAAGTCTCTTGCTGATGTTGGTGACTATTACTACTGGTGCTATTGGTACTATGAGTACCACCATTATATGAAGGTAATGCCGTTAATTGGGGATTTCTGTATTGTGAGGCAGCATCGGAATTGTTCAATGGTGTTGGAGATCGCAATGTGTGGGTGGTACGTCCGTTGGTAAGACACGTGATGATGATGATAATTAGTACTATTGTTGGTATTGCTACTACTGGTACTACTACTACCGTTATAAATATCACCTAACATGCACCTTGATAATGATGACTAACATTACTATGAAACAACTCTACTATTATTACTATACAACCACGCCAATTATAGACAATAGCTATAAACGTATTAGAACCTACTCGCCCTGATCAGCGACATCCTTCCCAGAGCAGACAGTTTGATACTTCATGACTGAGACACCCAACCTCTAGACCTAACAACTTGACCACCTCTTGATCATCACCATGTCACTACACCTACTCTCTCTACAATTTATGTGGTCACTCGACCACTTGACCACCGCTTGACCACCACTTGACGACTACTTGACTACATTTTGATCATCTTCGTGTCACTACACGTACTCTTCCCGTCAATTTAAGGGGTAACTTGACCACTTGACCACCCCTTGACCACTAATTGACCACTACTTGACCACCTCTTGATCATCACCACATCACTAACTGTACCCTCCCATACAATTTAGGGGGGTCATTTAACCACTTGACCACCCCTTGACCACCTCTTGACCACTACTTGACCACCTCACGATCATCACCAACTTACTACACTCACTTTCCCTGACAATTTAAGGGGTCACTCGACCACTTGACCACATCTTGACCACCACTTGACCACACCCTGACCACCACTTGACCACCTCTTTATCATCACCACGTCACTACACGTACTCTCCCCAACAATTTAAGGGGTCATTTAACCACTTGACCACCCCTTGACCACCTCTTGACCACTAATTTACCACCCTTTAATCATCACCATATCATTACAACTACTTTCCCCGACAATTTAAGTGGTCACTCGACCACTTGACCACTGCTTGACCACTGCTTGACCACTAATTTACCACCCTTTAATCATCACCATATCATTACAACTACTTTCCACTAAAATTTTCCTCACTTGACCACTGCTTGACCACTAATTTACCACCCTTTAATCATCACCATATCACTACACCTACTTTCCACTAAAATTTCGTCACTTGACCACTACTTGACCACTGCTTGACCACACCCTGACCACCACTTGACCACCTCTTGATCATCACCATATCATTACAATTACTTTCCACTAAAATTTCGTCACTTGACCACCTCTTGACCACTACTTGACCACCACTTGAGCACGTCATCGCACACCCTTACCTATAATTTAAGGGGTCACTTGACTATGTTTTTTTTTTTCTTTCTTTTTTTTTTTTTTTTTTTCTTCTTCTTTTCTATATATGATTTAATAAAATTATTATATACCTTACTTGAATCGTTTGTTTTTTATTTTTAATGTTTTATGTCGTATTTTTTATGTCGTACCTATAATTACTTGACCACGTACGCCACCTATGATGAGTCACTAGACCACGCCCACTCTGATGAGTCACTTGACCACGCCTACCTTTTTGGGGGAAAAAGAGTTATCGCCCTTTGAGGAGGAGGAGGAGGAGGAATATCGATTCCCTCCTCAAAAGGACTGGATAATGTACCTATATACTACTCATATCAATCCCTTGTTGTGACTGGTTGCGTATGCTTGAGGAATGTAGTACACTCATGCAGATTCGCAAACCAAAACCCCTTGTGCATTCTACATGCCTAGGATGACTTATTCTTAAATCAACGGTACCTTTGCTCTCGTGCGAGTAACAAATGGCAGTCTGAATGGGAATGAGTGATGAACATGTACACGTTCCTTTGTAAAACGCAGAGATTGATGGAGTGAGTGAGTTGGTGATTTAATAAATAGCCTCTCACATCTAGTGGAAGGAAAGATGCTTCAAATATCCATATGTAAACAGGACGGTGATGGCACGCCAGAATTGCTAAGTCCATGTGATGCCTGGTTGCTATAAACTCAAGAGAATTACTATAATTTCTCTTTGAAGTATTACACTGTTACCTCTACTGTTGGATGGTTCATATAAACTAGTTCCTAAGAGAACCATAGGTGTGTGAACCTGTGTTTTAGTTGGCTGAATATAATGTATGGCTCATGCAAACTTACAAGGACTAAACATGTTTTCCACATATGTGCTTGGTGCATATGTGAACTATTGCTATGCAATTGAGCTTCTGTTACCTACTGTGGACATTACTCAGTGGGGAGAGAGCACATGATGATGATAAAGATGATGTACCTGTGAGTCAGGTCTGTCTGAGAAAAGGGGTGAGGTCTGGCATTGCTGTGTGAATATGGAATAAGACATTCATGCACCAACATCACAGCCATAGGAATGGATGTCTGGTCTGCTAATTTGGTAAATGCCATTAGTTAATACATAATGCATATTGCAGTTGTAAATGCCTATTTTCCATTTTCCTTCACAATGCCTGTCCCATGTTGCTATGTCACAATGATTGCTGTACTGTGTCTGGTCCTCCTTGTGCCCAGGTCTACTGTGGTTCAAACATGGTGGAACTTAGACCACATAAATGCTTGTAATTGTGTTAACCCTTTGTATCCTGAATTATTTTATCTATAACTTTGTAACCATTTTATTTTTCTAAATGGTATATTTTAATACATATACAACTAAGATATGAGTCTAGGAAAAAAAAAATTTTTAACAATAATATTTTACAATTTGTTTTTTGGGACTTTAAAGTACCAACAGGAACCAACACATATTTTTTTTTTTTTAAATTGTTTTATGAAAACATCTGCTTATGTGCATATCTATACATGGTATTCATAAAAGCAATTCTTTTTTTCATTGCAGCACAAAAATACATTGCAAAATGAACATTTTGAATGTGGTTTGGACTGGATTTTATTTGTAGAGCACATTTCACACATTCCCCTTTCTTGAACAAAGGTAGGCCAGTGAGCTCCTAGGTTTTGTCCTCTGATGTCTTTAGACACAGAAAAGTTGTTCTTCCTTCTCTTCTTTGGCTGCTCTGGTGTGGTGTGGTTTCCCTGAGCGATTAGTCCCATCGCTAAGTTTCTTCGAAACTCAAGTAGTGTTGATTCATGGTGGATCTCTTTGTAAATTACAAAAGCATTGACGTATGCCATTTCAATCATTGCAAAAAACAATCTATGCCACCACTTTTTGGACTTTCTATCAGGATCATATAATGATCGGAGCATATCTGCCTTGTCCACGCCTCCCATTGAGGAATTGTAGTCCCCAACTATAGCAGGTGCTACAACGTCTTTTCTAGTCCCGTTCCGCTCTTGTCGACTCAGAGTTGTAGCTTCATTGCCATGGTAGTTTGACAAAAGGTGAACACATTTATTGTCTGTCCACTTGAAGAAGGTAATACCTTGCTCTGTGGAGCTGTAGTCAAAATCTCCCCTTTGTAACTTCTTATCCTCTTGAAGCTTAGGGAGATGCTTCCTATTGGATCTAACAGTTCCACATGTGCTCAAACAGTTCTACAGATGTAAAATAGTTATCCATCATGACCACATAGCCACATCCTCTCAAACTGTGGGTCAGTCTATCAACTATACTGCCTCCCAATCCAAATCTGGCTTTGGAATTATTTGTGTCTTGAGATTTCCCTTGATAAATTTCAAACTCATAGGACATAGCCAGTCATATCGGCTCGACACCAATTTTATAACCCGCTTTATTGGTTTCATGGGGTTATACTGCTTTCAGCGATGAACGCCCTTTGAAGAGAACCATGCTCTCATCTATGCTCTGAACTTCATTAGGTAGTCTGAGCATCTGAAAATTGCGATTCAGGTCCTGAATAAGAGGTCTAATCTTGAACAGTTTGTCACAATTGTCCTTCGGAACTGCACTATTATCATTTACATGAAGATTCGCAAGAATCTCAAAGTATCTGTCACGCTGCATAGCTTTAGATACAATTGGAGTAGAAAAATCCATGTCGCTTGACCAGTAATGTCTCATGTGTGGTAACCTATGGTAGCCGAAAAAGAAATGCAGACCCATAAATGAAAGCATTTCTCTTGTGTCAACAGGTTTCACTCTTAACTGTTTTTGTTGAATGTACAAGTTGTTTGAAAAACTACATTTTCAATTGTGGATTCTGATAGTACAGTGAGAAATATATCTGCTGCAGTCTCTTTTCCCACAAAATGCTGGAGAACTGGCCCCACCTCCTTAGAGAAAACTGGCAGACTCTTTGAGATTGGTTTCTTCTCCAGTTCCTTTGGATTACTGAAAATGTCTCCTCATCACTGGAACTAGTATCAGAAAGTTGCAAATTCTGAGATTCAGAAGAACCGGCAACATTAGGGTTGTTCTCTAGTTCCTCATCCGAGCTGCTCTCTACTGGTGTATCAATATCAGATGGGAGATCTTCTTCTAGGGCAATGACAATTTCTTCCTCAGTCAGATATTTTCGTTTACAGGCCATGACACCTAGAAAAAAAAATAAAAAAATCATATAAACACACACAAATTATATGGTACTTGCTATCAAAATAAGTCAATCACAAGATGATGATTAGGTTCAAAATAAGTCAATCACATGATGATGATTAGGTTCAAAATAAGTCAATCACATGGTGATGATTAGGTTCAAAATAAGTCAATCACATGATGATGATTAGGTTCAAAATAAGTCAATCACATGATGATGATTAGGTTTCAAAATAAGTCTATCACATGATGATGATTAGGTTCAAAAAGTTAACTTTTCTCACATCCCTTGGTTTACCCCCGACCTGGCGGTACTTATAAGTACCCATGACATATTTTAGTGCGTACAATTAAAAATAAACTATCAATTTAGAAGACACATATATCAAATGCTTACCTGTATAATACTGTAGTTATTAAAATCTGTAGCACCAACAAACTGTAAAATAACGATCAATAGTAGACGTCATGCAGGCAGTGTCCAGTCCCTATTTCAAGATGGATGACTAATGAAACTCGACACAAAGAAAATGTATTGCGCATGCCCAGATCGCTTCCAAACATTCACGCCACCTACCTGGGAAACAAGCAATGTTATTTTAGATAGACCTTTAAGTACCGTCAGGATTCGTGATCAGATTGTAAAAATATAGCCATTTGAAGTGAGTGGTACTTAAAAGTACCGTCAGTAAAGAAAAGGTTAAGCTACCCTGTCTCAGCATATGGTCTTGTGATTACCACAGTACATCAGAGTGAAATTCACTACATCATCAAACCTTAACCTTCCCCATCTCCATCTGTGTATGTTAATGTATGATAACATCATCTTTTAACACATGTGAAGAGATGTGTGCCATTCTATATATCCACAGAGAACAGGAGGATGGAGGAGAGGCATCCCTATATCATCTGGGAAAACTAACCAGTAGTCCCAGAATCCAGAACCAACTCTCTATAAGTGAAAACTTCTAGAACCCACAATATGGGAATTTCCTAGAGACTTTCAGCTCAGCTCTCAAACAGCTGGATATAAACAAGGGAGAAAAATAGTTCTGAAGACTCCAGTGATCATAATTATCAGGATCATCTGAGAATGAAAACAACAAGTCTGGTTGTTAACCCCATTCAAGACAACTTGTGAAATGACTGGTGCAATGGATTGTTTAGCTAGGACTTATCTTGGTTAATCTCCAGCCTGGTACTCACACAGTGTTGAAGAATGTGACTTGAAGTGTAGGTGAGATTGGACTGACTGAGGGGCTGCAGTATATTGGATTTTGTTCCTATCTCTGGGTTTCTTCAGCAAGTCATGTTTTGCATGTACCGAGTATACATCTCCCAATGTCAGGAGAGTGTTATCCTCAACTTTTGAAGTATCCCAGTATCAGCATCCACAGACAGTCTGGTCAACGGGGAGAGACAGTCTCATATCATCCTACCAAATCTTGTCTTCAAGAGGAATGAATCTGCCATGAAGCTTATTTTGGGAAAGCTGCTAACTGGAGCTAGTCCAACATCCATGCTGATGATAAAAGGATTCAACAGACACAGAACAGTAGTTTCTTCCTTGAGTTGCCCATGGATAGGATTTTCTAAATTCCCAAGAGACATGAGATGAGGATAGAGATAGATACTGTAAACAGAATGGTGTAGTGGTGATTAGAGAGGAGAGGTGGATAAGAGTTATTAGTTGGTATTGCTACTACTGGTACTACTACTACCGTTATAAATATCACCTAACATGCACCTTGATAATGATGACTAACATTACTATGAAACAACTCTACTATTATTACTATACAACCACGCCAATTATAGACAATAGCGATAAACGTATTAGAACCTACTCGCCCTGATCAGCGACATCCTTCCCAGAGCAGACAGTTTGATACTTCATGACTGAGACACCCCAACCTCTAGACCTAACAACTTGACCACCTCTTGATCATCACCATGTCACTACACCTACTCTCCTCTACAATTTATGTGGTCACTCGACCACCTTGACCACCGCTTGACCACCACTTGACGACTACTTGACTACATTTTGATCATCTTCGTGTCACTACACGTACTCTTCCCGTCAATTTAAGGGTAACTTGACCACCTTGACCACCCCTTGACCACTAATTGACCACTACTTGACCACCTCTTGATCATCACCACATCACTAACTGTACCCTCCCATACAATTTAGGGGGGTCATTTAACCACTTGACCACCCCTTGACCACCTCTTGACCACTACTTGACCACCTCACGATCATCACCAACTTACTACACTCACTTTCCCTGACAATTTAAGGGGTCACTCGACCACTTGACCACATCTTGACCACCACTTGACCACATCCCTGACCACCACTTGACCACCTCTTTATCATCACCACGTCACTACACGTACTCTCCCCAACAATTTAAGGGGTCATTTAACCACTTGACCACCCCTTGACCACCTCTTTGACCACTAATTTACCACCCTTTAATCATCACCATATCATTACAACTACTTTCCCCGACAATTTAAGTGGTCACTCGACCACTTGACCACTGCTTGACCACTGCTTGACCACTAATTTACCACCCTTTAATCATCACCATATCATTACAACTACTTTCCACTAAAATTTTCCTCACTTGACCACTGCTTGACCACTAATTTACCACCCTTTAATCATCACCATATCACTACACCTACTCTTCCACTAAAATTTCGTCACTTGACCACTACTTGACCACTGCTTGACCACACCCTGACCACCACTTGACCACCTCTTGATCATCACCATATCATTACAATTACTTTCCACTAAATTTCGTCACTTGACCACCTCTTGACCACTACTTGACCACCACTTGAGCACGTCATCGCACACCCTTACCTATAATTTAAGGGGGTCACTTGACTATGTTTTTTTTTTTCTTTCTTTTTTTTTTTTTTTTTTTTTCTTCTTCTTTTCTATATATGATTTAATAAAATTATTATATACCTTACTTGAATCGTTTGTTTTTTATTTTTAATGTTTTATGTCGTATTTTTTATGTCCGTACCTATAATTACTTGACCACGTACGCCACCCTATGATGAGTCACTAGACCACGCCCACTCTGATGAGTCACTTGACCACGCCTACCTTTTTGGGGGAAAAGAGTTATCGCCCTTTGAGGAGGAGGAGGAGGAGGAATATCGATTCCCTCCTCAAAGGACTGGATAATGTACCTATATACTACTCATATCAATCCCTTGTTGTGACTGGTTGCGTATGCTTGAGGAATGTAGTACACTCATGCAGATTCGCAAACCAAAACCCCTTGTGCATTCTACATGCCTAGGATGACTTATTCTTAAATCAACGGTACCTTTGCTCTCGTGCGAGTTAACAAATGGCAGTCTGAATGGGAATGAGTGATGAAACATGTACACGTTCCTTTGTAAAAACGCAGAGATTGATGGAGTGAGTGAGTTGGTGATTTAATAAATAGCCTCTCACATCTAGTGGAAGGAAAGATGCTTCAAATATCCATATGTAAACAGGACGGTGATGGCACGCCAGAATTGCTAAGTCCATGTGATGCCTGGTTGCTATAAACTCAAGAGAATTACTATAATTTCTCTTTGAAGTATTACACTGTTACCTCTACTGTTGGATGGTTCATATAAACTAGTTCCTAAGAGAACCATAGGTGTGTGAACCTGTGTTTTAGTTGGCTGAATATAATGTATGGCTCATGCAAACTTACAAGGACTAAACATGTTTTCCACATATGTGCTTGGTGCATATGTGAACTATTGCTATGCAATTGAGCTTCTGTTACCTACTGTGGACATTACTCAGTGGGGAGAGAGCACATGATGATGATAAAGATGATGTACCTGTGAGTCAGGTCTGTCTGAGAAAAGGGGTGAGGTCTGGCATTGCTGTGTGAATATGGAATAAGACATTCATGCACCAACATCACAGCCATAGGAATGGATGTCTGGTCTGCTAATTTGGTAAATGCCATTAGTTAATACATAATGCATATTGCAGTTGTAAATGCCTATTTTCCATTTTCCTTCACAATGCCTGTCCCATGTTGCTATGTCACAATGATTGCTGTACTGTGTCTGGTCCTCCTTGTGCCCAGGTCTACTGTGGTTCAAACATGGTGGAACTTAGACCACATAAATGCTTGTAATTGTGTTAACCCTTTGTATCCTGAATTATTTTATCTATAACTTTGTAACCATTTTATTTTTCTAAATGGTATATTTTAATACATATACAACTAAGATATGAGTCTAGGAAAAAAAAAATTTTTAACAATAATATTTTACAATTTGTTTTTTGGGACTTTAAAGTACCAACAGGAACCAACACATATTTTTTTTTTTTTTAAATTGTTTTATGAAAACATCTGCTTATGTGCATATCTTATACATGGTATTCATAAAAGCAATTCTTTTTTTTCATTGCAGCACAAAAATACATTGCAAAATGAACATTTTGAATGTGGTTTTGGACTGGATTTTATTTGTAGAGCACATTTCACACATTCCCCTTTCTTGAACAAAGGTAGGCCAGTTGAGCTCCTAGGTTTTGTCCTCTGATGTCTTTAGACACAGAAAAGTTGTTCTTCCTTCTCTTCTTTGGCTGCTCTGGTGTGGTGTGGTTTCCCTGAGCGATTAGTCCCATCGCTAAGTTTCTTCGAAACTCAAGTAGTGTTGATTCATGGTGGATCTCTTTGTAAATTACAAAGCATTGACGTATGCCATTTCAATCATTGCAAAAAACAATCTATGCCACCACTTTTTGGACTTTCTATCAGGATCATATAATGATCGGAGCATATCTGCCTTGTCCACGCCTCCCATTGAGGAATTGTAGTCCCCAACTATAGCAGGTGCTACAACGTCTTTTCTAGTCCCGTTCCGCTCTTGTCGACTCAGAGTTGTAGCTTCATTGCCATGGTAGTTTGACAAAGGTGAACACATTTATTGTCTGTCCACTTGAAGAAGGTAATACCTTGCTCTGTGGAGCTGTAGTCAAAATCTCCCCTTTGTAACTTCTTATCCTCTTGAAGCTTAGGGAGATGCTTCCTATTGGATCTAACAGTTCCACATGTGCTCAAACAGTTCTACAGATGTAAAATAGTTATCCATCATGACCACATAGCCACATCCTCTCAAACTGTGGGTCAGTCTATCAACTATACTGCCTCCCAATCCAATCTGGCTTTGGAATTATTTGTGTCTTGAGATTTCCCTTGATAAATTTCAAACTCATAGACATAGCCAGTCATATCGGCTCGACACCAAATTTTATAACCCCGCTTTATTGGTTTCATGGGGTTATACTGCTTCAGCGATGAACGCCCTTTGAAGAGAACCATGCTCTCATCTATGCTCCTGAACTTCATTAGGTAGTCTGAGCATCTGAAAATTGCGATTCAGGTCCTGAATAAGAGGTCTAATCTTGAACAGTTTGTCACAATTGTCCTTCGGAACTGCACTATTATCATTTACATGAAGATTCGCAAGAATCTCAAAGTATCTGTCACGCTGCATAGCTTTAGATACAATTGGAGTAGAAAAATCCATGTCGCTTGACCAGTAATGTCTCATGTGTGGTAACCTATGGTAGCCGAAAAAGAAATGCAGACCCATAAATGAAAGCATTTCTCTTGTGTCAACAGGTTTCACTCTTAACTGTTTTTGTTGAATGTACAAGTTTGTTTGAAAAACTACATTTTCAATTGTGGATTCTGATAGTACAGTGAGAAATATATCTGCTGCAGTCTCTTTTCCCACAAAATGCTGGAGAACTGGCCCAACCTCCTTAGAGAAAACTGGCAGACTCTTTGAGATTGGTTTCTTTCTCCAGTTCCTTTGGATTACTGAAAATGTCTCCTCATCACTGGAACTAGTATCAGAAAGTTGCAAATTCTGAGATTCAGAAGAACCGGCAACATTAGGGTTGTTCTCTAGTTCCTCATCCGAGCTGCTCTCTACTGGTGTATCAATATCAGATGGGAGATCTTCTTCTAGGGCAATGACAATTTCTTCCTCAGTCAGATATTTTCGTTTACAGGCCATGACACCTAGAAAAAAAATAAAAAAATCATATAAACACACACAAATTATATGGTACTTGCTATCAAAATAAGTCAATCACAAGATGATGATTAGGTTCAAAATAAGTCAATCACATGATGATGATTAGGTTCAAAATAAGTCAATCACATGGTGATGATTAGGTTCAAAATAAGTCAATCACATGATGATGATTAGGTTCAAAATAAGTCAATCACATGATGATGATTAGGTTCAAAATAAGTCTATCACATGATGATGATTAGGTTCAAAAAAGTTAACTTTTCTCACATCCCTTGGTTTACCCCCGACCTGGCGGTACTTATAAGTACCATGACATATTTTAGTGCGTACAATTAAAAATAAACTATCAATTTAGAAGACACATATATCAAATGCTTACCTGTATAATACTGTAGTTTATTAAAAATCTGTAGCACCAACAAACTGTAAAATAACGATCAAATAGTAGACGTCATGCAGGCAGTGTCCAGTCCCTATTTCAAGATGGATGACTAATGAAACTCGACACAAAGAAAATGTATTGCGCATGCCCAGATCGCTTCCAAACATTCACGCCACCTACCTGGGAAACAAGCAATGTTATTTTAGATAGACCTTTAAGTACCGTCAGGATTCGTGATCAGATTGTAAAAATATAGCCATTTGAAGTGAGTGGTACTTAAAAGTACCGTCAGTAAAGAAAAGGTTAAGCTACCCTGTCTCAGCATATGGTCTTGTGATTACCACAGTACATCAGAGTGAAATTCACTACATCATCAAACCTTAACCTTCCCCATCTCCATCTGTGTATGTTAATGTATGATAACATCATCTTTTAACACATGTGAAGAGATGTTGTGCCATTCTATATATCCACAGAGAACAGGAGGATGGAGGAGAGGCATCCATATATCATCTGGGAAAACTAACCAGTAGTCCCAGAATCCAGAACCAACTCTCTATAAGTGAAAACTTCTAGAACCCACAATATGGGAATTTCCTAGAGACTTTCAGCTCAGCTCTCAAACAGCTGGATATAAACAAGGGAGAAAAATAGTTCTGAAGACTCCAGTGATCATAATTATCAGGATCATCTGAGAATGAAACAACAAGTCTGGTTGTTAACCCCATTCAAGACAACTTGTGAAATGACTGGTGCAATGGATTGTTTAGCTAGGACTTATCTTGGTTAATCTCCAGCCTGGTACTCACACAGTGTTGAAGAATGTGACTTGAAGTGTAGGTGAGATTGGACTGACTGAGGGGCTGCAGTATATTGGATTTTGTTCCTATCTCTGGGTTTCTTCAGCAAGTCATGTTTTGCATGTACCGAGTATACATCTCCCAATGTCAGGAGAGTGTTATCCTCAACTTTTGAAGTATCCCAGTATCAGCATCCACAGACAGTCTGGTCAACGGGGAGAGACAGTCTCATATCATCCTACCAAATCTTGTCTTCAAGAGGAATGAATCTGCCATGAAGCTTATTTTGGGAAAGCTGCTAACTGGAGCTAGTCCAACATCCATGCTGATGATAAAAGGATTCAACAGACACAGAACAGTAGTTTCTTCCTTGAGTTGCCCATGGATAGGATTTTCTAAATTCCCAAGAGACATGAGATGAGGATAGAGATAGATACTGTAAACAGAATGGTGTAGTGGTGATTAGAGAGGAGAGGTGGATAAGAGTTATTAGTTGGTGGAGTAAGGGGAGGTGGTGTATCATGTTATCTGCATGCATGTTAGCATATTTGTACATTTTGTATGTACCTTGTTGAGGTGTTGACATGACAAATGGGATGAACAATGGTCATAACTAGACTCACCATCAGCTCAATAAACAGTATGATTGAACCAGTGTTTCAAGTACATGTCCCCAGTGAATTTCTTGTACAGTTGCTGTCAAGTGTTGTCTCTGGTGACTGTCTTAAGTGCTGTGGTGGGTTATACATATTGTGAAAAGTCTTGTATAGATGTTGTAAGGTATCTCATGGTGTCTATCTTGTACACTTGTGGTGTAAACAATTCCTTGTGAATGTATGTTCCACTTTTGTCAAGAAACTGTCATGTAGATGTCCTGTCCAACAGATGTAATGTACAGTTATTGTTAAAGTTTGTTTGTCTGCAAAAATTGAAGGACTACTTGAACTGATATAGGTCATACTGACAAAATAAAGAAAGAAGAGATCTAGGTGACGGACGAACAGCACACTGTCAACATTATAATGAGTGAGAGGGATCCTCAGTTGTACAGGCGCTAATAGTTCAGATCTTTTCTGGCCTTAAGGGAACCTTTTACTTCTTTTATAAATTTCTGTGTAGATACATAGTAGTCTCACAGTGGGGGTTGAGCCAAAGAAAAATGGTTCTCCAAAAAGGCTATTGCGGGAATGTTTAGCTCATTTGAGTGACCTCTAGACAAAACGTGCTAAATCATATCCTTTATCTTGTTATTTATTAGTCAAGATATATCTCCAGAGAACACTACAAACAAAGTCCTCTGGCAACTCAATCAAACATGTCACAATGACGTTGATGAGGATTATGATTATGGTGGTGATTACGATGATGATGATGATGATGATGATGATGATGATGATGATGATGATGATGAGGATTATGATTATGATGGTGGTGATGATGATGATGATGATGATGATGATGATGATGATGGTGATGATGATGATGATGATGATGGTGATGATGATGATGGTGATGACGATGATGAGGATTATGATTATGATGATGATGACGATGATGATGATGTTGATGATGATGATGGTGGTGGTGGTGGTGGTGGTGGTGGTGGTGGTGGTGGTTATGATGATAATGATG
Organism: Cepaea nemoralis; assembly: GCA_014155875.1. Lineage (NCBI taxonomy): Eukaryota > Metazoa > Mollusca > Gastropoda > Stylommatophora > Helicidae > Cepaea > Cepaea nemoralis. Next base: position 300,288 of record JACEFZ010017391.1, on the reverse strand, counting down.
ATTATGATGATGATGATGATGATGATGATGATGATGATGATAACAATGGTGTATGTGCTTTAACGTTTTTCCGCTTTTATCTTTGCCTACGTGTTTATTGTCCTGCGTCTGTGGCTCAGGGGTAGTGAGACTCACAGCTTCATCATTTCCCGACACACGAAGTCCAGGGATTGAAATCAACCACGAGGCATTGTGGAAGCAGATTGCTTTGCGTTGATTCCTATTGTATAATCATCAGCCGTTCAGAAAGCATAGGGAAACATTTTTTGTTTTTTGTTGTTGTTTGGGAATATCTTATTTACAGGACATCGCTGTCAACACCAGCATTTTACTGCTGTTGTTGATGTCTTGGCAAGTTTTACGTTCAGTAGTTAGCCATTGCTTTCTGATCGACGGGCTTCCATACCAGCACGTTAAAACCCCAGTGCGACACGGTCTGCTGCCAAATCGGTCACCGCTGTGCTTCGAACGCGTGGTAAGCTATTCATGAAACGCGTTCCCAAGCTTTTGGGCCTGGGAGACTGACTATAGGGAAACTCATTCATTCATTCATTCAGTAGCATGTCCTTTGCAGAACCTCGCTCCCATAACAACCTTCCGGAAACCATATCGATCATAAGCGAGATGTCCCGCGTCCAATACACCCATCTGGAGATCATTCGCCACATCCTGCATCCATCTTTTCTTTGGCCTTTCTCTTCCTCTCTTCCCAGGCATATATACCCCTCCATTATTGTTCTCTCCCAACTTTCAAACTTTCATGACGTTTCAAGTGACCAAAATATTTCCATTTTCTTTGTTTTATCGTCTTTAATAGCCACCCTTCTTCAATACTCAGCTCTTGATGTATGGATGCATTTGTTCTTTTCTTTACCCAAGATATTCTTAGAACTCGTCTATAACATTTATATTCAAAGGCATTTATGCGCTGTTCAGCTTGTTTAGTAAGTGTCCAGGTTTCACAGGCGTATGTTGCAATGGGAAAGATGCATGCTCTTAAAAATCTAATTTTTGTAGTTCTGCCAGTCCCATTCCATAATTTAATCAGTTGTTTTAGTCTTTGAAAAGCAATTGATAGTCGTCGTTTAATTTCTTTCACTGTGTCACCTTTGTTGGTAATCAATGACCCAAGATATTCAAAATTTTCCACCACCTCCAATTTTTCCTCATTAATATATATTTCTTTCTCCATAGTGGTTTTATCTGTATGCATTATCTTTATTTTTGCAATGTTAAGATACAAGTTGTGATTTTCACTATTCAATTGGGTTGAGGCTATTAGGTTTTCTATACCTATGAGGCTATTAGGTTTTCTATATAGGGAAACTACTGAGCTAATGTTCCTATTAAATCAGTGTATGAACAATGAGGCTATAAAGGACACTTTTTAAACTTGGTTATTATTGTAACTACAAGTCTCCCTGACCCAGGGGTTAGCGACTTTCTCCGTAATCCCGTATACTCTCGTGAGTAACGTGACGACGGCGAGAATCGGTGGCGGTTCTAACCGCGTCGGTAACTTACGGGGTATGTGAGCCGGCCGCTCAGAAATCAATGGCAAACTACTGAGCGTAATCTTGCCAAGAAATCAACAATCAGCTGAAAGAAGTTGATGTTGACAGCGATGTCCTGTAAAGGATATGCAAACATTTATTATTATTTTAACCACATTGTACGCATACTTATTGCTAGCTAAAAGTCTGACAGGGGAGGGAGATGTCTATAAGATAAGACACCCCCCCCCCCCCCCCCCTGAATCCATAGGGAACTGTTTCAGAAATAGCAACGATAAAATATACGTATGATAAATAAGTTATCTCGTAGTAAGTTAAATAGTTAGTTAGTTGCCTGTCATTTTACGGCACGCGGCAGTCACTTCCATCATTTAACGGGATGAAATTAATGCATCAGTGTGTGTGCATCTGTGGCAATAGATCTGGGATGGAGTTAATGCATGATGGTATATCGATCTGGTGCAATAAAAATGTGACATAATTAATGCATCATGGAATAAAGATCTGTTGCAGCAGATTACTGCTTTTGGGCTGTCTGGTCTAGACTAGGGGACAGAGTGGTCTCGAGGTATGGTGTCCTCCTGGAGTGCTGGAGGTCCCGGGTTCAAGCCCCGGTGAGAACCGGGATTTTTTCACGTGGACTTCTAGTAACAAAATTCCCCCTGGTCTCTGGGTAGTGAGATTGACGCCCGTATGTATTGTAGCGCATGTAAAACATCCCTTGGCGGTTGGAAATCGAAAAAGAGTAGCCTAACGGCTCTGCCAGGGCAAAATTTCGAATTAAAAATCTACCCAAAGTATTTCAGGATCCTCGCCGGTGCTACGGAGTTCGTGCACTGAGCTGAGATTCTCCGGACTCAGGCTTGAGTTAGAAGTTGAACGGAGCACTTATAAATTACACCCGTGTGTCGTGATGTTGATCCGTCGACTAAACTAAACTAAACTAAACTAAACTAAACTAGGGATGGTCTACAGGTTACGGCGTCTCCCTCCAGATCGTGCACACATGATTTGTTTCTCAATCTAGTGGTTAGCACCAGTGATGATTCCTGCCGATGCTACGGATTTCGTCCACCGTACTGCGATTCTCCTTGTGTGATATATGGCAGCAGACCGGAGCACATACGGAGAAATCCATGTGCAATAAACGTGATCCTTTACATAAAGAAAACTGAAAATCACACTTCAGTAAATCCAGAACGGAAATTTTACAGATAGCGTCAACAGGTTGATTCTAGAAGAGCGGAAAATCCATGCACTCATTCGAGGCTAATTTATATAGGGGCAACGGATGGGTTGGGTTAATGGTTATAACGTTATGCTGACAATGTCATGAGTGCTGTTGGACGAGGGTTCGATGTCAGCCTTCCCACGGGAGGGAAAGACCGGCCACTAATTTCTTTGTGCACGCAGGCCTGCATAATCTGATGGGCCTAACACTTCACATACCCACGCAGGCCTCCACATTGTGACGCCCCTAACACTTCATATAACCACGCAGGCCTGCACATTGTGATGGCCTAACACATCACATACCCACGCAGACCTGCATATTGTGATGGGCCTAACACTTCACATAAATACGCAGGCCTGCTGTAACAGTAAAGGGAGTAGCTTAGGAGTAAAGAGTTAAGGAATGCTGCGCATTCCTTGACTAGTGGGAAAACCATAGCTAGTGAACGTGTGTGCACGAAGGAAGAAGTGTATCTAGGCTGGCACACACACGTGACTTGGGGGTCAGCTAGCAAGAAAGTAGGAAACATGTAAACACCGGGATTTGAGCCTACCATCATTGTGCTGTAGTTGAACGATTCGACTAATAAAGAATGTGTCTAAACAACGGAGTCTTGTGTGCTGTACGATCATCACGTGCCTACTAACCTGTGTGTAACACCTTTACACTATAATACTGCACATTGTCATAAGCCTAACACTTCACTTACCCACGCAGGCCTGCACATTGTCATGACCCTAACACTTCACTTACCTACGCAGGCCTGCACATTGTGATGGGCCTAATACTTCACATACCCACGCAGTCCTCCACATTGTGAAGCCCCTAAGACTTCACATACCCACGCAGGCCTGCAAGTTGTGACGCCCCTAACATTTCACATACCCACGCAGGCCTGCAAACTATGATAGGCCTAACACTTCACATACCCACGCAGGTCTGTAAATTCTGATGGGTCTAACGCTTCACTTCCCACGCAGGCCTGCAAGTTATGATTCCCCCAACACTTCACATACCCATGCAGTCCTGCAGGTTATGATTCCCCCAACACTTCGCATACCACACAGTCCTGCAAGTTATGATTCCCTCAACACTTCACATACCCACGCAGTCCTGAAAGTTATGATTCCCCTAATACTTCACATACCCACACAGTCCTGCAAGTAACGATTCCCCCAATACTTCATATACCTACACAGTCCTGCAAGTAGCGATTGCCCCCAATACTTCACTTACCCACACAGTCCTGCAAGTAACGATTCCCCCAACACTTCACATACCCACACAGGCCTGCAAGTTATGATACCCCCCACACTTCACATATCCACACAGACCTGCAAGTTATGATACCCCCCCCCCCCACACTTCACATACCCACACAGGCCTGCAAGTTATGATTCCCCCAACTCTTCACATACCCACATGTCATGAGATCACCGTGAATTAACCAGATGATGATAATACAGAGTCTGATTCACGGCGTGTTTTCAAGGCCACACTTGTTTTTAACCGGTACAGAAAAAACAGTCTGTGTTCGCAGCTGCAACTTGTTTACTTCTAGTCGGCGAGATAGGAACGGTCGGGAGACCTTGAGAAGTTTCCGACATCAAAACGAATTGGCGGCTTTTTGTTGAGACCCGAATTCAAGGAATGCAGAAACGCGAGCTTGTTTCGGGTGTCAAAACAAGGAAAGACAACTCTGACATTGATTAAACACAAGGGAGATAAGATTCTGGAAATAGTTTGTGCCTCTTTAGAATCTGGTGTGAACATCAAAGGAACGTCACGTGAACAATTCAAGGCGTTTTCCAAACAAACAAAAACGCGATTTGGTGACAGCTAGTGTAACTCAGACAGGTGATTTAGGCAGAAGTGCTTTGGCACTGCAGTTATGGATTTTAATAACATCGAACGTGTGCGGGATTAATTAGATTAATTTTACACGTGCCTGTCATGGCAAACTTAGATGTTATTGAGAAGAACTGCGGTGTTGCCTAAGGTAGTTCATATTGTATAATTAGTCCTAATTAATTTAGGCAGTAGCATGGTTGAAACTACCTAGAGTAGTGAAGTGATGATTAGGTCTGTTAGTTGAAAATAGAGTAGTGAAGTGTTGATAAGCTCTACTAGATGAGAATTGAGTAATGGGGGATAATTGGGATCTTCCAGTGAGTGCTCCCAGGTGGGGGGTTCCGCACTCTGTATGTTTTTTTTTTCTTTCTTGTCTTGGCCTGATGAAAACCTATGTGTTGAGCTCATCTGTCCCTGACAGAGTGGTTCACTGTATTTTTCTGAGCAAGGCCGATGGCCCACGATCATCTAATAAGGATCAGTGACGGGGAGGCTCTCACCAGTTGTGTTATATATTTTACAGATTTCCTCTGGTTGGGATGCAGAACACAGAAAAATTGAAAATTCAGATCCCGGATAATTTTTGGTGCAGGAAGATTGGCCAGCAACTTTCTCACTGGGCCTATGCTAGAAGAAGTTGATAAACATTGCTCGGTGGAGCTGAATAGTATAAGTATCCTACAGGATAAATACTGAGAACATTACTAAGAAGATTTCACACTACCTGTGGACAGCAACATAGTAATGGGTTTTGATTTTCATACCATTCGTGAATATCCCAGTGGTGATGGATGTTCAGTCCACTTATTACTAGAACAGTAGGGATTGATTTTCACATTACATGAAACCAAAACATTGAAGAGTGTTTGTTCCACGTATCAAGGAAATCATAACATTAAGACGTTATCTAGAAAATTACGAGATCTATTTGAGTCTAGATACAATGACTGTTTTAAGAGTGAAAACTGTAGAACATATCGCAAGAAGGAAAAAAACGTCATTTCATGGGACAGTGTTCCATTTTTCACTGGGCAGGAATTGTGTGGTCTCAGTTTCTATAAACTATTAGGAACAGTTTTTTTTGGAACAAAAATAGTATCGTTCCCGGACTGTAGATTTGAATGGGAATCAGATCTCAAGGTTATCAAAGCTCCTGGAGGAGGACATGTCTGGCGGGAGAGACGCGGCATTTGGTGAGGTCCATTGTGCTGATTCTTGTGATGTCGTGTAATCCTTGCCATGATGAGTGGACTCTGATCATGAGCTTTGCAGTCTGAACTCTACATTTACATTAGAATACACAACACACATTTTCTTCGCATACACGTCTCACGTACATTACACTTTTCTTTTAATAAATTAATCTTTATTAATTTTTAGAAGCAAGAGTTGTTGAATATGTTGCGTTGGGGAAGAATGAGAGGGGGCATAGTACGACAGTGATAGAGAGAGGAAAAGGTGTCCATGAACCGAAGGAATGTGTTGGAAGGAAGCTAGTGGATTCTCCAGGATATTGAAAAGGGGTAAAATATAATGTGGGTGTTGACTCCCCTCACTCCAGGGACGACACTTTAAAGTAAGACACGACACCACACAGTCATGCAAGTTACGATTCCCCAAACACTTCACATACCCACACAGTCCTGCAAGTTATGATTACCCCAAACACTTCACATACCTACATGAGGTGCCAGCTATGGGTATTGTTCTATGTTTGCTCATGTTTATGTCGCTTCTTCTTTATTTTGTTCTTTACAGCTCTATGCCGTTAGGTGTCGCAGGCTTGTTTGATGATTGGTTTCCGAACTAGGGCTCGCTCGGTCGCTTGGTACGTTGAGATGTTGTTGTAGTAGTAATATGTTTTGCTGTTGTAGTGGTGGTAGTGGTAGTAGCAGCAGCAATAGCAGTAGTAGTAGAAGAAATAGTATTAGTAATAAGAAAAATAGTAGTAAGTAGTAGTAGTAGTAGTAGTAGTAGTAGTAGTAGTAGTAGTAGTAGTAGTAGTAGTAGTCGTCATCGTCGTAGTCGTAGTCGTAGTAGTAGTAGTAGTAGTAGTAGTAGTAGTAGTAGTAGTAGTAGTAGTAGTAGTAGTAGCGGATGAGGAAGAAGAGGAAGAAGCAGAAGAAGAAGGAGGAGGAGGAGATGAAGAAGAAGAAGAAAAGAAGAAGAAGAAGAAGAAGAAGAAGAAGAAGAAGAAGAAGAAGAAGGAGGAGGAGGAGGAAGAGGAGGTGTCGAGGATGAGGAGGGGTGGAGGGGAGGAGTGGAGGGTGATGAGGAGGGTGCGGAGGAGGGGAGGGGAAGAAGAGGAGGAGGAGAAGAGGACGAAGAATAGGAATCCATTAATTTTTCAAGATTAACTTCCAAAAAGAAAATTAACTCTCTGTAACACAATAGCTCTGTCTCTCACATTCATTGACAAAAATGTGTATCTATATGGTAAAGGACCATGCTAATTTTCGTTGTCTTCTGATCTATGAAACAATACCGCAAAACACTTTCCCAACAAACTTCACTCACCTACATCAAACACAAACATCAAACACAAACATCAAACATAAGCCTGGGATGAATGAGAAATTAATAACAGCTGAAATGCAGTCGAAACAACAGAGGTGGATGAAAGGGATGTGTCACCTGACCTTGTAGCTTTTAACTTTATCAAGGTTTTATTTACTCTCTCCTCTGTTAGAATCCATTAGCTGTATCTCTTAGAATAAGTAGACTATAGCAAGGGATTCTTTCCCCGCCGTGAGGTCTGTTGGTTAAATGTTAGAAACAGTAAAACACCCCGCTACACACCGTGAGGTCTGTTGGGTAAATGTTAGAAACAGTAAAATACCATTTTACATGCCATGATGTCTGTTGGGTAAATGTTAGAAACAGTAAAATACCATTTTACACGCCATGATGCCTTTTGAATAAATGTTTGAAACAGTAAAATACCCTTCCATACTCTTAGACGTCCGTTGGGTAAATATTAGAAATAGTAAATCAACCTTTTACACGCTGAGAGGCCTGTTGGGTAAATGCTAGAAACAGTAAATTACCATTGTACACGCCATGATGTCTGTTTGGGTAAATGTTAGAAACAGTATAATACACCGTTACACATCGTGAGGTCTGTTGAGTAAATGTTAGAAGCAGTAACATATGTTTTCTACGGCATGAAGTCTGTTGGGAAAATGTGTATTTTGTTTTCTTTTGCATATCCTATTTACAAGACATCGCTGTCAACACCAGAATTGATGTTGTTGATGTCTTGGCAAGTTTACGTTCAGTAGTTTGCGATCTTAACGACCGGCTCCTATACCATCATGTTAAAACCCAGCGCGAAACAGTCTGCTGCCAAATCGGTCTTAGCTGTGTTTCGAACACAGGTAAGCGGAATTACGAACTGCGTCCGTAACACCCTTGCCACAGAGACAGGCGGATAATTGTTAGAAATAGTAAAATGCCCTTTCACACGCTGAGAGGTCCGTGGGGTAAATATTAGAAACAGTGAAATACCATTTTACAGGCCATGGGTTATGTTGGATAAATGTTAGAAACAGTAAAATGCCCTTTCATACGACGAGGTCTGTTGGGTAAATATTAGAAACAGTAAAACAACCTTTCGCACGCGGTGAGGTCTGTTGGGTACATGTTAGAAACAGTAATATACCATCTTACACGCTACGATGTCTGTTGGATAAATGTTAGAATCAATAAAATACCCTTTTATACACAATGAGGTCTGCTGAATAAATGTTAAAGTTATATTTTATTGCATATCCTTTACACGATGTCGCAGTCAACCCGAACATGTTTTGGCTGTTTGTAATGTCTTGACAAGTTGGCCCGCAGCTGTGTTTCCAACGCGATTTGCGAGATTACGAACTACACCCGTAACCCCTTCGCCACAGACCAGGTTAAATGTCAGACACAGTAAAATACCCTTTTACACGCCAACAGTAAAATACCATTTTATACCTCAACAGTAAAATACCATTTTATACGCTAACAGTAAAATACCATTTTATACGCTAACAGTGAAATACCATTTTATCCGCTAACAGTAAAATACCATTTTATACGTTAACAGTAAAATACCATTTTATACGCTAACAGTGAAATACCATTTTATACGCTAACAGTAAAATACCATTTTATACGCCTTGAGGAGTATTATGTGTAATGTAAATACACTGTATCCACGACTCTGGTGACCGTGTTTGGCTTGTAAAACATGACCCCCTACGCTTATCGGCATGGCACGTAATGATGATGATGAAACACCCTGAAGTGACCCTTGTACTCGCATTCAGGCTCATTGAGTATATGGTGCTATTTCCATATCTGTATAGACCAAACAGCACTCCATTAGCTATGTGGTATATACAAAGCCGGCCGCTTATACAAGGGTGTATTTTTAATGACTGTGCAGTGTTTGAAAATATTGCCGGTCCAAGTTTTGTATTTACATACCATGTATGTTGCATGAACTTTACAGAGGGTAAATACAAAACTTTGACCGGCAATATTGTCAAACACTGCACACTCATTAAAAATACACCCTATACATTTCAGGATATTTCCATGTACCCAATTTAGGTTGTGTCGGTGTGAGAGGTCAAGTCAATCGTAACAATTGTGTCTGGATGTTGATTCGAACACATGAACACCGGGTGGGCAGGCAAGCTAGCTTACTACTGTGCTCCTATTGCCTCCATTTTTAGTCTACTTGCTCGAAATGTATTTGTTTTCAAGCTCATTTTTTGAAGAAAACTCGAGGTAATGGTTGCAAAACGTAATTTGAAGTTCATTTCTACAGATAGATTTATAAGTGAATTTTCCACCAGATGTGAAAACACATATTACCAGTAATGACGTGTAAAATAACAGGATTGGAATACGAATAATCTATGTTACTTAATCTGGGCTTTACATAAAGTCTCATTTACAACAGCCAATCTAAGTTAGTAAAGCGAGTAAAGGGCCACTTTACACTCATTAATTGATTCAATGCCGATGGATAATGTATCGTTAAACGTGACCTCACATTTGTACAGAAGGACGATATCGTCATACTAAGGTGATTGTGTCTTTTGTTTTGTTTCGTGGTATATTCCGCAATTTTAAAGCTCATTCATTCATTCATTCATTCAGTAGCATGTCCTTTGCAGAACCTCGCTCCCATAACAACCTTCCGGAAACTTTCTCGATCATAAGCAAGATGTCCCGCGTCTGATACACCCATCTGGAGATCATCCGCCACATCCTGCACCCATCTTCTCTTTGGCCTTCCTCTTCCTCTCTTCCCAGGCATATACCCTTCCATTATTGTTCTCTCCAAACTTTCGTGACGTTTCAAGTGACCAAAATACTTCAATTTTCTTTGTTTTATCGTCTTTAATAGCCAACCCTCCTCAATATTCAACTCTTGAAGTATGGATGCATTTGTTCTTAAATGCTCAGTGAACGGAAATTAACATTATACTTGTTCATTTGATTGTGTTCCATGTTTGGTCCAAACTTAGTTTTTGCTTGGCACTGAATTAGTTAAAGCCATTTGGGCATGCGCTGTTAGACCCATATTTGTGTAGACCAATAGACAACCGGAGGAGGATGGGGTCGGTATCTCACCGACCGTCTTTACTTCCCAAGCCATTTTCGAGTACCCACTTAAGGCTGAGTCGAACTGGGAGCTTAGGTTGATTTAAAAGGTCGACTCCGCCCACTCTAAATGCGATGGTGATGATGATAAAGCCGGCCCAAGGGTTACGGACGCAATTCGTAAACTTGCTCACGGATCATGAAGAGCTAAAACATGCTGGGGTTGACTGCTATGTCCTGTAAAGAATATGCAACTAACTCTAAATGGAATTTATAAATTGCTACTGCAAGAGTCAAGCCAATTACATCTAACTCTAAACTAAGAATATAACACTCTAACGGTGAATTAGTTCTCTGGATATGAAACATAGATAAATAATTTTTATACTATTCAAACATTCACTAATTGGTGTTTGTACAGAATAGGGCTAAAATCGTATTACATAATGACCAATGTGGAGCTCATGGAGAGAACTTTAACAAAAATCACAATGAATCAAGAGGTGAGGAAAAGACTCAAGGAATAGAAAACACTGTTACGAAATCCGGTTAACAATTTAACTAGAAAGTTCTTCCTCTGGCACCAGCAAGGCATAAGAAATAGAGGGATACATAAAACACAGAAAGAAGAGAATTACCACTCTTTTCCACCCCGTCGGTCTAGTCGGTATATGTTACAACCATTATAGAACCTCTTCCGCCCCTTTGGTCTACTGGATATATGTTAGAAACATTATAGAACCTCTTCCGCCCCTTTGGTCTACTGGGAATATGATAGAAACATTATAGAACCTCTTCCGCCCCTTTGGTCTACTGGGTATATGACAGAAACATTATAGAACCTCTTCCGCCCCTTTGGTCTACTGGGTATATGTGACAAACATTATAGAACCTCTTCCGCCCTTTGGTCTACTGGGTATATGATAGAAACATTATAGAACCTCTTCCGCCCTTTGGTCTACTGGGTATATGATAGAAACATTATAGAACCTCTTCCGCCCTTTGGTCTACTGGGTACATGATAGAAACATTATAGAACCTCTTCCGCCCTTTGGTCTACTGGGTATATGTTAGAAACATTATAGAACCTCATTTTTTTAAAAAAAAGATTTTCCACACCCCATATTTGCATAATTTTCACGTACATACGTCCGCCATGAAAACATCCCGTCTTTGGAAAACATCGCCATTGCAACGAAAAACACGTCAGTCATCCCTTTCCGGTTCCTTTGATGACATCTTAGTGGAGTTACTTTATTCACAGATAAGAAGAGTAATTTTACCTCACTTGTCGGTGGCTATCGTTCTTGTTCACTGGAGGGTATAGGAATACCTTTCATAAAATAATAGCGCATACCTGTAATCACGCAACCTGGCGGCTCCAGGGCTCCACGGCCTCAGAATGTAATTAGTTTTAAAATATGCCTATTTTATCTGAGATAGCTTTACTCCTGTCACGCGTATTCATCTTTATTGTCGCATGGAGATATTATGCAGTTTCGTGTCGGCGCCCCGCCGTTATATGTCGACTATTTTTAACTGGTTATTCAGTATTCAGCAACGGCCGAATGAGGCTCACGGCGTAAAAACATATAATATGAATGGATAAAATAACTATATAAAATAAATAAATAAATTACATTATAATAATGACACAAACTCTTTAATGCACAATTTACTGCTTGGCTTTTTTCGCCAGCATTCTTTGATCATGTGTTGAGAAAAGATACATTGATGAATATCGTCACAGCTTGAAAGATCAGTGGGAAAAGAGGCAGACCAAGAGAAACTAAGATGGATAGACTCAGACGGTGGCATGGAGGAATATCATCAGCAGAGTTGATCCAGAGCATGAAGGACCGAGATCTGTGGAGAGACAATGAACGACATCGCCATCTGGCGAGGCACATGATGATGATGATATTAGCTGTATCTCGTCAGATACACACCACACACCAGGTTCAATATATATTGAAGCGATGTAAATAAATCCCTTCTTTGCCAAAATAAACAACGCACATTGTCATATGTTTAACTCTCACCGCGGTTGTTTTAATGACAATGTCAAGTCTTTAGCGTTCATTGTTAAAAGTTAGTTGCATATCTTTTACAGGACGTGGCAGTCAGCCCCAGCATTTATTTGGTTGCTTGTGATTTCTTGGCAAGTTTACGTTCAGTAGTTTGCCATTGCTTTCTGAACGACCGGCACTCATACCATTGAATGAAAATCAACGCAAGGCTGCCAGCTGCCAAATCGCCCGCAGCTGTGTTTTTAGTACGCGGTATGGGGTATTACGAATTGCGCCTGCTATCCCTTCGCCACAGAGCCAAAACAGTCAAGTAACGAAATAAAATTACGTGTGACTATGGCGCAGTCTTTCTTCGATACAAACAGAAGCTCTGAAAGTTCATTTTTATGGCAGCATCAGTAGCACTTCAAAGATTCAGGGCATTGACCTCGCTGACATATCCTCTATGCAGTATTGATCAGGTTAGTCCTTTGAGTGCCTGAGACAAAGAATAAGTGAAACCCCGGTGTGACAGGGGCGGGATAGGGAACCTCACCGATTCCACGCTGAATACGGTTAACATCACAGAAATGTACTGAAATCGTGTGGTCCTCCTTGGGGAAGTTTCAGAAATCCAACGCCACAACAAAGACCATAGAAATGCATTTGACAAAACGTCAGTGTTACATTTAAGAAACATTGACCAATATGATGGTAGAAATTATCTTGCGGTAAACAATAAGGTCTTCGCCTGATAAAGTGAGGAAACGATTGGCCAACAATCCCACCGTGCAATTATACCTACAATATGTAATATCCTTATCACAAGACAGACTCAAATGAATAAATACTGCTTAGGGACAAAAATGAGCAATTTGATTTTTTTTTAAGGATTGACAATAAAGTAAAATAAGATTCAAAGAAATTATACGCGTCTTCACTAACCGATTCAGCGCTAAACATGGTATTCAATCAAATCAACAAGTATTATAATGTAAATTTCCATTCACTTAGCATTGACATTACGGAAGATACCAGGAAACAAAGCAAATAACACGATTAACCTAGTTTGGTGATATATTGTCCTTCTGTCCAAACGGTCGGTCAATGAGTATTGCCTCGTAACTTTTAATGTCATTCAATACGCAAAACAATACACAAAATTCACATTGAAATGAAGCCCTAAGTCTGTTCTTCAAAAGTTTATTTCTCAATGTAGTTTCCGTTATTCATTATAGTTTTTGTTCATCTTCTCACAATTGCATGTATCCCCGAACGGTAAAAATTCGTGTCCTTTTTCTTAAACCACCGGCGGGGGATCTCCAAATGGGTGTATCGGACGCGCGACATCTTACTTGTGATCGAGAAGTTTTCGGGAGGGTTGTTATGGGAGTGAGGTGCTGCAAAAGACATGCTACTGAATGAATGAATGAATGAATGATGAACTGGCGTACGGCGCCCTTAAGGGTCTCGGTGTCCTCAAAGTGATGTATGCGAAGATTTTCTTTCAGTGATCTAAAGAGATGAACGTCGGTAGGTAAATCGGAACTGTAAAGGGGATGTGTTAGAAATGTCCAGTCAAATTCTGCAATCGTATCAATGGTGCTTTTAGCGGCGTGTGGCGTGCCATTATCGTGCAACAGTAGTGCAGTTCTCTGATCTTTAAATGGGTAAAGTCGTCGAAGACGGACGACCTCTAAGCTTCTTCAAAGTTTCAGTGTAACGGTCAGCATTCACCGTGTTTCCCTGTTCCAAGAAGTCCAGAAGAATTACACCATTCTCATCTCAGAACACGAAGGTTATAAAATTTCTCTACAGATGGTGACATTTTGAACTTCTTTCTTGCCTGCGATGTTGTGTAATGCAATTCTTGGATTCTGGTTCCAAGAAATGAACCCAAGTCTCATCACCTGTCACAATATTCGACAAAAACTCTTCTCCTTCAGTTTCATAACGGTGAAGGTGGTTGATGGCTATAGCTTTCCTTGCTTCTTTATGTCTGTCAACATTCGGGGTACCCACCGTGGACAAACCTTTAAATAACCCAGGTCTTTAATAATGGTCTGGGCACTGTGTCAGAATCTCCAATAAGGCTTTAGAGAGTTAATAAGAGTCAACACAAGTCTAGTAGGGAGACACCAGACAGGAGAGACACCAGCGCTATAAATAGCTTCACAAGGGGACACATTTGTGTCAGCCAAGGGGGCAATAAGGACAAGTGAGCGAGGGCTTCCCCAAGCCATTGCGAAGCTTGGCCTGCGAGTAACCGTGAAGTGCCCGGTTACTCAAGTTCACGAGCCAGCGTGCTTGGGACTCCATGCACGCAAGACTAGCTACTGCACGGAGGGGACAGCGTCCGTGCTTGACCACGCAATGTGTAGCGTGTGAAGAGACCCGACTGGAGACGGTAGAGAGTAGACGTGCTCTTGACAAATGCTATAAGTTTCTAGGCAATGGTTAAATATTAGGCTGTAGATTTAGATTGTGATTACTAGCATCATTTCTCACCACTTCATTGCATTCATGTTGTTTAATGTTAATGAAGCATACCGCTCGCAGAGCTATTAAATTGCCAGCTCTAAATAAATTGCATTCCTTTTGCAAATGACACGAGTTGTTATTTCGTGCGGTGCAAAAGTAGGGGAGTCCTGAAAGACCTGTAGCAAGCAAGTTGCTGACAGGCAGGACCCCAATTGGTGTCAGAAACCACTGAACCAACGCCAGCAGTCTATTGGTGTCATGAGCCACTGAACCAACGCCAGCAGACAACTGCACGATTCAACATCATTGCTGTGTTAAAATATTTGAAAGTAATGTAAATTTGTTTGCATATATGGCAGAAATAATTTTCTCTTGTGAATTATTACGATCATACCATTTGTGGAGCTTGAACCACAATGAAGCAAAAGTAAATTATAAACTGTGAAATTCTACGAAAATTAATTTTGAAAGTGTGTTATTCTACGGAAATTAATGAAAATGTATACAATCATCAGTAAATATTATCACGCAAACCATCGTGTACATTTCATTTTGTGTGATACAGCCATCAATGTCACCATTCGTTATATTCAGTAAATAGATTAGCTACGGAACTGAAGCCTAGAACGAAGTTATACCAGAATAGTCAGAAAGTGAAGACAAGACGACATCGACTGTCATACGACGAATCATCTTACGAATCATGACAATCATTCAGACGATCATATCATTCATTCATTAACACCATTTATCATTATCTATCACATTTTTTTCCATTCATCATTCGCATGAAAGATAAATTTGTATTTACAACATATGCGTGTGTCTAATTTTTGATGCTCTACTAAACAGAAGCATCCATTGTGTTATCAAGTCAATCATTTTGTGAGTGTGGAAAACAGCGGTGGAACATCCCAAGAACCGTATTTTCCAAGGAATTAGATGAGTATATTTTCCGAATATTTTGGTATGCTCTAAATTAATCATGCATCTTCTTTTTCAGTAAAGATGTATATGTACTAACACATTATTACAAACTATTGTGTGAATATTATTGTGATATCATTTTGAACTAACATTACGCCACAAAATGGCGTCACTAAGTGAGTGCATCCAAGCAGGTAAAGAAATGGGCCACACTGGAGAGAAGTTAGAGAAGTGGGCGGATCAAAAGTATAAAGAAGAAATAGCTCGAATGGAAAAGAAGGCTGCTTTAGAGAGAGACGAAAGAGCATTAGAAAGGCAGCATCAAAAAAAGAAATGAAAGAGGTCGAGGAAGCTACCAAACAGAAACAATTAGAGTTAGATCAAGCTACAAAACAGAAACAGTTAGACTTAGATCATGCCAACAAACAAGCAGAAGAAGTTACCAAACAGAAACAATTAGACTTAGATTATGCCAACAAACAAGCAGAGGAAGCCACCAAACAAAAGCAGATACAAGTAGACTCAGAGACTAAATTAAAGATGAAGGAAATGGAGGTAGATTCTAACATACAGATAGCCTCTAGCAAACAAAAGAGCCAAGAAGAACAGAACAAATTTAGTAAGTATAAAGGCCTTATCAAACCATATAGCGTAGGGGATTCAATTAGCGCATGGACTGAGAACATAGAATTCCAACTAAAGACGCAGAAAATACCTTTGGATGACTGGGCAATGATCTACATGAGAAACCTCAGTGGGGAGCCGTTAAAAGTAATAGAATCCATACCTACAGAGCTAAGGAACAATTATCAGTACATACACGATAGGATCATGCAACACTTTCTTTTAGACGCCACTGGGTACCAAATTCAATTCTCACAAATTAAGCCAACAGCAACTGAAACCTTCTTACACTACATCTCTAACGTGCAGAGCACATTTAAAAGTGGACTAGAGCGGCGAAAGTGGGTAACAACTATGAAAAATTAGAAGATCTTATGGTAATGGACAAGGTGATATCTACCGTCCCTACCCCTTTTGCGAAGTTTCTACAACAGTCAGATATTGAATCCATTCAGCAATTAGAGAAACGGGGGTCAGCATATTTTTCATCGAATCGGGACATATTTAAATCTACAACACATGATACAGAAATCACTGCTTTTGCAAACAAAGTGCCTGATAGATCGTACAATCAGAAAGATTACCGTAAGAAGGACAAACCATATCAGAAGCCACCTCGATGTGGATATTGTAGTCTTTTTCATCCTAGCTACTCGATGTGTGATAAAAACCCCGCATATCCGTCACACTTAGAAGCAGTGTTAAAGAAGCAAGAAAGCAGAAGATCATCATTTAAACGTGCTGTTAAATGTTACTTTTGTTCCAGTTATGGCCACTATAGTAATAAATGTATTGGGAGACAACGAATGAAGGCAAATAATGCAGCACTCATCGATACATCATCAGACGATGAGAGTGACATTGATCCGGAACTTGTGAATGTGTTGCCAACGAGTGAATGTGAGAGTGTAGCATTAGTAACAGACATATTAGACTTTAAGAAATGTGACATATGCCACCAGTTTCATGCGGATGGTAAATTGAAATGTGGGCACGTAATACCATGTTCAAATGAAGATGCTAACGCAGCGAGTGCCTCCAGAGGTAAACTTAAGTTCTACGATGCACTGGTCAATGATCAACCATGCCAATGTTTAATGAAAGAACTTGCTAGACCAGAAGATTACACGGGTGAATTTGTCAAATGCCGTACTTTCTCGGGAACCATTGAGAAATACCCATTGGCAAAAGCGCATATCAATACCCCGTTCCTTACCGGCACATTTACTTGCGCAATCCTGCAAGATCCATGCACGGATCTCATTTTAGGATGCCTAGATTCATTGAAACAATGTACAGACGACGACATAAGAGCCTGGAAACATACACACATGGCTAACGCTGTAACAAGGTCAGATACACAAACAAACTATACTGACTTACAAAATGAAATGCCTCAGCTATTAACACCAAGTGGTGCAGATACCAACACTACTCGACAGAAATTTATCGAGGCACAAAGAACCGACCAAACAATCGCACCTTATTTTAAATTGTTGGGTGAGCGAGCGAAAGTGACTAAAAATGCATCTTGGTACTTTAGAAAATTTAACGGAATTCTCATGCGTTATTACACAAATAATAACCATGAAATTCAGCAGACGGTGTTACCTGTAACATACCGACAAAATGTGCTAAAGATCGCACATGAGTCACCGTTTGCTGGACATTTGACCTACGATAAAACGCGAGCCAGAGTTCTGTCACACTTTCACTGGCCTAAATTCTGTTCTAACATAAAAATTTTCTGTCGTTCGTGTACTATTTGTCAACATCTTGTACGAAAGGGAAAGCATGTGACGGCCGAATTTCAGCGGTCATTATTAGCATCTAGACCATTAGAGTGTGTAGTGGTCGATATTGTTGGACCCCTAAATCAGGTGTCAAGCAAAGGAAACCGATATATACTTACTCTCGTGGATCTATGCACCAGGTGGATCGAAGCTATTCCACTAAAATACATCACCTCCAAAGATGTGGCAAATGCATTTTTGCACCTATTTTCTCGCTTTGGCTTCCCACAATCTATCTTATCAGATCGGGGAACGCAGTTTATATCGGCTGCTACGCAAGCCTTAACCAAATTGTTAGGAGTAGAGCAGCATTTCTGTACCCCGTACCACCCACTGAGCAACGGGATCATAGAAAAAATTAACGTGGATCTCAAACACATGCTGGCTAAAGTAACAGCGGAGAACCCATCTGATTGGGACACACTATTGCCAGCAGTGCTATTTGCCTATAGAGAAATTCCGCACTCGAGTACGGGTTTCTCACCTTTTGAGTTAGTTTATGGGGCGTACCCTCGAGGACCCCTAACCATTTACCATCAGCTAATTACTAGCTTACCAGACAATCCAACAGCAGTAACACCGTATGAGATGGTAACGGAGACACGCGATAGAATAATGAAAGCGTGTGTAATAGCCAAGGCATCTTTGGAGAGGAAATGACAGATTACCGCGACTATGCAAATAAGGGTGCTAAAACTATTCACCTTGAACCAAACCAGAAGGTTTTGCTTCTACTACCTGATAAACGTAATTTGTTACTAACATCTTGGCAAGGGCCATTCAACGTTGAACGTAAAATATCAGATGTGGATTATGAAATATCGATAAAAGGACAATTAAAGATATTTCATATCAACATGCTGAAACCATACTTCTCACGACAAGAACAACAGACAGACGAACAAAATGCACCAACACCAAGTAATCGGACGACAGACGTACACAACACAACTTCACTAGGTAGGGCGACACACGACAGCGACAACGCAAACACACTTAGCCAGGTAACAGTACACGCAGCTAGTACCACAACAGTATTGAACGAGACAGACGAAGACGAGATGGAACTACCAGTCCCTACTGTAGACACGACTGCGACCATTGACAGCATAAAGATAGAAACTAAACTTACAGACGACCAACGACGACAGATAATAGAGCTAGTTACGGAATACAGAGACATTTTCTCCGACATCCCAGGAAAGACAGACAGAATAGAACATTCTATTATTCTGACTGACAACACACCAATCAAGTGTCGACCTTATTCTATCCCTCTAAACTATAGGTCGAACCTCGACAAGGAACTACTATCTCTCGAGTCGAGCGGAATTATTCAGAAATCTCAGTCAGAGTATTCTTTCCCGATTGTCCTTGTCGCCAAAAAGGACTCAACTATTCGACTCTGCGTAGATTATTGCCGTTTAAACAAAATAACCAAAATTGACGCTGAACCAATCCCAGCATGCGAGGATTTAATCTTGGACATGTCTACATCTTGCATATTTAGCAAGCTTGACCTCACGAAAGGTTATTGGCAAGTCCCGATGGGAATAAATTATATTCATTTAACAGCTTTCTCCACTCCTTTAGGTCTATATGAGTGGCGCTTTCTTCCTTTTGGCCTTCGTAACGCTCCAGCAACTTTCGTCCGTCTAACTAGGGATCTTCTCCATGGGATGACCAATATTTCTACATATATAGACGACATATGTATCCATACGGAAGACTGGACAACACACCTACTGAAACTAAGACAAGTCTTCGACAGGTTGCGAGTATTCGGGCTTACAGTGAAGCCGACCAAAGTAGAGTTGGGCATGGAACAAATTGACTTCTGGGTCATACCATCTGCAGGGGCCAATTAAGAACATATGACAGAATCGTCACCAAGATTCTGAATTTGACAATGCCAACGACCAAGAAACAGGTCCGGAGTTTACTGGGTCTGATAAACTACTATAGTAAATTTATTCCAAATCTGGCGGAAATCACCGGTGTTTTTTCTAACATCTTAAAAGCTTCGGCTAAATTATCTGTACAAGATGCAGGATTAATTAGCGCGTTATCAAAACTGAAATACCTTTTTAGTGTTCCACCTATCCTTCGTATGCCTAATCCAAAACTTACCTATTTTTTACGCACCGATGCGAGTGCCATCTCCATATCTGGGATACTAGGACAGTTCTACGAAGGGAAGTTTCACCCAGTAATGTACGTAAGTCGGAAAATTAGCCCTGCTGAATCTAGATACTCAGCATCAGAATTGGAGGGCCTCAGTTTGATCTATTGTGTTAAGAAATTTCATAGATTTTTGTCAGGAGCACAGTTTGTGATCGAAACCGATAATTCTCCGTTGTCTGTGATGCAGTCTGGGATTCCCCACAATAACAGAGTCTACAAGTGGGCTTTGATTCTCCAAAATTACACATTTACCATCCAGCACTTAAAGGGAAGATACACTGTTACAGACATTTTGAGTCGACCGTCAACCATTGAAATACCTGATTTGCAGGAAGGGATCAACCACAGATCACCAGAAACAGTGACACTGTAAATGTTAGGTAACTCAGTGCCGTATGTGGTGATTAAGATACACTGTAAGTGCGTTTTCATCGCCAAACATGTAAACTGTGTGAAAGTAACAGTGCTATGAAAAATGTAACGAACAGACGCAGAAGTAACATGCGCTGACACACACATAAGCTATATTAACATTGAAGTGTTAGCTATGAACCTACATAAGTTAGTAGGGAACTATATTTATACACTATCCATGAAGGAGAGCATAGAAGACTTTGTCGAAATGAACTATGTTATAATAGTCTACAAAGAACATTGCTCCATCTTCACACCGGAAAGGAGGACTTCGATTAGTGTAATTAGATATAGAAATGTAACTGTGATATATATATATATATATATAATTTTATTAACAGTACACATAACTTCATTTTTTCTATGAATAATTGAATTGCAAAATGTTCAAATGCATATATAACTTTATTTATGTCATGTGGTAGTTAGAAATCACCATCATTTAGTTAATAAACCATGATAGAAATACAATTATTAGATATTACATTAGTTTATCACCGCATAATCATAATCTTTTATAAATTCATTTATCTAAAATATCATTTCGAAACTAACCCAACCATTTAGGAATTAACATCATCTTATTTACAAATAACACTTTAAGGTAGTTAACTCAATTCGCTAAAATGAAATTAATTAGTTAGATTATTTCCCTTGGGATAATTTAGGACAGCACACCAAATCATATTAGTTACTATTACAGGATCGGTGACAAACCATCCTCATAACCGTGTATATTTTGTATAGACATGACACGTGCAAACAAAACGCACAGTCATTTGGCGTGAATACTGTTATAATTCAGCCAATCATTTATTGTAAATATGTAATGTTCATTTATTTGATGCTACGAAACATATTTTAATGACGAGTGAATGGCTTAGCAAAAGGAGAGTATGAAAGCGAGTGAAAGATGTATAAAAGAGGTATAAATGAGAGGAGAGAATGTGAAAATAGGTAAACATGGAGAGAGTGAGAGAAAGGTAGCGGCAAATTTTTTCACCGCTGGAAACGTCTTATTTTGACTTGTCTGTGTCATCTGTGTAACCGATGTGTTGTCAAGTTTTTATGTGTGTTACTGCCATACTTTAATAGATTAGATAGAGAATGTACTTTGAGCTTCTTAAAGCGGAGTTGTGGTCATAAATAAGAATAACAAACGTTTGTAACCACAATAAACCGATTTACGGCGCTCGAAGGAATACACACATTTAATACACTAACGCATATAAAGGTTAGAAATTTAAGTACACTGTAGTTTATTAGTAAACACGCAAACAAACAGGAAAACAAACACATACAAGTTACACACACTATTTGTTTCAAAGAACAACAACTTAAATTCAGGGGACACAATAACTTCTTTAAAAAACCTTAATGTAACATTGAAAATACCTTTTCACAAGCGGAAGCGAGAGGTGAAAAGTAGAACTGTATGTATATGAGTTGGAGGGGATATTAATGGGAACATGAACATTTTATGCTCATGTGTTGCACTCATAACAGAGTCAACTTGTATTTGGGTTGTCATTTCGGGCAATATGAGGACAGGTCGAGACTGAAGTCAATGGGTGAAATTCAAAAGACATAGGGTCAAACGACGGAAGCCAGGACAGAAGTCATAAGACAATGGATCCGGTTCAAAACAATTCCCAAGGATATCTATAGAACTAACTATACTGATACATGGGCTACTCAATTAGCCGAGTGAAAAGATAGAACAGTGTGAGTAAAGGAAGAAGAGAGTTGTTCTATCCCCAAACGAGAGATGTACAACTTATTGGATATCTGACAAAATTGGACATCCAATTTTTCTTTGTGACCATACGTGTTACAAACATCAGTTAACGGGGAGTAACACTTCACAGAGAGGAGGGGAGCCTGTCAGAATCTCCAATAAGGCTTTAGAGAGTTAATAAGAGTTAACACAAGTCTAGTAGGGAGACACCAGACAGGAGAGACACCAGCGCTATAAATAGCTTCACAAGGGGACACATTTGTGTCAGCCAAGGGGGCAATAAGGACAAGTGAGCGAGGGCTTCCCCAAGCCATTTGGGAAGCTTGGCCTGCGAGTAACCGTGAAGTGCCCGGTTACTCAAGTTCACGAGCCAGCGTGCCTGGGACTCCATGCACGCAAGACTAGCTACTGCACGGAGAGGACAGCG
>JACEFZ010017391.1:250000-272500 GCA_014155875.1 Cepaea nemoralis | reverse complement strand
CATCATCTGCAACTAATGAGCGGTTTCCTTAGCCAACAGTCCTTCTCAAATGGCTTGCACGCCATTTTGTGATCCTCGGAATTTGCGTCCCACTCCGTCAGGCCTAATTTACCTGGAATAAATGGTCCACAGATCCTTGACCATCTGCTTTTCCCGGCGGTCCAGACGAAACTGTGATATATGCATTTTTTCCGTCTTTAATACCGCCTCTCCATCTTCTTAGATACTAAACAGCCTGGGATATGGACATCACCATCGCTGAAGTTCCAAACTCATACCTCCTGGGCTGGGCGATCGCCCAGCCCTCGGCCCACTCGACCCTGTTGCTAAACCGTACTCTTGCTCATTCCACCCTGTCCAAACTGACTGGATCCCAAAGTATATATCACCTCTTGAGTTGGCGCCTTTCTGGAATCACGTGACGTCGCTGTCCCTTGTCATGAAGGACTACCCAATCAGCTTTTAGCTATGCCGCATAATTAATTCACCTTTATCCGCTTCAGTCTAGATCCTTTGACCCCACTAGGTTGCAGCTTGAGGTTGAAGACCTTATTTTACCGCCGTTGCCTGTTTTGGGTCATGGGGCGTGTCCGTTCCCATATATCTAGCCCCTCCGTTGTATTTCTTGCCCATTTGACAGTTCCCGACAAAGCCTATGCTAAGTTTGGCTTCATGTTTCCTGAATTTCTTATTTTACTAACAACGATAGGTAAACTGACGGTTAGCGGGCCGTGTCCCAGTCAGTGCCCGGCCACTCACTATTTTTAAACTTATACTGGTCGGTGAACTTTCTGCTTCAAAATTCTTCCAATCAATGTCCTCCGGTAAACTTAGGCGGTATATGAAAGCCATTTCCCAAACCGTCTCACATATATGCTTTAATCTGTCACTAGTACTAACTATCCACATGTATGTGCTTTAATGTGTCACTTGTAATTACTATCCACATATATATGCTTTAATGTGTCACTTGTACTAACTATCCACATATATATGCTTTAATGGGTCACTTGTACTAACTATCCACATATATATGCTTTAACGTGTCACTTGTAATAACTATCCACATATATATGCTTTAATGTGTCACTTGTAATAACTATCCACATATATATGCTTTAATGTGTCACTTGTAATAACTATCCACATATATATGCCTTAATCTATCACGTGTACTAACTATCCACATATATATGCTTTAATCTATCACGTGTACTAACTATCCACATATATGTGCTCTAATCTGTCACTTGTACTAACTATCCACATGTATGTGCTTTAATGTGTCACTTTTAATAACTATCCACATATATATGCTTTAATCTGTCACTTGTACTAACTATCCACATATATATGCTTTAATGTGTCACTTGTAATAACTATCCACATATATATGCTTTAATGTGTCACTTGTAATAACAATCCACATATATATGCTTTAATGTGTCACTTGTAATAACTATCAACATATATATGCTTTAATCTGTCACTTGTACTAACTATCCACATATATGCTTTAATCTGTCACGTGTACTAACTATCCACATATATATGCTTTAATGTGTCACCTGTAATAACTATCAACATATATATGCTTTAATGTGTCACTTGTAATAACTATCCACATATATGCTTTAATCTGTCACGTGTACTAACTATCCACATATATATGCTTTAATGTGTCACTTGTAATAACTATCCACATATATATGCTTTAATGTGTCACTTGTAATAACTATCAACATACATATGCTTTAATCTGTCACTTGTACTAACTATCCACATATATGCTTTAATCTGTCACGTGTACTAACTATCCACATATATATGCTTTAATGTGTCACTTGTAATAACAATCCACATATATATGCTTTAATGTGTCACTTGTAATAACTATCCACATATATGCTTTACTCTGTCAGTCAGGTCTTAGTCAGATATGACTGAGCTACCGTATAACAGTAGACGGTACTACCTGGTCTCTGTTAGCGCCGAACGTTGGGCGGCGCTTACCAAACCCGACACCCCACATTGTGCCAACGGCTTCGGGCGGAAGAGCGCAATTGGGAGGGTACAAGCCTTACCCTGGTGCGAGGAAATGCAAGCTAAAGACAAAATTGTCATGGCAGGGCAGACCAGGCCCTAAGCCTTGGTTGGCGACTGGTCTAGGATCGAAGCTCCGACAGGCGGACAGTTAAAGCATTGCTTTGCTGATCCGGCAGCTTCTGCAGCTTGTCTTGTTCCAGATGTAGGGGTGTTACCTTTCCTCTGGAGTGAACTAGGCGGGCCGAGAGAGGGATCATGCTGCATGGGCAACACATGATCTCTATATTTTAGCCCAGGCTTTGTGCTATGGAGAGGCAATAACTCCATCCCTGGTCTTAACTGGTCTCGGAATCAAAGCGAGAGGCAACTGTTACGGGTTATAAGTCCTTGTCAGTTGGCGTAGACATGGGGCGCCACGCGTTGCCTCTGACGGTGGGAGACACCTATAGGTGTCACTGATCAGCTACCGCCCGCCTCAAGCTGGGCAGCCCCCAGCCAATTGGGTGCTGATCCGCCACAGCCTGCCTGCTTCAATGGGTGCTTGGGGCTAGGACAAAATCTGAATCGCAGGCTGTAAAACCAATGCACCAGGTACAAACAAAAATAAAAATAGAAACCTCAAGCTACGGCTTGCAACCTGGAACGTGAGAACCATGTGTCCAGGATTTTCCACTGACTTGACCAATATTGACGATGTGAGAAAAACGGCTGTGATTGATGCCGAACTCAATCGTCTTAACATTGATATTGCTGGCCTGCAGGAGACTCGCCTCGCTGAGGAAGGGTCACTCAGGGAAAACAACTACACCTTTTTCTGGAAGGGTAGAGGGCAGGCAGAAAAAAGGCAACACGGTGTGGGCTTTGCAGTGAAGAATTCGCTACTGGGAATGATTGAAATTCCAGCAGGAGGAAATGAAAGACTATTATCCCTGCGCTTGGCAACCTCTTTTGGGTTTGCCACCATTATTACTGCATATGCACCGACACTCGATTCCACTGATGATGTGAAGGATTTGTTCTATGAGGAGTTAGACTCCGTGATCAAGGCAGTTCCAAAATCTGACTACATTTATATGCTCGGTGATTTCAATGCTCGTGTGGGCAAGGACTCAAGTTCATGGCCAGTGTGCCTTGGAAAATACAACATCGGTCGCATGAATGAAAATGGGCAAAGGCTGCTGGAGCATTGCACCAGTAATGACCTATGTATTACAAACTCTTTTTTTAAAACAAAAGAGATGCATAAGGTCACATGGAAACATCCAAGATCCGGCCATTGGCACCAGCTGGACTTCATCATCACACGGAGACAACATCTGAACCATATATCATTGACTCGTAGTTACCACAGTGCTGACTGTGATACGGATCATTCTTTGGTTGTTGCAAGGGTTAGACTGAGACCAAAGAGAATCTACACAGCTAAACACAAATCTAGCCACAGGATTAATATTATTAACACTCATGATCCTGAAAAGTGCTTTCAGTTTCAACAGCAACTTGAAGATGCTTTCACTGATACACCAGAAAATTGTACAGTAAATGAAAAGTGGGGTCAAATTAAGGAAACTCTTTATAAAACTGCCGTAGGGGTTTACGGCACTGTGGATCATAAGAGGCAGGACTGGTTTGCGGCCAACAGCGAGACTCTGCAGCCCCTGATTGATAAGAAGAAGAAAGCTCTCTTAAGAAACAAGGAAAGACCAACGCGTAACACTCTGAGTGAGCTAAGGCAAGCTAGGAAGGATGTGCAAAAGGCTGCCAGGCAGTGTGCAAATGATTATTGGATCAAGTTATGTGAGTCCATTCAAATCGCAAGTGATAAGGGAGACATAAGAAGCATGTATGAAGGAATAAAGAAAGCTTGTGGTCCAGTGATCAAAAGAAGTGCACCATTGAAAACCTTGACTGGAGAAGTCATCACTGATAAGAAACAGCAGATGGACAGATGGGTAGAGCACTATTTGGAGCTTTACTCAAGTGAGACCAAACTAGCGGATGATGCCCTCAACGCCATAGAGGCTCTACCAACTCTTGACCACCTGGACACACTTCCCACCATAACAGAAGTTAAGTGTGCTATAAATGAACTTGCATCTGGCAAGGCTCCAGGTAAGGATGGGATTCCAATAGAGGTTATCAGGAGTGGGCAAGACACACTCACTATACAGATCCACCAGCTAATAGAGCTATGCTGGCGTGAAGGACAAGTCCCACAGGATTTCAAAGATTCAAGCATCATAACGCTGTACAAGAACAAGGGAGATAGGAGCGACTGTAACAACTATAGGGGTATCTCACTTCTGTGTATTGTTGGAAAAGTATTTGCCAGAATTGTTCTGCGCAGACTTCAAGTCCTAGGAGATCAAGTCTACCCCGAATCACAGTGTGGCTTTCGACAGAACCGGTCTACCACTGATATGATATTCTCATTGCGACAAATGCAAGAAAAATGCCGTGAACAGAATCAACCACTGTTTATTGCCTTCATCGACCTCACAAAGGCATTTGATTTGGTCAGTCGTGAGGGTCTGTTCAAGGCACTAAAGAAGATTGGCTGCCCACCAACTCTTCTGTCCATTGTGGAATCGTTCCACACAGGCATGAAGGGTATAATCAAGTTTGATGGTGCAACTTCTGAAGAATTTGAAATAAAGAGTGGAGTTAAGCAAGGTTGTGTACTAGCTCCCACCCTCTTTGGAATATACTTTTCACTTCTACTGAAATATGCATTTCGTGATCAGGATGGTGGTATATACATTCACTCACGCTCAGATGGCGGCCTCTACAATGCTCAGAGATTGAAGGCTAAGACCAAAATTAGGAGGGTACTGATCAGAGAGTTGCTTTTTGCAGATGATGCTGCAGTTACGACCCACTCTGAGGAAGAATTGCAATGTCTACTATCTGCATTCTCCAATGCTTGTTCTGAATTTGGTTTAACAATTAGCAAAAAGAAGACACAGATTATGTCACAAGGTGCACATGAGGTACCATCAATCTTTATTGACGACGCCGAACTAGAGATAGTAGACCATTTTACATATCTAGGATCAGTGGTAAATAGCAAATTATCCCTAGATCAGGAAATCAACATCCGGATTGGTAAGGCAGCAACAACAATGAACAGGTTAAGAAAAAGAGTCTGGGAGAACAGGAAGCTTACTGCCAAAACAAAAGTCCTTGTCTATCAAGCCTGTGTCCTTAGTACTCTTCTCTATGGCAGTGAAACCTGGACAACTTACTCACACCAAGAGAACAATTTAAACAGCTTTCATATGCGGTGTCTGCGAAGAATTCTTGGTATTAAGTGGCAAGACAAAATCACAAATACTGAAGTATTGGAAAGATCAGGTTGTGTGACAGTTTATTCCATGCTCAGTCTTCGTAGACTTAGATGGATAGGACATCTTAGGAGGATGGATGATGGTAGAATACCAAAGGATATCTTTTTTGGTGAATTACAGATGGGTAAGAGATCTCAGGGTCGGCCTCTACTACGATACAAAGATGTGTGTAAGAGGGACATGATTGATACAGGCATTGATAATGCACATTGGGAGCAAGTCGCCGCTGAACGTGTTGCATGGAGGGCAAATATCAGAAATGGAATAAAGTCAAAGGAGAAAATTATTGCAGAAAAGTCACACACCAAGCGTTTGAGACGTAAGATGGTGCATGATGGTGGAAATGACCACGTGTTCACATGCACCCACTGTGAACGGACATTTACAGCGCAAATTGGCCTTATCAGTCACACTCGCTACCGCCATAGTTAAAAGTTATTATGCCTTTTTAAAGCACAAACTATCGTCTGTCAAGACGGCAAGGTGCCAATGGAATATGCTTTAATCTGTCACGTGTACTAACTATCCACATATATATGCTTTAATGTGTCACTTGTAATAACTATCAACATATATACGCTATAATATGTCACTTGTACTAACTATCCACATATAAGTGCTTTAATCTGTCACGTGTACTCATCATCATCATGTGCCATGCCGATAAGCTTGGGTGGTCATGTTTTGCCATCTATCGATCACCAGTCGTCATGATCAACGCGTGGATCAGCTCTGTGTTCTTGTCTCGACCACGCCATGTGACCATGCCATCCAGGTATTTACTTCTCTGCCTTCCACTTGTTCTCTTCCCTTCGATCTTGCAAGTTGTCACCAAGTTCTCCAATTTATTTCTTCTCATAACGTGACCAAACGATTGTGACTGTCTACGTTTAATTTATTTCATCAGTTTACGATATTCATTTCTTTCTTGTAGCACTTGGTCATTGGTTTTTCTGTCTGTCCATGGTATTCTTTACATTTTCCTCAGAAACCACATTTCTACAGCCATCAGATGTTTTTCAGCATGTTTGCTCATTACCCATGCTTCACATCCATACAAAAGCACAGGTGTTATGTAGCACCTCAACACTCTTTTTCTCGTTGCAAATGAATCATGTTATTGGTCAGTATGTTTTCCATCTCTTCAAGGCATCTCCCATCATACGTTATGACTGTTCCGAGATAAGTGTACCGATTCCCTTGCTTAAGAATATTCCCATTTACTTGTATATTATTTTGTGGTATTTCCTTCTTCTTATTGACGAGCATAATCTGTGTCTTCTTACAATATATCTGTAACCTAGTTGTTCACTGTGTGCAAAAACCGCGTCTACTAAATGTTGCATACCTGCTCATTGTCTGCAATCAATATTGTATCATCCGCATATCTAATGTTATTGATGTTTCATCCTCTAATGATGATTCCTTTCATACCTTGCACAATTCTGAAAATACTTTCACTGTACAGAGAAAAAAAAGATTACACATCCCTGTCTCACACCTCTCTTAATAGGATGGTATTGATCTACTTCATTATCAATTCTGATGGCATCTTTTTGTTTCCAATATATGTTTTTTATTACAGGCCTTAGGTCTTTCCCATCAATGTGTGGATCTGCAAGCATCTTTATCATGTTGACATGTCTTACTTTATCGAAAGCCTTTGTGTAGTCAATAAAGCAAAGATGCAGGTCTTTGTTTACTTCTATAGAACGTTCAATTAGTGTTCTCAACATGTATACAGTATTTACTGTGCCAACCCACATTGTTCTTCTCCAATTTCGGGTTATAGTTTCTTCCTACCTCTTTGCATAAAAATTCTTAGCAAAATCTTCGTGATGTGGCTCATTTCACAAATTGTTCGATGTTGATCACATTTCAAGGCTCCTGGTTTCTTCGGGATTACAATAAATATAGAATTACATAATTCAGGAGGTATATTTTCAGTATCATTTATTGCGTTCAGTATAACAGAGCCGAATGAGTTTGTTACAAAGGGTGTTTATTTCTTATAGATGACATCTGGACATAATATGGCGTCCACTCAGTTCTTGCTCTAGATGTAAACTAAACTTGACAACAAACTACGTCACGACTTGAGCATCTCTCCTCCCATTTTCTCCCGATGCTCAATCGTGCTGTAGCCTTTTCCCACCTAATACTAATACCCTACTTCTGTTACACCTCCCTATGTTTACTAAAGAATTTTTCTTGTAAAGGAAAAAGTCTTTACTCCTAATCCCCTTACTCTATTCTCTCTTTTTCCTTACCTCTCACAGTTCCTCTAATCTTCCCCAAACCAACTCCAACTTAAGTAAATATTCTATTCTTTAAGTCTTTCCCCTGCTATATAGTCATCCACTATACATTTTTATATTTCTGGCTCTTTCTTGGCTCCTCATAGTTCCTGTAGAAAATATACATATCATAAGAATAGCTCGTATAATCGTTATCGTACCTTTGACATTATAAAATTCCTCACTCTTCCACAACACAGGATGGACAGAAACAATGTAGTTAGAAAAAGTAAAGAAGCGGTGCGCACCGAGTGAGAAGTATAAAGAATGAATAGTCAACATGACCACATTTACATACAGTAATGAATAGTCAACACACTCACATTTACCTCCCTTGCCAATAAAAAAAATGTTTGTAAAATAATTTTTTTTTTTTAAATACATCTTATGAAATAGATCTTTGTTCTCTATAAATCAATTTGACATAAGTTTTCACAACACTTATATATTCAACATTTATATTGCCATCCACAATCTTGTCCATATTTCGTTATCTCATCTTTAACCAGGAGCCCATGTTCATCTTCTATGAACATTTTTAATATAATTAACGCTGGTTATTCACAGCTCCTATATCTTGCCCCCATACATCCCATGATCTGCTTCTTTGTCCACCTATATATATCCCCGCTTATATGCTGCCATTCACAGTCTTCCCCCAACCTTATATCTTCATATAACGCTACTCCTATTTTACTAACACTTCATATCTATAAGAACCTCTTCAAGCAACTTAATATTCACAAAGAGAATATGTCTCTATATTATCCCTCAGTAGTTTTAATAACTCTTTTCTGAACGAAAGGCCTTAAACAAAGCCCCATGTATTTGAAAATTAAACTTACTTAACTAAATTTATAACCTATTCATTAACAATGTAACTTGATATACAAAACCACTCATTTAAGTTAAATAAAATCAAAACAAGACGTCATTCCCCCCAAATTATCCAAAGAAAAACACAATTTAAAATGACATAACATGCATTTTATCAAATCAGAATAAAATATTCTATTACTACCTATCACTATTGGTCTCTTTTACGGACCAATAGTTTGTACTCAAAATACTAGGAACACAATACTCCTATTCTAAATCAATTAATCAAATAACAACAATCATTTTACAAGACCAAATCAAGCAAAAAAAAAAACATATTATATATGAGGCATTGAAACTCAGATTCAATAAAACAAATGTCTTCTCGCTAAAGAGAAGGTTTTCAAAAAAATATAACTCTCTTCAAATTAACTACGTACAGTGGCCCATCCACATTGGCCTCCTATACGAATCAATGTAACACATATTTATTCCTACAAGTCATTCGATTTTTATAATCGTGAAAACACAACAACTCACTGCCCAGTATATATATCTGTTATTTACAGACCAATATCCTAACTTAGAACAATATCTGTTCTCTCTACACACAAAAAATCAATAATCAACAATGACCGTACCATCATTGATTCTCTCCCCTCACAACTTTCCATCTTTTTCTAGCCTAACTCCTAACACATCATAACATCCGGAATATCATCTTAAGTAAGCACTGTAAACTACAGGTCAACTCATTTTATCTATTACTAATGTGGCGACTATTCCAATGTCAACTCAATGTACCAGCCATCATCTACTTATCAATTAACTTGTGGCTCGGCCTGCCAATTATTTCCCTTGGATTTGTACCAAACATCACTATAACTTCTTAATCATTATCGTTAAACACGGCATTTCTAGCACCAATAAAAAAAAACTTGTCTATTTCCTATAGAGTACATCCACCTACTGTACCAATACCTAATTTGTCCAATTTACGAAAAGTCAAGAAGTAGAAACATAAAATCAACCAGCAATTCTATCACAGAGAGAAAAAAATATATATATGCCTCTCTCGAAACTACCTCTATATTAGTTATCTCACTGCTTAACTACTCCTCAAGACCATTTATAAAAAGTATCCATAGAAGCCTTTTTCAAGCATCACTTTCATTTCCAAATCCCGAAACTTATAACTTGCTATCTGCAGTATTCTCTATCTATCTACCTCCTACGTTTCCACTTCTTCAATAACTCCAAGTTTCTTTGAATAAGTGCTAACTCTACATCAATATCCTCTTCCTCGTACAACTTATTAGTTTCTTCCATACTACTAATTGATTCTGACTTTTCATCCATTTCTTCTTCTTCGTCTGTATGTCTCTCGTTAGCAGCCGCTAATCTCTTCTGTTCAATATCCCATCTAATTTGTCTATCATTATTTCTTAAGGACCTTTCTAGTAGAGGCATATCTTCACCGCTTGTTGAATAATCTCTAATTTTCCTCTGTCTTTTCACTTCTCTATCTCTTTGTTTATCCATTCTTCTTTTCGTTGCTTGCCTAGTATTCTTAAATGGAGCACCTATTTCCTCTTCCATACTATCATAATGACTTTCATTCACAATTTCTTCTTCTATTGTTTTCGGTATCGTCTGTTCTTGAGTATCATCGTAACCTGGAGTTGCTAGTAACTGATTTTGTGCTGGTTCTTTTCTAAAACTTGGGGTTACTGTAGCTCCTCTGACGACTTGTTCATCTAAATATCTTGTGTCTGAATAATAATACTTATTATAATTATTATTTTCCTTCTCATCCTCATCTCTTCTTAAGTGTTCAACGTGTGCCCTTGCCACATGTCCCGTGATTTGGTTCTTGATACTATACGATACATTACCTAGTTTTTCCAAAACATAATAACCTGGGACCCAACGAGCATCAAACTTAGAGTTTCTTCTATGCTTCTTGTAATAAACTCTATCACCTACTTTAAACTCCTGTAATTTTGTATTTACATTTTTGTACTTTTTCTGTCTTTCTCTAGCTTTAATTATATTATTCTTTAATCTTACGTGTGCTTTATGCATTTCTTGTATGATGGTCTCTTGAAACTCTTCCCCCATGTATTTCCGTCTTGGTTTTAATAGATTATCTATAGGTAATATTGGTTCTCTCCCGTGTATTAAATAGAATGGTGAAAACCCCGTGCTCTCATTTTGATTTGTGCGAATAGCGCTAAGGGCAGGTCCTAAGAATAGATCCCAATCTTTTTCATCTTTGAACCAGGATCCGAATTTGGAGTGTCGTCGCGGAATCACAACATGCTGTTCAAGGTGAACATAGAACTAAACTAAAATTTTTGAAGAGATCGCATGCTGTTTACATCAAGTACCCAAAGACAGAATGGTGGCACGAGTTTATACTTATGTTGAAAGCAAAAGCGAAGTTAAAAATGGCCAATAACTCGTATGTGAGAATTACAGCAGCCAAAAGCCCGGCTAGGGGTGGTTGTCTGTAAGTCTTTTTCAAGTTTTTTAGGATCCTGGTCACGGCACCATTTCTTCTCTATAACAGAGCCGAATGAGTTTGTTACAAAGGGTGTTTATTTCTTATAGATGACATCTGGACATAATATGGCGTCCACTCAGTTCTTGCTCTAGATGTAAACTAAACTTGACAACAAACTACGTCACGACTTGAGCATCTCTCCTCCCATTCTCTCCCGATGCTCAATCGTGCTGTAGCCTTTTCCCACCTAATACTAATACCCTACTTCTGTTACATCAGCAGTCTGGTGACTTGGTCTAATCCATATTCTTCTATGGCATTGATAATTTCTATTGTGATGTTATCTGGACCCGGGGTCTTGCCAGTTTTCATATGGTTAAGAGCATCTATGGTTCCGTCGCCCTGCTACTGAGTGAGTGCTTGACGCGACTCTGTGAACTGTGATATTCACGTGGAATGCTTTTACATGTCCGCTTTTTTTTTTGTACAGTGACCTGCATGTTCGGAACAATGGCTACCGGCTGTTGCTGAATTGACTGATTTGCTTTTTCGGTTCACGAGTGCATTTTTCAGGAGACTCCAGGGAGTCGGCGCTGGAGCTGCGGAGTTCGTGCTTTATGCGACGCTTTCAGCGGGTCGCCCTGCAGATAGAGAAAGAGCCATGTGAGAAATCCTGGGTCAATGAGGTCTTTCTGGTGACTGCCGATTCCATCGACGATGAACTGTGGTTTCCGTGGAGGACTTTTGTGTTGGCATTCAGGCGAGGGCATTATACACAGTGTACCTGTGCAGGCTGTTGGATTGCCGAGACTCCTGTCCGTTCCACTTTTCACATTGGACATTGGGGAGCAGTGTGATATTCATTGGCACAGGAACGGAGCATAATGGGGACGACCCGTTGCCATGAAGTTGGAACCTCGACTAACTAACTAACTAACTAAGAGCATCTGACTTTCCATCTTCAAAATTGATTATTTTTTTTTCTTCCGAATATCATATTGTTCTTCTCTTGTATTATCATAAAGGTCTTTCACATAATCTGACCTCGCATGTAAAATCTGATCTTTTTCTATTATGATTTTGCCATCTTTGGTTTTTAGGCAACTCGTTGATGTGTGTGTTCTTTTCTTAGTGATGTCATTACTTCTTTTGTGCATTATTTTGGTAATCCGGGTGTTGTGTTGGTTTTCGATTTCACTGCAATTTTCCTCAAGCCATGCTTCTTTAACCTCTTTGTTTAGTTTCCTAATCTTCCTGTCATTCTCTTCATATTTTTCATGATTATTTTTTTGTTATTTCATCTTATTTCCATGAGTTTTAAGGTGTTTTCCATCATCCATTTCTTATGTCCCATCATCTTTCTTTTGAGATGGTTGTTTCTGCAGCTTGGCTGACTGAATTCTTTAATATTTCCCATTGGTCGCTGACATTTTCAACTAATATTTTCATATCGGACAATGCATCAAATCTCTTTTTGATCTCTAAGTTGAATTGATCTTTTATCTCCTCACTCTTCAGTGCACATGGTGTATATTTGACGTTCTTTAATTGTATATGTATATTTCTTATGGTTAACTTATGGTCGCTGTAACAGTCTGCGCTTGGTATAGTTTTTGCGACTTTTAAGGCATTTCGAAATCTTCTGTTGACGAGAATGTAATCAGTCCGATTTCTGATCTTATGATCAGGACTTCTCCATGTCCATAATCTCCTTGGGTGATTTTGATACCAGGTGTTTCCGATTATCATAGTATCCGCACAGTGTCGGGGGAGGGGGGGGAGAGGGAGAGAGAGAGAGAGAGAGAGAGAGAGAGAGAGAGAGAGAGAGAGAGAGAGAGAGAGAGAGAAAGAGAGAGAGAGAGAGATTTCTTCGCAACAGACGAGCAGTATCTCCGGAGGGCCGATTCCTGCTGGTCGCTGGATCCGCACAGTGTCAGACTGGGAGTCTGACGGTAGTTCAGGCTTACATTGGTCCAGACACTTACGATAGACAGGTGTACACGCTCATACAGATCCAAATACTCGATTTGAGGCCATCATCTGAACGCCTCTAAGTCAAATCCCACGGATGCGAGGGTCTGGCCACCACTCACCTCCTGGTCTTGGAAGTGAGATTCACCTCCTGCTCTCGGAGGTTTGACGCTGAGCCGCCAGATCTGCAGCCTACCTTGTTCCAGATGTACTGGTTATCCTTTCCTCTAGAGTAAACAAGGCAAGGCCGAGAGAGGGAACATGCTGCGCTGGCAACACATGTTCTCTGAAGCTATGCCCAGGCATTTTGTGCTGGAATTTTGGCCAAATTCCAATCCCCATACTTTCGTCTGCCAAGATGGCAAGGTGCCACTCACAACTCTTCAAACTCTTATTCTGTTCCCCCAATCTATACTTGCCTACTATGCCTCCGTCCTGTTGATTTCCAACTTTGACATTCAAGTCACCCAGTATATTTATGTTAGTATATTTAATTCTGACTTCTTGCATTTCTTGAAGGCATTTTCCAAATCTTATGAAATTCATCGATGCTGTCATCGCTGCTGTCTGCTGTTGGTGCATAAACGTGTATTACGTTGACATAAAAAGGTCTTCCACTCAACTTCACCAGTAACACTCTGTCTGATGCAGCCCAGTATCCTTTGATCGATGTTGATCCCTCTATATCCATTATAATTGCTACTCCTTGCTGTTCTTTTTTCTTTCCACCAGAATGGATTATGCTATATTCCTCAGATGTTATTATGCTCATTCCTTTCCATTTGGTCTCACAAATGCCTAACATGTTAATATTTAGTCTTCTCATTTCATTCTTAATGTTATCAAATTTCCCATCCCCACTCATAATTCTTACATTCCAAGTTCCCACTTGTACTAACAATCCAATATATGTGATTTAATCTGTCACTTGTACTAATTATCCCCATATATGTAATTTCTTATGTCATGTACTTACATAAACACAACAGCTTCAAGACAACAGAGATCTAATTGATCAGACTCAAAACGGGAGCAGAACTAGAGAGCGCACGTTAAGAATGCGCATGAATTATCTCTAACCGCATATCTTTTATATATATATATATATATATATATGTATATATATATGTGTGTGTGTGTGTGTGTGTGTGTGTGTGTGTGTGTGTGTGCCGGTCTCCCTGGTCGAGGTGTTAGCAGCTTTCTCCGTAACCCCGAATACTTTCGTGGTTGACGTGAGCGGACGAGAATTGGGTGCGGTTCGAGTAGCGCCAGTGACTTATGAGAGTATGGAGCCGATCGCTCAGAAAGTCGTGGCGTGCTGTAAAGCGTAATCTAGCCTAGGAATCAACATACAGCTGAAAGATGCTGATGTTGACCGCAATATCCTGAAACAGGATGGAAACGCGGGGAAATATATATAACCGCCATATTGGCAACCGTAAATCTTTGGGAAAAATTTTTTAAAAAAAATAAATAAATATATATATATATATATATATATATATATATATATATATATATATATATATATATATATATATATATATATATATATATATATATATATATATATAATTTTTTTTTCAAAGACTTCCGGTCGCCAATATGGCGGTTAGGCGTTGAACCGTTTAGGACTCTGGCGTGTTTATGCTTGCAGCTACGGTTTGCAATTGAATTTTCCTCATGTTGGGCTGGTAGTACATGGTTCCGTCGCCCTGCTACTGAGTGAGTGCATGGGCGACACTGTGAGCTGTGAAATTCGCGGGGAATGCTTTTACATCTGTCCTGAACAGTGACCTGCATGTTCGGAACAATGGCTACCGGCTGTTGCTAAATAGACTAATTTGCCTTTTCGGTTCACGAGTGCATTTTTCAGGAGACTCCCGGGAGTCGGCGCTGAAGCTGCGGAGTTCGTGCTTTATGCGACACTTTCGGCGGGTCGCCCTGCGGTAAAAGACCGAGCCATGTGAGAAAACCCGGGTCAATGAGGTCTTTCTGGTGACTGCCGAGTCCATCGACGATGAACTGTGGTTTTCGTGGATTAATTTTGTGATGGCATTCTGGCAGCGGCATTATGCACAGTGTACCTGTGCGGGCTGTTGGATTGCCGAGACTCCTGCCTATTCCACTTTTCAAATTGGACAGTGGGGAGCATTTTGTGTGATATTCACTGGCACAGGAACGGAGCATAATGGGGACGACCCGTTGCCGTGAAGTTGGAACCTCGACTAACTAACTAACTAACTAACTAATTAACTAACTAACTACTAGAAACCACAGATGTGAAGTCACCCTGCATCAATGCTGCTCGTGATGATGATACTCATCTGTGTGTTTTGTTCATCTTTCGGTGGGAATTTAACAAAAAGAATCAGCTTCAAAATTGTGAAAAGCTGCTAAAATCATTCATAAAAATGCTTTCCCCCCACAGCCAGAGTCGTTAAGCTCGTACTTTTCTCATTTCAGACTCATTATCTACATTCTCAGGGCTGTGACTCCGCGCGTTACCTATTACCCACCCGGTCTAAATGGCACGCGCGAGCAGCCTAATTTCCCTGTGAACTCATATTTTATCACCGAGACACACATACACAGTTTCAGAAGACAGATCTTCAATGCGATCTGTGTTTTCAAGACGTCTTTACCGTTATCTGTTGAGCTGACGCTAATCGAGTGATTCGCTCACCTCAGGCTGTGTAGTTCGTCTGCTGGTTATCAGCTGACCTTTGTAAATTAAATCAGTTATTAATTAGGGCTAGTGATCGCAGTTTCACGAACCCGACATACTCGGATCGAGGTCAGACGTAGGCGATTTGGGAGCAGGTTGTGTTGCGTTGATTTTCACAATGTTAAGAAGGTCGGCCATTCAGAAAGCATTGATAGTTTGGTATTGCTTCGTTTGTTTGTGTTTGTCATAATTATTAAAATTTGTTTTAATTTTAAATTGTTTTAAAAGTTATTATTATTATTGGGGGGGGGGGGGGGAGTGAGAAAACGTTTTAGTAAATTTGCACTAAGTTAGTTGCATGTCCATTACATAACGTCGCACTCAACCACATTATTTATTGACTTTTAATTTGTTGGCAATTTTTTTTTTAACGTTCACATTCACATACCATTGAAATCAATGCAAAACAATCGGCTTTAAAATAATCGGCGGTTGATTTCATATCTTCCACCTGGTTTGTCGCGGACTTGTGAATGTGGGTTTACTAATCCCTAGGTCCCATTGTTAATTAGAGTATTATGTTCCCGTAGATGGGGGGTGACTCTGAGATTACGGCGACGTCCTAAAACTCAGGAACACCTGGCTGGTTTCATTGACTGAATTTTTGTATATAAAATAACAATAGGATGGGATACAGCCTCTTTGTCATCCTGTTCCTGTGGTAGTGGATAGAACGTCTAGTTTTCTCGTCTAAAGGCGAAAAACTCGAAGAACCCGTGTGCGTGGAAACAACCTCGGTAGATGGAAACAGTACGGAAGAGATCACTGTAAAATTCCTTGGTAGTTGAAAAAAGAACACAAGAGATCACTGTAAAATCTCCCCGCAGTTGGAGATAGAACAGAATAGATCACGGTATAATCCCTCTGTAGTTAGAAATAGAAAGAACAAAAGAGATCATGGTAAAATCCCTCGGTAGTTAGAAATAGAAAGAACGAAAGAGATCATGGTAAAATCCCTCGGTAGTTAGAAATAGAAAGAACGAAAGAGATCATGGTAAAATCCCTCGGTAGTTAGAAATAGAAAGAACAAAAGAGATCATGGTAAAATCCCTCGGTAGTTAGAAATAGAAAGAACGAAAGAGATCACAGTAAAATCCTTCGGTAGCTAAACATAGAAATT
Organism: Cepaea nemoralis; assembly: GCA_014155875.1. Taxonomy (NCBI): domain Eukaryota; kingdom Metazoa; phylum Mollusca; class Gastropoda; order Stylommatophora; family Helicidae; genus Cepaea; species Cepaea nemoralis. The sequence continues at coordinate 255,666 of JACEFZ010017391.1, read as the reverse complement.
TCCTGTATCTACATAACAGAAGTAACAGAAGTCGTCCAATGCGCAAAAGACCAGAACATTTTATATCACACTATGAACCACCACAACTATAACCAACGCCATTGAGGCTGGTTGAACGGGGTGGAAAGTTTGTTTTTTTTCTACAAATCGGAATCGGAATCGGAATCTACTTAATGAGGATGGGTCGGATCCAGAACCATACTAGTCGGAATACACTAACCCTGCTTCTCCTGGAGATTGAGCCCGGTTCACTGACTCGGCGGGAGACGCGGTGGCGTAGTGGCTAGACGCTTGCCTGCCTACCTTGTGGTCATGGGTTCGAATTCGCATCGAGGCAGCTTTATAAAATTTATCAAGGCTTCCAGGTCTGCCTAGCCTAAATGGGTACTAGAACATTTCTTGGAAAGAGAAGGCAGTCGGTGTTACACTGTCCACATCACACAAGTGGTGCCGGTTGGTATATACAAATATAGGCACAGCACCATATGGCCAGTAGAGCATGTACATGGGTCCTTTGTTTTATTTCTCTTTACACAGTCTGGGCAGTCAAGCGTGCTATCCCCCATGTCATTGCAGCTCCGCATGTTATAAATGTGATATAGTCTGTGACCACCATGTTATAAATGTGATATAGTCTGTGACCACCATGTTATAAATGTGATATAGTCTGTGACCACCATGTTATAAATGTGATATAGTCTGTGACCACCATGTTATAAATGTGATATAGTCTGTGACCACCATGTTATAAATGTGATATAGTCTGTGACCACCATGTTATAAATGTGATATAGTCTGTGACCACCATGTTATAAATGTGATATAGTCTGTGACCACCATGTTATAAATGTGATATAGTCTATGACCACCATGTTATAAATGTGATATAGTCTGTGACCACCATGCTATAAATGTAATATAGTCTGTGACCACCATGTTATAAATGTGATATAGTCTGTGACCACCCACCAGTATTATATAAGTATATTATAGTATACTTGACCCCAGCCATGTTGTTAATGTCATGAGCATGATCGCATGCGAGTTCGAGGACGGGAACTCGTCGCCAGCGAAATGTAAATTAGCCACCTAATTTATATATGAGATCCGTGGGAGGAATGTAATACTGAATAGACGGGATCTATGAGAGGAATGACATAATTTATAGATGAAAACAATGGAGAGGTATGTTAAAGATTGTACCTGAGGACTGTGAAGAGAAATGTCATAAATTATAAATGAGACCAGAGCAGAGAAATGTCATAAATTATACATGAGAGCTGTGGAGAGGAATGTCATCAATTATACATGAGAGCTGTGGAGAGGAATGTCATAAGTTATACATGAGAGCTGTCCAGAGGAATATCACACATTATACACGAGAGTTGTGGAGGAGAATGTCATTAATTATACATGAGAGCTATGGCGGAGAATGTCATAAATTATACATGAGAGCTATGGAGGAGAAAGTCATAAATTATACATGAGAGCTATGGATGAGAATGTCATTAATTATACATGAGAGCTTTGGATGAGAATGTCATTAATTATACATGACAGCTATGGCGGAGAATGTCATAAATTATACATGAGAGCTATGGAGGAGAAAGTCATAAATTATACACGAGAGCTGTTGAGGGGAATGTCATAAATTATATTTGAGAGCTGTCGAGGAGAATATCATATATTATACGACAAAGCTGTGGGGGGAATTTTATAAATTATACACGAGAGCTGTGGAGAGGAATGTTATCAATTATACATGAGAGCTGTGGAGGGGAATGTTATAAATTATACATGAGAGCTGTGGAGGGGAATGTTATAAATTATACATGAGAGCTGTGGAGAGGAATGTTATAAATTATACACGAGAGCTATGGAGGGGAATGTTATAAATTATACACGAGAGCTATGGAGGGGAATGTTATAAATTATACATGAGAGCTGTGGAGAGGAATGTTATAAATTATACATGAGAGCTGTGGAGGGGAATGTTATAAATTATACATGAGAGCTGTGGAGGGGAATGTTATAAATTATACATGAGAGCTGTGGAGGGGAATGTTATAAATTATACATGAGAGCTGTGGAGGGGAATGTTATAAATTATACATGAGAGCTGTGGAGGGGAATGTTATAAATTATACATGAGAGCTGTGGAGGGGAATGTTATAAATTATACATGAGAGCTGTGGAGGGGAATGTTATAAATTATACATGAGAGCTGTGGAGGGGAATGTTATAAATTATACATGAGAGCTGTGGAGGGGAATGTTATAAATTATACATGAGAGCTGTGGAGGGGAATGTTATAAATTATACATGAGAACTGTGGAGGGGAATGTTATAAATTCTACATGAGAGCTGTGGAGGTGAATGTTATAAATTATACATGAGAGCTGTGGAGGTGAATGTTATAAATTCTACATGAGAGCTATGGGGGAATGTTATAAATTATACATGAGAGCTGTGGAGGGGAATGTTATAAATTCTACATGAGAGCTGTGGAGGGGAATGTTATAAATTATACATGAGAGCTGTGGAGGGGAATGTCATAAATTATACATGAGAGCTGTGGAGGAGAAAGTCATAAATTATACACGAGAGCTATGGATGAGAATGTCATTAATTATACATGAGAGCTATGGATGAGAATGTCATTAATTATACATGACAGCTATGGCGGAGAATGTCATAAATTATACATGAGAGCTAAGGAGGAGAAAGTCATAAATTATACACGAGAGCTGTTGAGGGGAATGTCATAAATTATACTTGAGAGCTGTCGAGGAGAATATCATATATTATACGACAAAGCTGTGGGGGGAATTTTATAAATTATACACGAGAGCTGTGGAGAGGAATGTTATCAATTATACATGAGAGCTGTGGAGGGGAATGTTATAAATTATACATGAGAGCTGTGGAGGGGAATGTTCCGGTATATAGATATATGTCTGCTTCTTGTGCCGTCTTGTTTTTGGGATCACGTTTCATGTGATGAGAATGTTTCTCGTTTATGTGGCTAGCTCCTCGGGAATCATTTCTTCTTGTACTGCCAGCAACAAATGACATTTGCTTTTTACTTCAATGTTATATTCAGATTGTATATCGCTTACATGGAATCGTATTGAACATACTCGTTTTATCCTTTGCTTCAATTGTATCTTCAAATCTGCCACACGTATGTGTGATCTGTCGCAGTCTGCCCCCGGCAGTGTCTTTGTGGATGTTACACATATCCTCCTTCTTTGTTGTGCTCAGGTGTAAGCAATCTGGTTCCCGTAGTTACCATCGGGTGAGCTTCACGTCTACAGCCTTCTTGGTCCATGTCTATATAGCGTGCTTGTGACTTTTAAGACAAAATCCCGTTAGTTTCTCTCCTCTGTCATTTCTATCCCCTATACCAAAAAGGCCTCGTGCCATTTCTTCTTTTTTTTCCATTCTGTCTACTCCAATTTTCGCATTGAAATTCTTCCTGATTGTTACGATATCTCTTTTCTGCACCATACGCAAACCATAAAATCAAGAATACGGCATCTACTTTAAATATTTATTTATGTATGTATTCATGATTGAAATCTTCAGCGCTAAATGCTTGAGAGGAATAGAAAGAACAGGCAAATGCACACATTAAGGAAACATTGCTGTTGAGAATACAAACGGGCATGATATGGAGAAATAAAATTTCTTAAAGCGTAAAGACAAGATAATTTACACATGAAAGCAGCAGATGTAGGGTGTCTAGCTTATCATAAAGACATCATAAGGATGGGGAGGAGGGTGGGGAGAGTTCTAAACAGCACCGGCCAATATCTGCCTTTTTTTTATTGCGTACTTTGAACTCAAGCGTAGTCTATACACTTGCTACTAATGCTAATACACTGGACTGATTTGTGTGTGTAAATTAGCTTTCCCTATTATCAGTGTCCATCGCCATCAAGCGAATTCACTCCGACTTCTGAAGTATTTGTAATTTACGGCCCCAAGTCAAGGATGAGAAGTTAACATTTTAGTCCAATTGACCGGCGTAGAGGTTCAATCGCTACTTCGGCATCAGCACACTGGGGGTTTAAGAATGAGCACTCTAATCCGTTCTAATCAGTGTTAAAAACTCCACCTCGGAGCAAACACGACAGGAAGCTTCTGATCGTCAGATGCGGTCCAACTTCTCGGAGTGTTCCAGCCCTTTATCTTCCTGACACTCTTCTGGTACGCCGGGTCATGACTCCGGATGTCTTTCTCCTGCCGTACGTTCAAACCATGTTTCGAGACGTTGCGTTGTCTTCGTGCTTTGCGTTGTCTTCACGCTTTGCGTTGTCTTCACGCTTGTCCCATAACTGCAAACTGCACCTGCTCCCAAGCCACCTCTCCCTCGGGGAAGAGAGCAACGCACACCCGGTGCTTCATGCCATCACATATGCTCTAGCACCTTTGGCAGTGGGAAGCCAGCTTCTTCCCTGGACGATTTCCTCCGTCGCCAAAACGCCGGCAGTCCGTGATGCACCGCTATACGTCTTTGCTGCCTCGTTACCTTCTTCGTACCCCGTTCATAGCCCACAGAGCCGCACTCCGGGACGCCGCTCATCTCCGGAAAGCCAGCTCTTCCTCTGTCAAACTGTCCAACAACCTCTCTTTCCCCGTGACTTTCCCGTTGTCACGACATACTCCACCTTTTCACTTCTCATAACGTGTCCGACGGTGGTATGTCTTCTTCGGATGCGAGTAACTTGGTTTTCTTTATGTGTTAACTTCTTGCATGGTGTCCTCATTAAGCTTTTATCCGTTTCGGTATTCTTATAAATATATATAAAAGACAGTGTGTGTGTGTGTGTGTGTGTGTGTGCGTGCGTGTGTGTGTGTGTGTGTGTGTGTGTGTGTGTGTGTGTGTGTGTCCTTTATGCTTTCCCGAACGATCCATCCGATTGAGATGAAATTTTGTACAGATGTTCTTCTCACTCCCGAGGATCCAAATGACATAGTTAGTTAGTTTAAAAACAGTTTTGTACGTAATAAAACAACATTAAATGCAAAGACGTATAATTAAGGGGACTTAACAACAAAAGTTATATCAAGTGACATTACTTTTAGTAGCATTGCTATATTATGTAATTTAAATAATTGTTGTATTTTTTCTTAAAGTTTCATAAAATATTTAAAGAAATTATCTACAGTCATATGCGTTATATGATAAAACCTTTAAGGCATTTTCAAAGTTTTCATAAAAATAATGCATCTATTTTAGATATGTGAAAATTTTCTAACTCATCTTTTTTATTTCTCTTCGACATCACCCTAAATTTTGGAGAGAAACTTAGTTGCATATCCTTTGAAGTACGCCGCATTCAACCCAGCATGCCGCAGTCAACCCAGCATTTATTGGGTTTGTTTCTTTGTGTTTTTTTCTTTGTGTGTCCTTTATGCGTTCCCGAACGGTCCATCCGATTGAGATGAAATTTTGTACAGATGTTGTTCTCACTCCCGCGGGAACGGGAACGGGAGCATCAGAAACACCGAGCAACGGGAACGGGAGCATCAGAAACAGACGAGCCACGGGAACGGGAACGGGAGCATCAAAAACAGACGAGCATTGGGAACGGGAGCATCAGAAACAGACGAGCCACGGGAACGGGAACGGGAGCATCAGAAACAGACAAGCAACGGGA
>JACEFZ010017391.1:235000-245000 GCA_014155875.1 Cepaea nemoralis | reverse complement strand
CCTTATGCATGTATGCCTGTGCGTGTGTTGTCCTAATTATTCCACTTTTCACATGGGACAGTGAGGAGCATTTGTGTGATATTCACTGGCACAGGAACGGAGCATTATGTGGTGACAATTTGCCGTGAAAAACTACTGAACGTAAAATTGCCCAGGAATTTTTTTTAAAAAAAGACCACAAAGGCTGGAGTTGACTACTACGTCTTGTAAATGATATTTGCAAATAACTTTTATATCCGTGAAAGTTGGAAACCGCGACTGACGACTAACAGACTGTCTGAGTGTAGACTGATGTTGGTAGTGTAACGCCCACATGTTTGATGTATTTCATTGACAATGGTGTATTCCATATTACATTTACATTGCCTGTGGTAGGGGGATTTCATGAAAGGACTGACTCCTACCAGGCGTGACCACAGGTGGCGGATGTAAAACAGCCTCCAGATACGATGTGTCAACTGATATAAGCCGGGATTTTCACGGTTGAATAAACAGGAGCGGATCAAAAGGAGGTTTTTGTACCAGTATGATAGGGCAGGATTGTAAGTGGCAGTGTTATATGCAGCAAAATGTCCTACTTGTCCTTCGTTAGCATTATGCAAACATGGATCGCCATAAACCATGAAGAAAGGATTCCTCGGCGAACCAGCGAGACCTCTGCCTTTGAGCTGCCAGAAAGACCACAGGAAACATGAAAGACAAGGAACCTTCTAACTCCTCAGAGCGCATTAGGTATATGGTGCTCGATCAGTATGTTATAGACCAATCAGCACTCGGTTTATGATGTGGTTAGTATCACGCCAGCCGTCTTTACTCCCCAAGACATTTTTCTGGTACCTATTTTTAGAGCGGGTCGCCCTGGGAAGCCCAGGTCACTTTTAACCATTCGAATCCGCCTCGATTTGGATCGGCTCCATGACCACCGGCGGGTATTCGAGCGTCTAGCCACTATTCTACCACAAGAAATAAGCAGGATGGACAACTCAACCTGGCCTGCTAATGTCCTGAAGTCAGACACGGGTCAGATACCGGGCAACACAAGGACACGTGCGCGTACGCGACACGGTCATTTTTACATTTTAAATGGGAATCAAGGTAGCATAGTGGCTAACCACTCGCCTGCCGATCGGGTGGTCATGGTTCGAATCGCAGCTGGGCAGATTTTTTTTTTTTTTTTTTGGTGTTGCGTATCCCTTACGGGACGTTGCAGTCAACATCAGCATTTTCAGCTGCTGTTGATGTACTAGGCAAGTGTTAACGTTCAGTAGTTTGCCATTGCTTTCTGAACGACCGGCCCCTATACCATTTTCGAAAAAAACCAGCATCGCCGTGTTTCGAACCCAGGTATACGGGTTCACAAACCGCGTTCGCAAGCAATTAGCCACAGAGACCGGTTGGGCAGATTAGGATTTTTTAAATTTATGCGCCTAAAGAACTGAAAACGGCGCTATGGCGATGGTGTTGCGAACGCAATTCGTAGTCCCGTATACCGCTCATGCTCAAAGGCAGTGGTTCCCAAGCTTTTCAAGCAGAGGGACATATCTACTATTTTCGGTAGTTAAGCGGGCCACAACGTTATAAAATTATAAAAGTCGTGCAATATCATTCTTACCTTTCTTAACTTTCGTCAACAAAATTCTAAAACTTTAAATGCAGTCAGTGTCAGTACTACCTCGCGGTCATTTTTGGGTGTAAAATCAAAAGTTCATTTAACAATACATTTTTAATCGGTTTCGAAAATCGCTAGTAATGTAATTATTTTACAATTGTAACTGTTCTTCATAATCAGTTACTTAAGTTAAGATGCCAGTTTATCAATGTCTGGGCACAAATCTGTCGTGCCCAAAGTCAAAAGCGCAGCTAGGTTACTGTCGGTGAGTCTGGAACGTAGCTTGTTTTTTATAACAGCCATTGCGGAAAATGACTGCTCGAATCTTAAGTCGAACCAAACCGAGAAATGTATCTCTGGGCGAATGAACGCAAGTGTTCCAATTGTTCGACAGACAATAGTCGCCAGAATGAAATCGTATGATCAGCTGAACGTTGCGAACTGAACAGGCGCATTCGATAATATCTGAAGATAACAACCACGAGCAGAGTAAATTATCGCACGCTGACGGGGCGCTCATAGTGCATTTTTTGAAATTATTAAAATATATTATTTTAAATAACGAGGCCTCGCGTGCCACTTACTAACAGTTGGCGGGCCACAAGTGGTCCGCGGGCCGTGGTTTGGGAACCTCTGCTCAAAGGCATGGCACATCGTGAATAAATATTTAGCAGTGTAAATGTAGTTGGCGATGAAATTGCAAAGTATTTAATTTAGGATATGTTAACCTCGGTGCGTATGTCAGTTTAAAATCAAGACATAAATCTCTATGGAGATTTGAACACTTGGTCACCGCCAGGCAAGCGAGCTATCCTCTGTACCACCATGACTTTGTTGAAGCTAAAACAAAATAAAAACAATGCAGGACTTTGCAATCATATCCAGCCCTCATTGACTGCTTGGGATTTAATTGAACATTTCTTTTAACGTTTAGTAGATTGCCATTGCTCTCTGAACAAGAAGTCCACAGTTAAGTCCGGCTGATCGGCGCGTGAAACAAAACAAAACTACGTCGCCGTCAGAAGAGACAGGGTCGGGAAAGTGATGATGGTATGTATTCTGTTACTACTGTATAATGTACAGTATGTGGTGGTTGCATTTTTGCTGTGACAAAAAGATGTGTGTTTTTGAGTGTGTGTGTGTGTGTGTTTGTGCATGTGTGTGTTTGTATATGTGTGTGTTTGTGCATGTGCATGTTTGTTTTTTGTGTGTTTGTGTATGTATACATGTGTGTGTGTGTGTGCGCGCGCGCGTGCGTGTGCATTGTTAAAAGAAAGATTTAAGCAACTGATACTACAATGTAACGCTCAAAGGTCAGCTCTCTGCCCCTTCCCCCTCCCCCGAGGAGGCTCGTGAAGCGAGTGCCTAGCTGTCCTAATGATAGCATGATGCGTGCTTGCAGCTGGCTCCATCCCTACACTCAAGAGGCTCAAGTATTGAAAAAATTGGCGAAAGTGTGACGTAACCATGCTGAAGTGTGTGCTTTTTCTTTCTAGAACATTCCAAGAAACAGTGATCAGGAGTGGGGGGGGGGGGGGGGGGGGGGGGGGGATGCCGCGCGCAATGTAAAGCTCTGAGAAATTAAAACCAGGTTTTTTGAAGACCTGGAATAACCAACTAGGAATGTATGATCAGAAACCCAAGCAGGGTTTCTTCCATGTCTGATATCTTGCAGTATATTCTTCCCTCTTTTCCTAAAGGTAATCAATCTCCTTCACCTCGTTACACTTGTTTTAATGACTTTGATTGCATGTAAGGTCTTTGTGGTGTGTTTTCCTTTCTGTTCTCGTCCTTTGAAGTGATCATCTATCCTGGGCGCATTCATGCGGTCGGCGTGGCTGAGAGGGTTGTTGTTTTACGCCTTCGCTCTATTTGAACTCAAGCGTAGTGCACGCACATGCTAGCACTTCTAGTGCAGTGGACTGATTTCTGTGTGTGGATTAGCTTTCTCTATTACCAATGATCCTCGCCATCAGGTGAATCCACTCCGACCTTTAATTTACGTCCCCCAAGTCAACTACCAGAAGTGAACATTTTAGTCCAACTGACCAGTGTAGAGGCTGAACCTGCAACCACGACATCAGAACACCGGATGTTTAAGAACGAATGCTCTTATGTATTCGGCCATGCTGAACTCCATGTTCATATTCTGTAACTGTGAGTTTTGGTTTGTGAAATAGCGGCCCAAGGCTTATAACTTCCTAGTTTGGTTCAACTTAAATATTAAATCAGCTACCTTGAGAATTAAATAGTTAGTTGCATATCCTTTACATGACGTGGCTGTGAATACCAGTATCTTTTGCTGTTCATCAGTGGATGGAATCGGCAGTCACCAGAAAGACCTCATTGACCCCGGTTTTCTCACATGGCTCTGTCTCTATCCGCAGGGCGACCCGCCGAAAGCGTCGCATTAAGCATGAACTCCGTAGCTCCAGCGCCGACTCCCAGGAGTCTCCTGAAAAATGAACTCGTGAACCGAAAAAGCAAATCAGTCAATTCAGCAACAGCCGGTAGCCATTGTTCCGAACATACAGGTCACTGTAGAAACAAAAGCGGATATGTAGAAGCATTCCGCATGAATATCACAGCTCTCAGAGTCACGCCACGCACTCACTCAGTAGCAGGGCGACGGAACCATATACTACCAGTTCAACATAAGGACAATTCGAAATGCAAGCCGCAGCCACAAAGATAAATACTCCAGAGGCCGAAGTGGTTCAATGCTGGGGATATTTTTGGCAATATGTACGTGACAAGACGCAGGGAAATATGCTCGGCAATAAATCGTTCAATCTATTGTTTGTGTCTTCGTTATTCAATTCATACCTGTAAAACATGATTTTGATGTTATTAAACTGTCGTTTCCAATACTCAAAAGATTTATTTTCGGATTCACAAGCCCTCCAATAAGAGGAAGTTACACGGCTGTGATTCCTGGGCGGCTCTTGAGACCAAGTAAACACCCTGCTCGTGATTTTCCCTTTCATTTTCAGCGCCAGAGAACATCCGGGTTCACCGCGTTTAGCCACAAGTGTATCTTGTCAACTCCTGTTGGAGTCAGATTTCTTACAACCGTGACCATCGTTGCCTACAATAGCTAAATGCCAAGGTTCCTCTTGAAGATTCAGCGAACCGTGTGGGCATATTCCAGTGTATGTATCTGGGCATGTGTATGTGTGCGTGAGGGCATTGTAACGGTAAGTGGCAGAAGACAAGTTTCAAAACCAGAAGCCGGTTTCCAAATTTAGTGGACATTTAAGTCCATCAGTACCAATCATTGGTCAAATTAATAAATTCAAATATTCAAGACAGTTATAAAATCATAGGAAAGATACGTGTTCGTTATTTGCATATCCTTTACATGACGTTACAGTCAACCCCAACCTTTTCGGCTGTTTGTGATTTCTTGGCAAGTTCAGTAGTTTGCCATTGCTTTCTTAACGATCGGCACTCATACCTTTGTATAGAAAACAATGCAAGACGGTCTGCTTCCATTCGTCCCTTCAACTGTATTTTGAACGCGGTATGCGGGGTTACGAATTGTATTCGTAATCCCTTCGTCATAGAGATGCGTGACAAAGATTAAAAGCAGTATAGGGCAAGCAAAAGCTGCATGTTAGATATGGGAAGTATCGTACGCCATAAGTCACAATAATTGAATGTCAGGAAGAGAGTAATGAAATGTTATATAGAACTTCTGCTGTATGGCGGTGAATCATGAAATGTTAACAAACAAATTAAGGAGAACTTGGAGGGAACGGAGATGTGGTTTCTGGACGGGATAGGGGATGATACCGGTGTAGTGGGTGGTAACGGTTCAGACAAATCCCAGGTAAATGAGTGGAAGTGGTACATGAAAAAAGGAGCAGTGAATGGATTGGCGATAGTGGACGAATATTAAAGAGCATTTTATGTACCACTTCCACTCATTTACCTGGGATTTCACTGAACCGTTACCACCCACTACCCCGGTATCATCCCCTACCCCGGTCCCCATGACCCACAGACTACCAAGGTAGTGTATACAAGAGGATAAAGGTGACATCCGTGTTGCTATTACAGCCTTTGAATCTGAGATGAGTAGCAACATTTTTTTTTCTTCAAATGTACATGTTCTCTTCATTGCTCTCATTTTTCATCTTTGTATTCTTCTTATCCCGACTTTATGCCTTAATGTAGTAAGAGTAAGGTCTTTTTCGTGACTATGTGTTGTGTTTTATGTATGTATTTGTTTGCTGATGAAGGCCAGTCGCCGCAACGTCGTGTTTGTTTCATAATTTTGTTCTGTAAAGCTGCATTACTTTATGTTATTGTATATTATCAGAAAGAGACAACGTTTGTTTTGGTCACATATTGAGAAGAGACATTGGAGAACATAGTGACGAATGGAGAGATCCGTGATAGAAGTGACAGACAGAGAAAAATGATGAGGGTATTTTATCGTTTGTTTACATATTCAGTCATATTCAGTGGTGGAGATGTGTCCGCAACAGATGAGCAATATCTCCGGCGGGCCTACTCTCGTTGGTCGCGGGGGCCACACGTGTCAGGCGGGGAGTCTGACGGTAGTACACGCTTACAAGGTCCAGACACTTGCGTTTGACAGGTGTACCTGCCCAGTGTTCCGGGCGCGTATACGACCCTTATCTGCGGGAATTGGCTGAACGCCTCTAAGTAAAATCCCAAGGGTTTAGGGTCTGGCGATCGCTCGTCTCCTGCTCATGGAGGTAAGGTCTCGGGGGTTTGACGCTGGGCCGCCAGCGTCTGCAGCCTATCTTGTTCCAGGCGTATTTGTTACCCATTCCTCTGGATCAAGCAAGGCAAGAGAGAGGGAACATGTCGTTTGGGCACCACATGTTCTGTGAAGCTCCGCCCAGGCATTGTGATGGAATTTTTGCCAAATTCCAACTCACATAATTTGGTCTGTCAAGACTGTAAGGTGCCACTCATGTCAACGGCATAGAAGAATATCATCCATGTAACTGATGCTGCACGTGAAGGACAGAGATCTGGAGACAGACATGAACACTAGTTTATCTGGCAAGGCAATGCATGAATCACCAAACAACGAGAAGTAGATTGCCAACTTTACTAGAACACCAATACAAGAAAAACATGGATGTTGCGGCTGAATCATTAATCGTCAACACAGAACAAACAAATACAAACCGACACTACATGTAAAATTCAAAGGTTACTGATCTGTGTCCTTGTTGTGGCTGAATACGTCTTAAAATATCAATGCGTTTGATCACGATCAGTGGATTGAATGAACCGGATGTGTGGTTAAGGCCGGTCAATGGACTAAAGATCAAAAACATAACAAGCCCAGGGATTGGCCTAGCCACCGGAGGGAAGAACAAACGCTAGGGGGAAGGGAAGGCGCTTATGTGAGCGAACGGTAAAATAGGGATTAGTAGTGGACAGTGGCCAAGAGGTTACGGATGCAGGTTTATGATGATGATGATGATGATGATGATGATGGATGATGATGATGATGATGATGATGATGATGATGATGATGATGATGATGATGATGATGATGATGATGATGACGATGACGATGATGATGATGATGATGATGATGATGATGATGATGATGATGATGATGATGATGATGATGATACTCTTTCAACCTCAGCCTGTGTTAACTTTAGCCACCCAGATACAGTTCCGTTAGTATGTCGTTATTCGTTTTTGTTAGTGAGTGAGTGGCACCTTGCAGTCTTGACAGACCAAAGTGTGTGAGTTGGAATGTGGCCAATATTCCATGACAATGCCTGGGCAGAGCTTCAGAGAAACATGTATTGCCCAAACGACATGTCCCCTCTCTCGACCTAGCCTTGTGTATTCCAGAGGATAAGTAAACACATCCGTCTGGCACAAGGTAGGCTGCAGACGCTGGCGGCACAGCGTCAATCCTCCGAGACCTCGCCACCACGAGCAGATGGCTAGTGATTGCCAGGCCCTAGAACCCAAGGGACCTGGCTTAGAGGCGTTAAGCCAAGTCCCACAGGTGCGAATATCTCCATAAGTGCTTCAGTCCCTTCCCATAGGTCACACAAGGAGAATCTCAGTTCAGTGCACGAATGCTGTAGCACCGACCAGAATCCACAAATATATCGGCACAAATAAGAATATTTGGTAGGTTTTCTTTAGAAGCCAGCTCCGTGCTGAAGGCGATACGGACGCGGTTCGTGTTCCCGCAAACCCGCGTTCGAAACACAGCTGCGCGCGATTTGACAACAGACCTCGTTGCGTTGTTTACGAAATGGTATGAGTGCCGGTCGTTCAGAAAGCAATGGCAAACTATTGAATGTAAACTTGCCAAGACACCACACAAATGCTAATGTTGACAGCAACGTCTTGTAAAATATATGCAACTAACTTTCTTAGGGAGAGCAGTGGATAGCAAGCTTGCCTTGCGGCCCGATTGTCATAGGTTCGAATATGTATTCGGACTTATTGTTTTAATTGCCCTGGCCTCCCAGGCTGATACAGTCTAAAGTGAGTACCAGAAATTATCGTGGGAAATAAAGGCGGATATTGACCACATCCCCATTCGAGAGCTAACTGGTCTACAAAATATGGGGCTAGCACCGTATGTCCAACAGGCCTCAAGGTGAGTAAAACGGGGCCTTGACTGTGTCTGATCTGTGTCTGATCTGTGTCTGATCTGTTGTCTGATCTGTGTCTGATCTGTTGTCTGGGCCGCAGCCGGTTCACTCTCCTCTGTTTGATTGGCAGCTGCCGATGAGTTTATAAACTGCCCAATGCAAACACATCGGTGTCAGTGACCTAGGGGTTAGAGACCCCAGTTTCACAACTCCCCGACAAACCGAATTGAGAGAAATCAGCAGCGGGAGTTTGACAAAAGATCGGCCACCAATCCCTCCGTGCATTCAAGTCTCCAAAATGTGGTGGTCTTATATTATCACAGACAAAAATCCGGATACTGCTTCTTTTCTTTTATTTGTCGGGACATTTTAAATACTTTACCGCCCCACTGATCTAGATTGTTATTATTTTGCAATGAAATTTGATTGCAACATACAGAGTTAAGAGTCTGTACTTCTTACGTATTAAACTTTCGGGCCAGCTGGTGGAAGAGGAAACGAAAGATGAGTTAGGTTCGGGGCTTGACCGGCATGGGGAGCCTAAGTGCGATGGACCAGGTTGGCATCCTGGACGTCCTCGGGGAGGCAGGGATGAGTACACTGACTCAAGGACTGGATGCGACTCTGCAAATTTGACCGAACAGCAAGAACATCAAATTAAGCGGGGTCAAGCTAGAACAGTACTTACCGCAGGAAGCCAATGAAGAACATTCAGCCATTACAGAACGTGTGTCATCTGTCGCCACACGCTGGGGGAGATACTGAAGAGGAGATATGAGCACTTATTAACTAGTAGATCCATGTGCCATGAGGACTATTTGTTGACTAATTAACTTTCGCTGAGGTTTGAAAAGATCATTGATGAAAGGCTCTTGGAAGAAGAGACAGCTGTTTATCAGCACAAAGGTGAACATAGAAAACTGCAGATACTTTGGGCATGAAAATGCATTAGACATGGACAATTGGTAAAGAATCGAAAAACTGTTGGGCTTAAAAATATTTGAAAACAAGAGTATCGACTTCATGGCACCGAGTTTACTCCATGTGACCCCGAATTTCTCCGGAGAACGGCAAGATGTTGTTTCCAGTTGCAAGTCTTGAGTCCACAAGACTGCCTTGAGTTTGTGTGTGTGTGTGTGCGTGTGCGTGCGTGCGTGCGTGCGTGTGTGTGTGTGTGTGTGTGTGTGTGCGGGTGTTTGTGTGTGAGGTGCGTGCGTGCTTTCATGTCATCTTATTTTAGTCCTCTTGTACCTTGCGGTGTCGAGGTGAAGTACAAACTGCGGGAGAGTGCCCCCTTATGGGCTTCATGTATAGATATTCCCATGGACTCTTGGACTTACATGGCCGGTCTCTTCTTCTGGCTCCATTTGGTCTGTCTTTGTGTATGCAGGATAAATGTAATCTCATAGCAGATACTGACGTTAGTGTGTACAAGGAAAACGTAGTCTCATCTCAGCTATTGACGTTAGTGCGTATACAAGGTAAACGTAAGCTGGCAGGTGAGGCTACTGTGGAGGGCGGACGCGCTATGGAACAGACACATTCTGAATGCTCTACGAGAAGTAAGACTTTCGCGAGAACCAAGTGATGACAGTGAATCTACAACCACGGTCAGACTGCTAGAACAGTAAATTAAAAGAGGTGTGGCCAAACAAGAACACTACGCAGGAAGCCAAAGAAGACTGATAAACCAACACAGATCTGGTGTCGTTAGCCGCTACACGCTGCGGGATTTGCTGAGGAGGGGATCCGAGCACTTATGGTCTGAAAGGTT
>JACEFZ010017391.1:200000-232500 GCA_014155875.1 Cepaea nemoralis | reverse complement strand
ATCAACTCTTGAGCATGTCTGCCCCAAATACTGTGTCAGCTATCTACTTATGAGTGTATCAACTCCAAATACTGTGCCAGCTAGACAACCCGTGAACATACCCGCCCCAGATACTGTGCCAGCTATCAACTCTTGAGTATATCTGCCACAGATACTGTGCCAGCTATCAACCCGTGAACATGCCCGTACAAGATACCTACGTCCCGTTGTAAAGTTTTCGTGGTAAAGAGGTTTTCAATGGGGTTTAAGGCAAGAGGGTCGACTGCATAGCTAGTGTTCTCGTGCAATATGGCTCGGTCTTCTTTATGCAAAGCGGCCGGCCGAAGGTGCCACACAGAGTACTAACTCAGTACATTCGTCGACTACTCCTGGGATGTCTCCCAATAAATTCCACTTGCCAACTCAATGAGCTATGACTGAGTTCGAAAGAAAGCCTGCGACCTTCGTAGCAGGGGCAGGCTGCTTAAACACTTCACCACGGAGTAATACCCCCACCTTTGGAATGATAGTTAGAAATTAGATCATCATTGTTGTACATCCAACCATTCTAAAGTGCTGGGATACTCTCATCAGTGACTCCCGCCGCATGTAGCGGCTTACGACACAAGTCCTATGTTGGTTTATTAATACGCTGTGGATTCCTGCATAGTGCTCTTGTTTGGCCACACCTCTTTTAACTTGCTGTTCTCGCAGTCTGACCTTGGTTGTTGATTCACAATCATCACATGGTTCTCAAACCTTACTTCTCGTAGAGCATTCAGTATATCAGGCTGGTTCATGGCTGGTTCATGGCTGGTTCGACCTCCACAGTAGCCTTACCTGCAAGCCTGTCAGCCTGTTCATGTCCTTGTACACCCGCATCTAGAACAAAAATGAAACTAATCTTTGCCAGCCGTGACCGCCTCAGAGACACCAACCACTGCTTTCGGATCCAACCCATCTCTGTCTTCCTGAGCATACTCATTGAGTCACTAAGGAAGCATGTCTGAATGAAGGTCTGTGTCTCTAACCATGTTATTTCATTACTTACTGCCATGACTTCCATAGTCAGACGACTTGTGGTCAAGGCAAAAGCACCAGAATCTTCCTTCACAGTTCTCTGTCCAGCTTGAGCCGTAAAAGCCCATAAAGTGCTCACGCGTCGAACAACCGACCCATCTGTGTAAATGACATCACCCTTTACAGAGTATAATACGCATACCTTCGTTATGTGCCCTCTCCACACTTTCCTTCTGCTTATCGCTGAGAGTCAGGATCGCCATTGCTTACCAAAACAACAGAAAGGACCAGACCCTCGTATAGAAGACATAGATGGCGCTGCTCACAGTTTGCCGCCGCCATCACACTAATCGCAGCCAAACCTCGCTTGGCCATAAGGTCCCTAAATACTTACTTCCTGTTGCGAACCTTTAGAGGTATCGACCCCCAAGTACTGGTGTCCCAATGTGAGTCCTTGTACACACTGGCCTCAGATATTGCCTGTAGCCCTGTAAGAGTTTTTTTATAAAAAAAATGATTTTCAATACACATGATGGACTGGGGGAATAACATCACCGGAGCTGATCCAGAACACCAAAGACCGAGATCTATTGAGAGACATGAATGCTTACACCTATTGGCAAGGCACTTCGTTTTGTTGTTGTTGTTGTTGTTGTTGTTGTTGTTGTTGTTGTTGTTGTTGTTGTTGTTGTTGTTGATGATGACGATGATGATGATGATGATGATGATGATGATGATGATGATGATGATGATGATTTCTTCACTAGTCCTAGCATATTCCAACTCACGTGTTCAGACCTCAGTTGTCCAACCATCTGAATGAAACCTGTTGGTCAATGCCCAGGATATAGATTTCCCAGGAACCTTTGCCGGATGTGAGTTGGTTTAGTGCCTCCATCAGCGGAAGGATACGTTACAGCTAGTAAAGCATTCCATATAATTCTCCGCTTTGCTGGACACATTCGTAGCGTAAATATAATCTCGGGAATTCTTTCATCCCTCCCACATGAGTTTCTTCAAATGATCTCGGATAATTTGCCGCCCTTTTAATGCCAGTCTGCGCGTCCATTGATGCAGACGGAATGCAACTGTCCATGTGTACTGTACGTTAATGTTAGCAAGAACACACACACACACACACACACACACACACACACACACACACACACACACACACACACACACACACACTTATATATATATATACTCAATGTGATCAAAGTGCAATTCATGTTTGTATCACAGCCTGGAATTCGAAGATAAGTAGCAAACAAATTGTTTACCAAATTGTCATTCTTCCTTCATTGTTCTAATGGTTTTATCGCTTTAATCTTCACATTCCGTTCTTATTCTTTAATGTAACCCCTGGAGGGTCTTCTCCGTAATTATATATTGTGTTTTGTGTATGGTTTTGTTTGCTGATGAAGGCTAGTCGCCGCAATGTCCTATATTTTTCGTAATGCTGTTCTGTAGAGCTGCATTGCTTTGTGTTACTTTATATTGTTTACATTTCCACAGCTTTACAGCGGCTCCACTAATTTTATTAATATTTTAACCGAGGAGCAGGCAGGATAAGCGGTTTCCGATCGCCAGAAGCAGCGAATTTTCCGCCCCTTCACCTTCATGACAGCCCCTATACCCAGTTGGTTCGCGATTCCCAGATAGATTTCGCCTATCGTTAAGTTCGCTCTGTGCCTTCCAGCTCTGAGACATGTTAAGAGTTTTTCGCACTTATCCCTCAAATACACCACTGTGTACGCCTACCCACAAGTCACACCGCCTCGGGGACGCGAACATTGTACACCTATGCTTCGTGACCCGACTTAATTATCACGGCACGTGGGTGCCACCTATCGTAGAAAGATAATGTGACATCGACCTCCTGCAGACAAAGGTCTGGCTAATATGCTGAACGTTCTCGGGAGTCAGGATGGGGAAATAAGAGGGAGAGTCAATAAGTAAATCACAAATGGTGTAGAAAAATAACTAAATATGATAACAACTTGAAACAAGTTAATTTTTATACATACACTGTCCCTTTATTTCTCAACATAAATTCCACGAATATTGATGCACTTATCCCATCGTTTTATCAGTCCTCCCAAACCGGCTGCATAGAACTGAGTACTCTGTTTTGTAAATCACGTTTTCACTTCACATTCAACTTCGGCGTCATTCGCGAACTGTCTCCGGCAAGGTGAGTTTTCAGTGGACAAAAACGGTGGAAATCGCTAGAGTCTAAGTCGGGGCTGTAAGTTGGATGTTCCATAACTTCCCACCTTAGTTGGTTAATTTTCTCTTGAGTTAATCTAGCTGTATGTGGTCTGGCATTATCATGAAGAAGCAACACTCCTCTAGTCAGCAGTCCTGGACATTTTCTTCGAAATGCACCATGAAGCATCGATAGAACTTCACAGTACGATTCAGAATTCACATTGTCATCTTTCTTCTTGAAATTGGTTAAAAGCACGTCTTGACAATCCCAGAACACTGTCAGCATACCTTCCCTGCTGATGGTGTAACCTTGAATTTCTGGACACAAGGGAGAAGAAGGAAGGATGTTTCCGTTGCAAGGAGCACGCTTTGATTCGGGCTGGTAGTGATGCACCAATGATTCCTCCCCGGTATAAACAGGAAGCATTTCCTTATGAATGTCCTTTGCAGGCAGCCTTTTCCCAACAAAAACCGCACAACAGCACGTTGCTCTTTGGTTGTATATTCTGTAAGTACAGTCGCCATTTTGTTTATGCGCATGTGTATGAGACACCTAGCGCCACCTGACGAGCGGGAATATAAAGTTCGATGTTGCCGTCACCTAATGACACCTGTAGAAAATACCAACTACATTTACCTGCCATCCCACAGAACTGTGTGTCTTACTTATTGACTCGCCCTCGTAACTCAAGGGTTTATTGTGATTCTAAAGTTATGACCACATTGCAAGAGTAGCAAGTCAATTGCGGTGAATCTAGACAGTAGCTCCATGCAAATAGCCAAAGAAGAATAGTCAACCAATGCAGGGCTGGTGTCGTCAGTCACTTCACTCTGAGAGAGATAATGAGGAGGGATCTGAGCATATTTGGACTATTATTTCCGTGTGCAATGAGAATGCTTTATTGGCAAACTAACTAAAGCAGAAAATTCAATTCTCACGTGAGACGGTGCAATGGCTTTTCCCGGTAAGTCAAGATGCTGAGAAATATACTCGTATGTATTTATGGACGCTCTTTGAAAACGAAGTATGAATGAACGAAAGAACTAACGAACTTTATTTTAGAAGGGATAAGAATTGGGCACGCACAACCGTCTAACATGCAGCCCTTCTTATATCTTTTTTCACATACATTATTTTATTCATACATCACTTACGACGCTAATCTTATACAACAACAGAACAAAATGCATTAAAACGCATGGAAAATAATCAATAATACATGACTCACTAAAGCAATGTTTAATATAGCCATTATAAATACCAAAGGTAGGTGTACCGTACCATACATATGGGAATGTTTACCGAAGTCAACAAAAACCGAGGTATTACTGTATTATCATTTCGCACTGATAATACTGTTTAACCTACGCATTGCTAAGGCCAGTCTAAGTAAAATAGCTTTTCAGCAGTCCCCATTAACCTTGATTATGGAGACAAGATAGTCAGAGTTTGTAACTTTGTCAATTTCAGCAAAGTTAATTGTGATCTTTGGTTGATATGTAGTTTTGTCTGTGGACATCAGCTTGTGTTTTAAGTTGAAAACAAGTTTTGGTTTACAATGTGTCTCATCCCAGACAGGATCACCTCTTCTAATTCTTTAGCGCTGTTTGAGAGGAGGACCGTGTCGTCTGCATATCTGAGGTCTGGAACTGTACTTCCACAAACTATGAATGGATGAAAACTGTCCCTGGTCTGGTGATTTTTGACGTTTTTCATTTCATTTCTTGAATATATGTTGAATAAGTATGGGAATAGAATACAACCCTGTCTCGCTCCCGTTAACACCTCGAACAAGTTTCATGTTACACCAGTTACATTGTTACACCGGCTACTCTGTTACACCGTCTACTCTGTTACATCGTCTACTCTGTTTTACCGGCTACACCGGTCACTCCGTTATACCATCTACTCTGTTACATCGTCTACTCTGTTACACCAGTTCACTGTTACACCAGTTCCACTGTTACACCAGCTACTCTGTTACACTGGATACTCTGTTATACCGATTAGTCTGCTACACCAGCTACACGGTTACACTGGCTACACTGTTACACCAGCTACACTGTGACACCAGTTAGACTGTTACACCGACTACTCCGATACACTGATTAATCTGATTAGAGGGGAGCTTAGTGGTCTCGTGGTATGGTTTCCGCCTCGGGTGCTGGAGGTCCCAGGTTCAAACCCCTGTGAGGGCCGGGATTTTTCAAGCGGGCTTCTAGTAACAAAACTTCCCCTGGTCTCTGGGTAATGAGATGGGACGCCCGTGTGTATTGTTGCGCACGTAAAAAAATCCCTTGGCAGTTGGAAATCGAAAAAAGAGTAGCCTAAACGGCGCTGCCCGGGCAAAATTTCGAGTGAAAAATATACCTAAAGTACTTCAGGATCCTCGCCGGTGCTACAGAGTTCTTGCACTGAGCTGAGCTTCTCCGGACTCAGGCTTGAGTTAGGAGTATAACGGAGCACTTATGGGTTACACTCGTGTGTCGTGATGTTGGTCCGGTGACTAAACTAAATTGATTAGTCTGCAACACCGGCTATTCTAGTACACCGTCTACTCTGCAACACCATCCGGTCTTCTTATTGATTGACCTTGACTGAGAAGGCTAATCGTAAAATCCACTCGCCAGATGTCAGGAGAGAGATTGATAAACATTGTTCATAAATTATGCTAATGTTATTCAGAAAACGTTATCTTCAGCTGGGTTCGAACATCATTGATCAAGCGTTAAACTTGGAAATTATGGAGGCGGTAGGGGAAGTATTGGTGTCATCGTTAATGGCGCTGTGCTGATATTATTATTAGAGGGAGGTCAGCATGCCCGAATGGATAAGAACGCTCGTTCTTTAAACATCCGGTGTGCTGATGCTGAGGTAGGGGGTTCAAGCCCTACACCGGTAAGTTGGACTAAAATGTTGATTTCTAGTCCTTGACTTGTTGACGTAAATTACAAGTACCTCTGATGTCGGAGTGGGTTCGCCTGATGGCGAGGAGCACTGGTAATAGGGAAAGCTAATCCACAAGCAAAATTCAGTCTAGTGCTACTAGAAGTAGAGTTTATGGACTACGCTTGAGTTCAAAGCGACAGAAAGCGCGCGCGCACACACACACACACACACACACACACACACACACAAATTATTAGAGCAATTGGGTTAAGGTTCCACGTCGTGCTACGTCCTCCGCTAAGAGAGGGGAAATGGTCACCTATTCCTCCGTGGATTCAGGTCTACAAAATGTGGTGGTCCTAACACGTCACAAACTCAGCAGGTTTCTGCTTCGCAACATGTGTTATTGTTTTTAAGCATTCTATACTTACAATTAGGGAAACTTATGTAAACTGGTATACTTAAAAATGAAAAGCAATGTATACACAGAAGCCACAAACAATCTGTTGCACGATTTATGGCCTGGAATATTTCGCTGCATGTCGCCAGGTACATACTGCAGAGTTATATATTATCTGAAGTGAATAAATGAATAATACTTCAGCTGAAACAATTAAAACACATACTCACAGGTATGTCGATATACGAAGCCCATAACCGGGCACTCTCACGAAGTTTATACTTCACCTCGACACCGCAAAGTACAAGAGGAACATGATGAGATGAGATGAGACTCACAGGTATTGTTCACATGTTGGACATCTGTTATCCCCACGGTAATTTCAAATTTAGAACGAATTATTTCTGTTTACATAAACCCGGTTGGAACCATCTGATTGCTAACGCCTCACTACATTTGAGCACTCAGTTTACTGTTCGTCAAATTACAGCTCACGAAACGCTTTTCCTTTGTTCACGTTATGACCGTATTTTATTAGCTCTTGAGAAATCGACAATGGCGGCGTTTCGTCTGCACAGGAATTCCTGAAGGCTGCTTAACTTTCTTTTCCACCCACACTGGTAGATGTCCGGCTACTCGATTTGCTAATTGTCTTCTGCCTATGTAAGTTGCTTGGCACTCATATTAGAATTGATAAATGCAGTTTGATTTGGTGTACGGAGACAATGGCTCTTTTACAGATGGAGTAGGTATCGGGGTGGTTTTATTTCTGATCATTGGTTCAACAGCAGAGAATGCTTGGCGTTCTGCAGTTTTAAGTCGATCGTGTATTCATTTCATTACGTCGTTCCCTCGAAAGGTCAACTGAAGAAACACTTGAAGTTTGGGAACCGGAAATTTTGATAGAGAATGATATACTTAAAATTGGAAAAAGTAAGGTTACTTGTATGCTTACAATTGAAGACAATTAGACTGCAATTCTCCAAATAGAAAACAGGGGATAGAAAACAGATGATGAGGACACAAATCTGCTCCTTGTAGGTAGACGGGGGGGGGGGGGGGGGGGGGAGGAGTCAAAAGATTCGAAAAACAAACCCGAAAACACGATTGTCGAGGTTGGGTGTACTGAGCCACGGGCTTGACGAAACTGCAACTCAATTCGCCAATTGCTGTCAAATAGATCCCGTGGTAGCATAGTGGTTAGCGCGCATGCTAATGATGACAGTGATAAGGATTCAATCCCCAGCAGTGGAAGGGTCATTACCCCCCCCCCCCTTCCTCAGACACACACCTACGTACTGTTCTGGGGTCGATCTAGACTTTAAAAACTATAATCCAAGGTCATTTGAACAGGTGGGAGGGGGCATTCTTAGTGACAAAGAGTTTTAAGTTCTGTCGAGTCTAAAGCCGGCTATATGGAAAAGGGGTTACAAATGAAATTTATAATCCAGCATACCGCTTTCGAAACACAACTGCGGGCGATTTAGAAGCAGACCATACAAAGGAATGAGTGCTGGTGGTTCAGAAATCAATGGCAAACTACTGAACGTAAAAACTTGCTAAGAAATCACAAGCAGCCAAAAAATTACGGAGTTGTCTGCGACGTCAGGCAAAGGATATGTAACTAACTTTTGAGTCAAAAAGTAAAGATACAAGTGTGACATTTCTGGTATTAACTGTTCAATAAAAGTGTGCTCTTGTATTCTGCTGACTTTGCTTGGATCAGTTCTGCGATCACAAAGTCAGTAAAGGAGAGAACCGTAAGTGTTAGGCGCACACGTAAGGGAAGTTCAGCATCATCAAGTGCCTTGCCTGTTGGTGTGTGCGATCATGCTTCTCCAGAAATTACGATCTCCGATGGCATGGATCCATTCATATGTTGACTATCTATCGTGCTCTGACGCAAGAATGTCAAGAATTTTCTTTCACTGTTTTCCTCTATCTCTTTCCACAAATCTGTCAGGATGTTCTAACATTTTCCAGCTTTTGTCTTCTCCAATGTAGCCAAAAATGAAGACTGCCTCTTTCTGGTGTTTACGATAAATTTTTTTTGCGAACTAGCCTCCCTCAAAATATCCAGATTGCTCATTTTGGTTGTCACATGGATTTTCAGCATTCTTCTATAAAACTACATCCCCAAGGTCTCCTGGAATTTTTTCGCCTGTCTACTAATTGTCTAGGATTCGCAGCCGTATGTTAAAACTGGTTCTACGTAACATGCAAGAGCTCTGTTTCTGTCAAAAAAACTGTCATTTACTGCCAATATAGTACCTTGCGGTGTATGGCAGAGGGGTCTTTGAGCTCTGTTTCTAACTGTTAATAAAGTTATTTCCAATGACTTATTGCATAACATGTTAACAGGAAGCACAGAATAGTAATACGGTAGCCTACTATGTTTGTTGCAGAGAGATGGTTGACGTGAGATTGACTACCTCAGCCTAAGCCTAAATACAAACAAATCATGAACAAGAAGGACTTAGAGTTAGTTGCTTGAAAATCTGTGTTCCACTGGGAGGTGGGAGGCAGGGAGAGAGAGAGAGAGAGAGAGAGAGAGAGAGAGAGAGAGAGAGAGAGAGAGAGAGAGAGAGAGAGAGAGAGAGAGAGAGAGAGAGAGAGAGACAGACAGACAGACAGACAGACAGACAGACAGACAGAGAGGAGACAAAGGGCTTAGTGTTAGCTGGCTGAGAACCTGTCTGTATTCGATTAGGAGATGAGAGGTAGAGTAGAGAGGGGGAGGAGAGGACTCTGTATTGGATATGTAGCGCTAGCGCCATATATTATTGTTATAGACCAATCGGCACTCAATGTGTGATGTCAATGTCACACCGAATGCCTTCACTGCACTGAACATTCCCAAATCCCATTTTTTCCGGTACTATTTTTAGACAGGATTGACCTATGATCCCCAGTCAATTTAATTTTTAAAATCCAGTCTCGATGGGGTGGGTATTCGAACACATGACTTCTAATGGAAAGGCAAGCGCTGCTATCCACCACCATCGTGACTCCAAATTTACATTGTTTGTTCGTTCGCTAGCTTTGAACTCAAACGTAGTTCACACTATGTGCTACTACTTCTAGTGCAATTGATTGATTTTTGTGCATTGGTTTAGCTTTCCCTGTTACCAGTGTCCTTCACCATCAAGCGAACACACTCCGACTTCTGAGGTACTAGTAATTTACGTCCCCAAGTTCAGGACGAGAATATATGGTTTGTTATTACTCGTCACGTGGCAGTTAGGTTCACATAGTGACCTTGTCTCAACAGCAAGGTAATGTGTTCTCATAGAGAATTAAACTCTGAAGGTCACCTGTCATCGACACTGCACAGCACAGAATATGCAGGTCCTGGGGAAACCATTTTAAACCGAACTAAGGCCTCTTTGAAAATCACCTACACCCGAGGACACGGTTTATGTGTCGGTATAGTATGTGTGCTATTAATACCTAGAATAACGACTTCCGTATGTTAGCTTTGTAATCGTCGCAGTTTTAGCTCAAGGTTGCTAAGAGATTACAGTGATCTTGTTGATAAGGTTTGGACATTTCAGTAACACATACCGCACAGGTATTTTTTGTTATAGTTGTTGACAATAAATTGTGATGTCGTGCATATGAACAAAATGTCAGCCATTAGGCATTCTTGGCCATTCTTCTGCTTCTTCTTCTTCTTCTTCTTCTTCTTCTTCTTCTTCTTCTTCTTCTTCTTCTTCTTCTTCTTCTTCTTCTTCTTCTTCTTCTTCTTCGTGTCCTCCTTCTCCTAGTTCTCCACCTCCTCCTCCATCCTCTTCTTTTGCTGCTGCTTCTTTTGCTTTTCTTCTTGTCCTCCTCCTCCCAGTTCTCCTCTCCTCTCCTCTTTCTTCTTCTTCTTCTTCTTCTTCTTCTTCTTCTTCTTCTTCTTCTTCTTCTTCTTCTTCTTCTTCTCTCCCTCCTCGTTCTTCACCTCCTACTCCTCCTTCTGCTTCTTCTTCTTTCTGTGCCTCTTCTTTTTATTCTTCTTATATTTCCTCCTCCTCCTTCACTTCC
The DNA here is from genome assembly GCA_014155875.1 of Cepaea nemoralis. Lineage (NCBI taxonomy): Eukaryota > Metazoa > Mollusca > Gastropoda > Stylommatophora > Helicidae > Cepaea > Cepaea nemoralis. Next base: position 221,968 of record JACEFZ010017391.1, on the reverse strand, counting down.
TCCTCCTCTTCTTCTTCTTCTTCTTCCTCCTCCTTCTCCTTCCTCTTCTTCTATTTCTTCTCTCCCTCGTCTTCACCCTTCACCCCCTTCTCCTAATACTCATCTTCTTCGTCTTCCTTTTCTTCCTCTCTGTAAAGCAAATAGGTTGTGGTGTTGTCGTGTACATGGAAGTAACGACACCTACGTCTTTCCACCGGCACAACCACTTTCACCATGTCCGTTAAAGGACCAAGTTTGCTGTGTCGCCCCCTGCAGCAACGTGCTACATGTTTCCTGTTGTGTGTGGACTGACAATCTAATGCATTAGCATGGCGCTGGGCTTGTGGCTTAATGCTTCACATAGAGGCTATTAAAGCTGATTCTTATCCTGTCGTTTGTAATTCTTCAGTTTCTGTGCCTGGGCTCTAGGTGAAATTTCTGTCCTCGGGCAGGCCTGGCCAGGCTAGGATATTAAATTCCTGGGACAAGGAATGAGTGGGGTGGAGAAACTTACCGACTTTATCATGACCACGAATTCAACGTCATAGACAGACATTCTGGAGGTCTAAACACACGGTGTAATCGAATTTCTACTGAATCTTACCAGTAAGATTTTAGACATACGACGTCACAATAATACAAACATGATTATCTGACACGCAGTAGTGTTATCTATAAGAGACAATGACAAACATTATGCGTGGGGAAATGGTAACGGCGTGATAATAATACTGTCACTGCCATACTGTCTTATACTGCCTATAGTACCTTGCGGTGTACGACAAGAGGGGTCTTGAGCCTGAAAGGCCATAGGCCCTCAACCAACTTTATTCCAAGCCGTGTTATCCTTAGCATCCTTGTTTTATCCTTCTCCATGCAGCTCCGTATGGCTGTGAGCTGTGGCCCATGTCGCACCCACTGAAGAAGAAAACTGGGGTCTTTTGAGTTCAGCGCTTACAGACATATTATTAGAATACCGTGGTCAAAGATGAAGACAAATACTGACATTCTACAAGATCTGAACATTAAAGAAAACTGCTTCATAAACAGTATCATTTCTCATAGATTACAATACTTTGGCCATATTAACTGATTCAGTGCCAAAGAATAATATATCGTCAAATGAATAACCCTATTTGGACAGAAGGACGATATATCACCGACATATTAGGGTCATCGTGTTATTTGCTTTGTTTCGTGTATCTTCCACAATTTCAATGTTCAGTGAACAGAAATTTGCTTACCAATACTTGTTCATTGGATTGTGTACCATGTCGGTTCCAAACCTACTTTTGGTTGGAACTTCTTCTTCTTCTTCGTTCATCCGGAGTTTTTTTTCGGATGTGATTGCGTTGTGCCTGTTTACAGCAGAGCTGCGTTCTTGCGCCGTTAGGCCGACACATCCGACTTCTGCGGGCATTTGTTGACCGGGTTAACCTTCTCGGGGGTTTCTTAGGACGTTTGACTCTCACTGGTGTGGTGTTATCTCCCATCCTAGCTGGCCCATATAGAACAGCCAAAGACATCCTGGTCAGCCCTCAAGGGAAGGCAGGGGCAGACCATGGGCATTCCCCGCCATCCAAGGAGGCTTCCATAATTGCAGAGCCAACACACAGCGCTCTGGTACTGGGCTCACCCAAGGAATCGTCACGTCCTGCACATGGCTGCTTAGCCTCACTTCCGTATATTGGGCCTTCCGTTCACCATAGGCTGTTCTTCCGGAAACCAGAAGAATGCAGTGTGCAGATGACATCCACACAGTGAGCTTTCGACTCAGACTTTCCGCGCAATGGATTTGCTATCCGAGCAATATTCCATGTTGTGCCACTAGGACACTTTTTCCACCTTATTTGAAGCCCACACAGTGAGCTTTTGATTCGGACTTTCCACGTAATGGATTTGCTATCCAAGCAATATTCCATTTTGAGCCACTAGGACACTTTTTCCACCTTTTATGAAGCTCACGCAGTGAGCTTTTGATTCGGACTTTCCACGTAATGGATTTGCTATCCGAGCAATATTCCATTTCATGCCTCTGGGAGGCTTTTGTAACCGACATACCTGTGGTATGAAGTGTGGCAGTCTAAATACTTCTTCATACACCTTTAAATGTCAACCTGTATGTAGTTAAAGTAAGCTGCGGTCAACTTGAGCTTGTTGATATCTCCATAGAGCTTGTCCTCAAATGAAGCAGGTGTGGGCCAAAATATCTTTCTCTGTTCTGCATATATTGGGCAATCCTGCAGCAAATGTTTTGCTGTCATTTTTCCAGTTCGACAATTACATTCATCGGTATCTCCTATTTTTAGTTTATTGAACAAGTGGTATTTCAGCCTGTTATGTCCTGTGCGGAGTCTGAAGATTGCTACTTGTTCTCTTCGGTCAAGTTTGTAATATGTATCATCCTTCTGGTGGCCTAGATGCTCTGATTCCCATTTGGTTTTATAGGTGCTTTTTATCAACCTCTTTGCCTCATTGTAAGTTATGTCTATGTCAGGCTGTGGTAGTCGTCCGCCCTCTTTTGCCAGTCTGTCAGCCTCTTCATTTCCAGGTATACTGCAATGTGATGGGATCCACTGTATTACAACTTTTTTGGATTTCTGGCTTAGACCATGGAGTGCTGCTCTTAGGTCAGCTATATCTGTGCTGTTATTGCTCTTCAGTATTGAGACAGCTGACTTTGCATCTGTGAAGATAGCTATTTGCTTCTCTTTATTTTCCTCCATCAAGAGCATTTCTGCTGCAGTTTTCAGAGCCTCTACCTCCGCTTTGAAGTTACTTGAAAACTTTCCAGTTGCCACTGAATGTGTTTTTTTCACTCCATTTTTTAAATTTAGGAGAATTCCTCCTCCTCCATTCTCTATTGAATTTTTGGCTGATCCATCTGTATACGCATGGGTCCAATTGCTGCTTGGGTAATATTCTTTTATGTAGTTTAGGGTTATTTCTCTTCTTTCAGTTTCATGCTGAGTGTTCTTTTTCTCAATACCAGGAATGTTTTCTATCATCTCAGGCAGTTGCTGCTGTCTCCAAGCTGGGAAGTTGTGTGCATAGTAAATGGGCTTGACTGTTGATATGTTAAGTATGGGATCTGCCCTAATCTTTCGTTTTGCAGTTTCTACAAAGTTGCTACGCTTCAGTCTTCCTTTTCCAAAACCATTAAACCTGTTATACATAGGGTGGTCTGTCAATCTTCTAAATTTTTCTGTTTGTTGCTGGGCTCTGCTATCTCTTCTGTCCTGCATTGGTTGTAAACAAGTGATCTTTTCTAGTTCATTAATAGGCGTTGTCTTCAGGCTTCCAGTTATGATTCGCATTCCTTGGTTTTGGACTCTACTTATTTTGTTAAAGTTTGACTTAGCTGCTGTTGCCCAAGCTGCAATGCCATATTCCAGTACTGGCCTCACCCGTCCAGTATATAGCTTCTTGAGAACTTTCTCATCTGCTCCCCACGTTGTACCAGCAAGCTTTTTCATGATTGCCATTCTTTGCCTTGCTCTTGTTCGATTTTTCTCAACCTGTGTTTTCCATGTCAGGCGACGATCAAAGGTGACTCCGAGATAGTTTGGATTTTCTTCATGGCGCAATATTTTTTCCATTCAATACCACCTTAGGTTGCTGAGTTTTATTTGAGAGGGAGAACACTGTGCATGTTGTTTTCTCCTCACTTATCTTCACTAGCCATGATTTTGACCAGTCCTCTAGTGCTAATAGGGCTTGCTGTATTCTGCTGTTAGCTGTACTAATATATTCTTCAGATGTCCATATGGCTAGGTCATCTGCAAAGGATGATGTGTGTACTCTGGCTGGAAAATTTTCCGTGATGTCGTTTATATATGCTAGGAATAATGTTGGTGAAAGAACTCCTCCTTGGGGGACACCTTGCTCCAACAGCATCATTTTGCTGGTTTGTCCTTGTACTTTTGTCCTGGCAGTTCTGTTCTCAAGGTAGTGGCTGATCCATTTGTACATTTTCCCACAAACATGCATTTTTTGCAGTTTTACTTTCAGTCCTTCCTTCCATACTTTAACAAATGCTTTTTCTAAATCTATCCAGACCGCTAGTGTGTGTGTTTTCTCTTGGAAGGCGTCCTCTATTTCCTGAGCTATATAGGTTATTTGATCTTCCGTGGATCTGTACTTTCTGAATCCTGCTTGGTGTGGTGTTAAGAGTTTGTTTTCTTCCAGATGCCATGTTAGCCTGCCATTGATAATGCGTTCCATTAATTTTCCTACACAGCTAAGTAGACTGATAGGTCGATAGCCATTTGGTTCTTCCAGGTCTTTTCCTTTCTTTGGGACTGGTATTAGTATAGCTTCCTTCCATGCCTGTGGGACTATTCCCCTCTTCCAGCTGTAATTTAGGACTGCTAGTAGTTTCTTTTTTGCATTTGTCCCTAGTCCTATTAGCATTTCATTTGTGATTCCATCCTTTCCTGGTGATTTCTTCTTTTTTAGGGTATTCATTGCCTGTTCCATTTCTTCCATTGTTAGATTTGCCATAATATATTCTGCTGCTGTCTCTGTATTACTATGATGTATCTGTTTATCTTTGATTGCTTTCTTCTGTTCGGTTGTAATATCAATGTGGTTTGCACTGGCATAGTGTTCCATTAGTGCATTTGCAGCCTTTTTTCCTGTAAGCAAGGCATTTCCTTGTTTAATTGTTATTTGTTTGTTTCTAGGTCCTTCATTGTTCATGGCTTTCACTAGTTTCCATAGTTTGTTTCCATCCCTGTCAAAATTCAGGTTTTCTGTTTTTTCCCTCCAACAATCTCTTGTTTGATTTACTGTTCTTTTATATTTTGCTGAGAAGGCTTTGAGAGAGATGTTCGCTTCAATTGTTTGTTCTCTCTCTGCTGTCTTCCTGGCATCTTCAACTTTGTCCTCCAAAATTTGTAGTTCTTCAGTCCAGTATGGTTTGTAATTTTTCCTCGCTCCTCTTGGAATGGACTCAGTGGCTGCCTGTATTATTGCTCTGTTTAGACTTTCCACCATTTGCTTCATGTTGCCATATCGTGTATTTATGTTTTCACAATATTTGTCTGTTAGTGTAGCAAATCTGTCCCAATCTGCTCGTTTGTAATTCCAGCGGGGCAAGGGCTTTTGCTCCTGTGGAACATACTCCATAGTCATTACAAGCTTGATTGGTCTGTGGTCACTACCTGCTAATTGGTCCAGCACATGGCGGTCGATTTTGTGGAGGATGTCTCCTGTGCAGAAAGCTAAGTCTGGAGTAGAAGTGGTAATACATCTTCTGGAAGCTCGGTGTGTCATCCGCTTTGTTGAGTAGATGGAGATTTGAGTCTATTTCCCAGTCCTCCACTTCATCTCCTCTTTTGTCAGTATCTGGGTATCCCCATCTTTCTGAACGGCTATTAAAGTCTCCGACAATAATGCAATTTGTGTCAGTTATTTTCATGTTTGAGAGTGTAAGATCCTAATCTGCTGGGCTATAAAGATTGTAAATTCTTATTTTCACGTCCTTTATCATTATATCAACACCTATAATTTCTGTTTGGTTGTCAGAGATCACAGATACTTCGCTGCAAGGTATTGTATTTCGTGTAAGTATTAGAACTCCTCCTTTATGTCCTTTGCGGTCGAAACGTGTGGCCTGATATCCCCTGTTTGAAAATTTGCGCTTGACGTTGAGGTGTGTCTCTTGAATGCATGCCACATCTATTCTATCTTTATGAAGACGCTGTGTCAGGGATTCTTTCTTGTTATAAACTCCTTCGACATTCCACTGTAGTATGTTGAGTGTCCTTGGTATTTGGTCAATAGCTCTTAACCTACTCCTCTGTGCCTTGACTCCACAGCACAGGGGAAGGTGACCACCAGTAGTCATGGGTGGACCCCCTCGAGGCAGGGGGCCCGGCACTATCACCGCCTGATGGGACTTCACGGGATTAGCACCATAACGATTAATTTTCATCTGTGGCATCATGAAATGATAAAGTTACGTTGCACTTCTTTGTCAAGCCTGTGGCTCAGTACATCCGATTTCGACAAGCATTTTTCAGGATGCTTTCCCTAGCCTTTGACTGTCCCCAGTCTACCTACAAGGCAGCAGGTTTGTGCGTCACTTCGTCTGGTCCCTCTCCCTTGACCTGTCCGACATGGGTGACCCTACCAGTAGCTGTGCTACCGTCGGCATAGCTCTTGGGGTCATTGGAACGCGGAAGCCCCTCTACCTCGTCAAGGTGGACGCACGGCAGAGGGGTTGTTGGAACTGAATCAGTGAAAAGTCACAGTGGCTAGGAAAGAAATGGTGGAAGGCATGGTTACTGCAAGAAGATACATGGTTGACCAGCAAGAAGATGCATGGTTGACCTGCAAGAAGATGCATGGTTGACCAGCAAGAAGATGGACACAGGACACTGCAAATAACTTGGGCATTGAAGGTGCATGAGGAGGGAGAACTAGTCAGAGATCAAGCGGCTTTACGCCGCGCTGTGATGAGAGAGGCGTTCTGTGAAGACCTTGCTGTATAATGATGAACTTCATTTTTTGTACTTAACCTGAATCATAATATGTGGTACACTCACTCCCAGATTCGTGGTTCGTGGATCAAATCTACTTCAACGACAATTCCCTTATTAGGCAGTAGAAAGGTTGTGGTAACACTGACTAGAAAGCTGTTCTCAAAGGGATCTGACATTCAGCCGCAGCCAAATCTAGTTAGGTTTGTTTCTCCACAAGATGGCTGCTGCTTCTTCTTCCGCCCTTTATCACAAATTGGGGCATTGGTTCTCAAACAATTAGATTCGATTCTACCATTAACCCTACCCCGTTCAACCTCAAGGAGAAGTTATAGTGGGGTCCATCACTGGCTCAGATTGATTGTCTGGTGATTGAGTTAGCCACAAATGCAACTGCCCATGATTTTACCCTCACAGGTTTATTAATTCGAAGGTGATTGTTGTCTATATGGGGTAATGGCTGGTAGATACTGTGAGTAACCTCACTCCAAACACTCTAATCCTCGGCTTCCATAACAGGTTCGCCGGCCTTGGAAGCTGCCCTTCGCTGTGAATGAATATGTATAGTGAAGTATTAAAACAATTGTACGTTCTGTGCAGGGAGTTGCGGTAAATTCCAACCCCAGGTTTGATTTTCTAAGAAATTTTACGTCCAGTAGTTTGCCATTGCTGTCTACAATACAAAAAGAAGATATCGGTGGTATTCGCGGTTATATATTATTCGCTTTTGAATTCTGGGATAAGTATTACATTTTTTTTCCAATTTTCATGTTCATTTTCTCTTCATTGCTTTCATTTTTTCATTTTTTCATTCATCTTGTCCTGTCATCACCTGTTGATGTTTTCACAGGAGATCTCCGTGACTATATGTTGTGTTTTGTGAATGTGTTTGTTTGATGAAGAAGACTAATCGCCGCAACGTCCTGTATGTGTCGTAATTCTGTTATGTAAAGCTGCACCACTTTGTGTCATTTTATATTGTTGACATGTTCACAGCTTTACCGCAGTTCCACCAAATGTTATATTGTTGACATGTTCACAGATTCAACACAGTTCCACTAAATGTTATATTGTTGACATGTTCACAGCTTCAACACAGTTCCACCAAATGTTATATTGTTGACATGTTCACAGCTTCAACACAGTTCCACCAAATGTTATATTGTTGACATGTTCACAGCTTCAACACAGTTCCACCAAATGTTATATTGTTGACATGTTCACAGCTTCAACACAGTTCCACCAAATGTTATATTGTTGACATGTTCACAGCTTCAACACAGTTCCACCAAATGTTATATTGTTGACATGTTCACAGATTCAACACAGTTCCACCAAATGTTATATTGTTGACATGTTCACAGCTTCAACACAGTTCCACCAAATGTTATATTGTTGACATGCTCACAGCTTCAACACAGTTCCACCAAATGTTATATTGTTGACATGTTCACAGCTTCAACACAGTTCCACCAAATGTTATATTGTTGACATGTTCACAGCTTCAACACAGTTCCACCAAATGTTATATTGTTGACATGTTCACAGCTTCAACACAGTTCCAGCAAATGTTATATTGTTGACATGCTCACAGCTTCAACACAGTTCCAGCAAATGTTATATTGTTGACATGTTCACAGCTTCAACACAGTTCCACCAAATGTTATATTGTTGACATGTTCACAGCTTCAACACAGTTCCAGCAACTGTTATATTGTTGACATGTTCACAGCTTCAACACAGTTCCACCAAATGTTATATTGTTGACATGCTCACAGCTTCAACACAGTTCCACCAAATGTTATATTGTTGACATGTTCACAGCTTCAACACAGTTCCACCAAATGTTATATTGTTGACATGTTCACAGCTTCAACACAGTTCCACCAAATGTTATATTGTTGACATGTTCACAGCTTCAACGCAGTTCCAGAAAATTTTAGCCATTGCTTTCTGAATGAGAAGTCAATGTTGAAGTCCAAATTGGCACGAATTTAAAACGATCCTGCTACTTCATCATTAGTGCACTGGAAGTTTAAGAGCTAGAGCGCTCTTTTTCTCTTCGGCCACATCGAAGTCTCTATTTTCGTTTCTTTATGTAGACTTTTTAACCTCTAAAATGTAAACTTACCTTATGTTTGTTTATGTAAACTTCTTAACCTCTACTATGTAAACTTACCTTACATTTGTTTATGGTAGACTTTTAAACCTCTAAAATGTAAACTTACCTTATGTTTATTTATGTAGACTTTTTAACCTCTACAATGTAAATATACCGTATGTTTGTTTATGTAGACTTTTTAACCTCTACAATGTAAATATATCTTATGTTTGTTTATGTAGACTTTTTAACCTCTACAATTTAAATATACCTTATGTTTGTTTATGTAGACTTTTTAACCTCTACAATGTAAACTTACCGTATGTTTGTTTATGTAGACATTTTAACCTTGTCACGAGCGCCATGAGTTAACCAGCTAATAATACCGACGTTTGCGTGGCGTATATTTTCTAGGCCACAACAGTCGTACTAACAGAGTAAACACAGCTGCACAGGTTACATCGTGTCAGCCCATAAACACATTTGGTGGTGAGTGAGAAGGAATAGATACATCGAGTTGGCAGTTCATTAACAGTTAGAATCACATATGATTGTCGGCTTAGGATATGGAATGGTTCCGTTTGTCATCTATACTGCCGGACATCAGACGGAAATGGCTGCTGGGATTGTCACCACGGAACAGAAGATTGACAGTTTATCAACAGGTCGGAAGTGCCCGACTAGGGAGAAAACAGTGCATCTGTCAATTCTTGGTTTCCGGCACATCGAGAGGATTGACGGGGTTATTTGCAACTCTTTGTTGTAACTCGACAGAAACTCGCTGGCTTGTTTTGAGAATCTAAACTATTACTGACAACTTTGACAGGACTAAAGCCAGGAAAATGGATTCTTGACAAGGGATGATCTGCCACTGTGCCACCTGTGTGGGGGCATAAAGGATAACGTCACGTAGCCAACTTTGGTAGTTTGCCATATAAACCCGAGTTGGGATCAACTAGGGTGGACTTGAAAAATGCTCTAGTCAGAGTGCCAGGGCACTGCAGTGCTTAGTGGAAATAATATCTACCGTGTGTTAATTAGTGACTTAATTTTGCACGTGCCTATAATGGCAGATGTAGATATGATTGATAGGACTGCAGTAGTGCCATTTAAGGTATAACCTATTATAATATATTCGTTATCATTACTTTAGGCAGTAGCCTTGTTAAACTATAGTGTGATGATTAGCACTGTTAGTGGAAACTAGCTAGAGTAGTGAAGTGATACTTGGCTCTGTTAGCTAAAATAGATTAGTGAAGTGTTGATAAGCTTTACTAGTTGAGAATTGAGTAATGAGGGATAATTGGGATCTTCCCGTAGGTGTCCCTGGTGGGCGGGGTTCCGCATTCTGGTTGCTGATTTTTTCTTTGTCATAGCCTGATTCGGCTCTAGGTGGGTAGCTAATCTGCTCTATGACTAAGTCTAGTTAGCTAAAGACCATTAAGGAAGGTGATAGGCTTACACTCAGCCGAAGGGATCAGTGACTAGTACTATCACCAGATGTGTTGTTTCTATCCTAGGTTCCCTACCAGATCCAAGGAAACTCTACAAGTTTTGGGAAAGAATTAAAAAACCCATTCTGAAGAACACCAGTTCAAGAGTCAATAAAGTTGCATACAGAAACGTAACTTACGCTAGAAGGAAATTGATTCATCAAAGAGAGTGATGCATACTGATGCACCACCCAGCATCAGACAGTAGTAACGAACCGAGAACCGGCTAAGAGTACCTAGTGTTAGTACAGTAACAATTAACATTAGTAATTAGCACTTATGGACTGAATGGTTCGATGTGCAACGAGGATGATCTGTCGACTAACTAACTAACTAACTAACTAACTGCGTACACACTACAAAAGACTTGTGCAGTTTGTTAAGGAACGTTGGGAACGGACATTGTGTAGAATGCAACCGGTCCATGATTAACTGTTAATACCACCGGTGTCTATTTCGGATGTTCATGAAATTGGATTACCAGAGGTCTACAGAGGCAAAGCAGTATCCGGCAAGATGGTGTCGGCAACGGGTGAGAAGTACATGTTCTGACGTAACGTGCTGTGGTCTATCTTTGCTGGGATCAGCTGACTGGGTTGCTGTCTGAGAGTCAGAGTCTACACACTTTATAGAACACGTCACACATTTTCTTCACATACACGTCTCATATACGTTACACTTTTATTTTAATAAATTAATCTTTATTAATTTTTAGAAGCAAGAGTTGTTGAGTATGTGGCGTTGGGAAGTAAGAGAGGGGGCATAGTACGACAGTGAGAGAGTGATAGGAAAAGGTGTCCATAGGCTGATGGAGTGTGTTGGACGGAAGCTGGTGGATTCTCCAGAATATTGAGAGGGAAAAAATATTATAATGTGGGTGTCGGCTCTCTTCACTCCAGGGACGACACTGTAAAGGAGGACACGACAAACCTCTACAATGTAAATATACCTTATGTTTGTTTATGAAGACTTTTTAACCTCTACAATGTAGGGAGTCCACAGGGATGTTTGTTTATGTAGAATTTTTAACCTGTACAATGTAAACTTACCCTATGCATCGCTAACTGGTGTGCTAAGTTGACAGATGTGTGGCCGCTAGGAAATTTAACTCTTCATTTGTGATGAAAGAAGACACAATGTTGCTAGCCACTTAGATAGTATTATAATATTGTATACATTGGCCACCGTCGGCTCTGACATTAATCTAGTACAATAGGAATAGGAGTGCGTGCTTTGGTGGGAGAGGAGATAGATCATTCATTGCAACTGGCCGCAGTGGCCAACTACAATGACCTCTTAACCAGCAGAGAATCCTTCTTTTAATGATAATACATGTTTTAATGTGTCCAGTAAAACACAATTTCTACCTTTAAAATGTAAACTTACCTTGTTTGTTTATGTTGACCTTTTAACCTCTAAAATGTAAACGTACCTTATGTACAAAAGTAATTTTATGCACCATCCAATACAGGCCAAGATTGCTTTCATTTCTGGAATCAAATATAATATCTTAATCTTAATCTTCTAGCTTCTCTTTCAGACTCCAGAAGTTTCAGGATGTCTCCCTCACGAACTGGGTCTTCCGGGTTGCGAATAATTCCAAGAGTTCGATTCTCAGTTTTATACAATGTCCCTGGGGGTCCAGTACATCCAAGAACCTTCAGGACTTTAGCCAGTTTGACTGGCCGAAGCTTGTCAGTGTTTTCTGCTTGACCAGTAGTTTGACTGGCCGAAGTTTGTCTGTGTTTTCTGCTTGACCAGTAGTTTGACTGGCCGAAGCTTGTCCATGTAATTTCTGCTTGACTAGTAGTTTGACTGGCTGAAGCTTGTCCACGTGTCTTCTGCTTGACCAGTAGTTAGACTAGCTGAAGCTTGTCCATGTGTCTTCTACTTGACCAGTAGTTTTACTGGCCGAAGCTTGTCTGTGTCTTCTGCTTGACCAGTAGTTTAACTGGCTGAAGCTTGTCTGTGACTTCTGCTTGACCAATAGTTTGACAGGCTGAAGTATGTCTGTGCCTTCCGCTTGACCAATAGTTTGACTAGCTGAAGCTTGTCCGTGTATCTTCTGCTTGACCAATAGTTTTACTGGCTGAAGCTTGTCAGCGTGCCTTCTGCTTGACCAGTAGTTTGACTGGCTGAAGGTTGTCCGTGTGTCTTCTGCTTGACCAGTAGTATGACTGGCTGAAGCTTTTTCGTGTGTATTTTGCGTAACCAGTAGTTTGACTGGCATAAGCTTGTCTGTGTCTTCTGTTCGACCAATGATTTGATTGCAGATACTTCGAAAAGGTACAAATGAAATGCTCGATTTAGTCGTGGCGGGCTGTTACATGTTTATGAAAGCTATCTCGTGTTCAGACAAGTTGCAAAAGGCTCGAGTCTTTAACTTCACTTGTTTCTCAGGACGAGAACGGATGGCAACTCTGTGCTTTGCCAAAGACACTCTCACTGGCACCTTACAGTCCTGACAGACGATAGGTTTTGTCACACGGTGCTTCCAACAAGGTATAATAACTACAACCCATGGCGGTAGCGAATGTTATACCTCTCCAGAGCACAACGCTTGGGCTGAATTTTAGAGACCATGTGTTGCCCATGCAGCCTGATCCCTCTTTCTGCCTGCCTAGTTTATTCCAGAGAGAGGTAACACCAATACATCTGGAACTAGACAAGCTGAAGAAACCGCGGGATCAGCAAAACGATGCTCTAACTGTCCGCCTGCCGAAGCTTTGATGCTAGACCGGTTGCTGACCAAGGCTCAGGGTCTGGTCTACCCTGCCATCTTAGTTAAACTTTAGGTTGCATTTCCTCGCACTAGAAAAAGGCGTGTACCCTCTAATTGCACTCCTCCATCGGAAACAGTTTGCACAATGTAGGGTGTCGGCGCTAACAGAAAGCATGTAGTCTATTCTATTGTATAGGATACCTGACTAAAATCTGACACTCGGATATTCGTGAATTACATCCAGTTAAACAGCTAATTACTTGTGTATGGATCAGAACCATGAAACATTACTTAAATTATTACAAATAAACTACACAATCATTAAATAGTGCCTGTGTAAAATAGAAGAAATAGTATGGCAGAGTAATGTAGCGCTCAAGTAGAGAACTAGGAAAATACCAGTTAATGAAAAAGTGCTGGATTTATCACGCATTGCGACAACCTGATAATAGTATAACAAGGATAGCCTGTGTCGTGAATCCACACACCATAAGGAAATAGAGGAAGGCCCAAAAGCACATGAAGACGAGAGGTAGAGACATAAATGAATAATATTGAGAAAACATTGGCGGAGCTACATTAGATAGATAAAACATAACGGCTTGGAGTTAGTTGGTTGAGGCCATATGCTCCAATTGAAGATACATAGCTAAAGAAGAAGAATATTAATGCACATTACCTTGGGAGATTTCTAGGGATAGGCTATATTGTCCATAAATCTCTCTTATACACGTACCAAGTCCGAGAGGAGTCCACACTCGTACCTGTGTGAAGAAAAATCTGTACCCCTTCCTTCATTTGTGATGTCATGTTGTGTCTTTTCCTGTTTTGTTTTATTTGGTCCTGGCTAGCCTTGTCGTGTTCTGTCTTGGAGTATCTTGACAAGCCTTATCTTGTTCTGGCTTGTCTTTATAGTCTTACCTGTCAACAAGCGAACTAATGGCAACTGATTAGACAATATTCTCGTTCTATTCCGTATTTAAGGTTTGTGGTGAGTTTGGGTTGTCTCTCGTATGTCAAGTGTAACCCTGGTCATCGGGGTATCTTGCCAATGTAGAATCCCTCTGTGTGATCAGTTCATCTGCTGATATAACCAATGCAGTACCGACTCCGCTGACGGATAATGACGAGACTGGTGTGAGCCAGACTACACGAATTTGGCGTGAAGCCTGGCCAAATACGTCGAGAGCTGTTTTTTTAAAATAATACCCTAAACACCATTGTTTTTGTTTCAGACAAAAAGAAAAAGTTTGGCTTCATTCGTTTACAATGACCGAAAAAAAATTGCCCCACTTTCTGTCTTTTTGTAGATTCTGTACATTATATTATTACAATGATTCTTAAAATGTCACTGCTGCTCATTCTATCTCTTCTGGTAGCACCATGAGTTGTTCTCAGATATCTCATTTCACGTTTCTTGGTTTTTCTTTTGAGGTATGTTTTGTTATGATGCGTCACGTTATGTCTGTTATGTCATCTTATGTCTTGATTTGTTATGTTATGTCATTTCATTTTGTGTTATATTATGTTGTCATGTTGTGTTATGTTATATGTTATGTTGTGACATGTCATGTTATGTTGTGTCATGTTATGTCACGTTATATTGTATTATGTTATGCCATGCCAAATGATGTGATGTCGAACGACGTCACTCCACATCGGGTGTCCCCATACTTCCCCAGTCCCCGATGATCCCCATACTTCCCCAGTCCCCGATGGTCCCCATACTTCCCCAGTCCCCGATGCAGCAGCGATCTGAAAGTATTTCTGCTGACTGTTACCATGAGAATTCTGTTACGACATCCCCTCTCTTGACCACGAAGACGACATGGAGGTACTTGACCTGACCTGACTCCTAAAACCTGTAGGCTAGCTATCATCAGAGCCTCGTAGTACCCACCAGCCGGGTCCGTGCTGAACTGACTGCTGCAACTCTTTGGATGATTCTTTCTCTTCTGTCCTTTGCTCAGAGGCTTCTATTTTTTTTTTTTTTTTGTCACGCTGACACCACACCGTCGGTACAACCATTCTATCTTCAGTGTGTGTGTTCCTTCACGGCAAACAGTTAAACCCCTACCTCTGTGCCAATAAGCCAGAGCAAAAGATGTCAGGGAAAACTAATTCATACGCATTCACTCAGCTTCTTCGTCTTATAGTCCATGCTGTGTCTCATTGGTGCCACGTCTATCCACAACTCTAGGTCTCGTGTACTGCCAATCATTTCTGACACTGATGTTACTCCATGCTATGATGACAAGCTCTCTTCCACTCCAGCTTTCCTGTTGTGATGACATACCCCACCTTTCCCCTTCTCGTGACATGCTCAGAGAATCTGGACTGTCTTCTTCTGTTGCCATTAACCAGTTCTCTTTGCGAGTTCATTCTCTGTTTCCGTTCACTGTGTCCTCATCGGTCTTCTATACAAATCGCACCTCCGAAGCCTGGACATAATTCTTCAACTGTCTGCTAATTGTCCATGATTCGCCTCAGTACATCAGGATTCCGTCAGTAAGGCTTTAAGAGAATTGTGGAGAACAGTGGTCATTATAGAAATTGCTGCTTTTTTGGGGGGAGGGGGGGGGGGAACATATTACATTTAAATTCCTTAACAGATTCAGTGCCAGATAAAACAAATAGGTTTGGACAAAACAAAAATAGATGGCCGAAAATGGGAAGTACGGGTGTCTCACGGTTATAATTTATAGGTGTTTAATATGGTAACATGTTGTATTATAACGTGATGACAACAATTCAGCGATATATAAGCCCATGGCAGATACAAGAGATTACCCTGAGACGATTAATTATCCCCTGGCACTTATTAAGTTAATACATCTTCCATCTGCAATTATTAAAATGCTTAATAATTAACATAAAATGCAAATACTTAAATACATTCTAGTTTGTTTTGTTGTTTCAAACTGGCTCCATTCACTTTGATGTTGCTTTTGTCTTTTCTTTGTAATTACAATAACTCTTATTTTTCTATTTTTCAGACTAAGTCCTTTGTTTTCAGTTTCCTGTTGCAATTTTGTCTACGATTTCTTGTAGCAACGTTTCATTTTCAGTGACCAAAACCCATGCCATCAGCCAGTGCCGGTCCTGACAGGTATATAGGATTTATATTTATGATTGTCTTCTGCAAGCCAACTTCTTACAACGCATAGCTATCAGTTGACATACCATGTCCAGGCATAGCTTGAACATCTAGCTTATAATCTGTCAATTATTCATTTAGAAGATACTTACATAATCCTCCTCCGTGGTGTCTGAAGCTGGTTAAAATCCAAGAAATTGTCAATACTGTGTTTACAATTCTACAATTCAGACTCCTGTGTACTGTAACTAATATTTGGAGTTCAGTCGAGATTAACCGAAAAATATTTGGCTTTTATTGTGTGTGTTTGTGTGTGTGTTTGTGTGTGTGTGTGTGTGTGTGTGTGTTGTGTGTGTGTGTGTGTGTGTGTGTGTGTGTGAGAGAGAGAGAGAGAGAGAGAGAGAGAGAGAGATTGTTAGATTTTAAAAAAAAATTTATGTCACTTGTTAAACAGTTAACATTTCATTTTGATAAGCATGTTCTAACAAAAATAAGTGATGAGACAAATGACTTGTAGCAAGCTCAGATTTAAAAGTGCACTATAATAAGGCCGCTCCGGCCTGCCCTGGGATTTGAACGCCTGCGAGCATGCACCCACTGCATACCCGCAAGAACCGGCACTGACTCCATGGGTGCACGCGCGCGCACACACACACACACACACACGCACGCACGCACACACACACACACACACACACACACACACAAATACATTATGTATGATATGTTTGACCATTTTTGTTTTGAATGTACATGACAAAAGTAGCCGTTTAAGACGTACATCAAGCAATATTATTATTGCATACTTTTACCCATTCCAACTATATAGAACACCCCACGTGTCATGGGTTAAATTGGAGCTAAAATACCACATTTACTTGTATTCGTATTAACATGGGCGGCCATCTATCTTAGGCACGCAGGAAGCTACCAACTCAGAACCGGTACTGTCATGAGCATTACGCATTTATTCATAGCTGACGGAAATGTTAAATTCCGCGTAGAGGGTTGTAAGATTACATGCGAAATTTTATTTCTCATCCGAGTTCGCAACCTTCTATCCTGCATCCCCGAGAACCTCTGTGCACCGGAGCCAAAGGTAAGACACCTTGATGTCCGGACAGCACGAACTAGGATAGCGGTGGCCCTTTTATGACAACCAAAGGCGGAAAAAATTACGTCATATATCATGTGATGGCAAAAGTGAAAACGGGATGAAGAGTTTCACACGGACAGCTTTATAGTTTACAGACATAGGAAGACAGACCAGTTTGTAACTGCTAGGTCTGAATCCAGATAGGATAATACCTGGATATATGGAAGAGCTATCGTGTTAACCCACTTATAATGTAAAGATAGACGGGCAGGCAGGCAGGCAGGTAGACATGTGCGCAGACAGGCATGCAGACAGTCTGAGAGATAGACAGACAAACAAACTTAATTATCTGCCTGCCTGCCAAATTACTTACTTAATACCTTCCTACAAACACTCACAGACACACGAAGACACACTTACATACAGACACATATACACAGACCGGCGGACGGGCAGACAGACAGACAGACAGACAGACAGACAGACAGACAGACAGACAGACAGATGGATGGGTGGATGTGTGAATGTGTGAATGGATAGGCAGATGGACGAACGGACATACTGATAGGCAGAGACACACACAGAATGACGTATTTAGGCACGTAAGTGGGAGGTAGTTGGGTTTATACATATGTAGGTAGATAGATAGTGAGGTAGGTAGGTCTGTACATCTGTAGGTAGATAGATAGTGAGGTAGGTAGGTTTATACATATGTAGGTAGATAGATAGTGAGGTAGGTAGGTTTGTACATATGTAGGTAGATAGATAGTGAGGTAGGTAGGTTTATACATATGTAGGTAGATAGATAGTGAGGTAGGTAGGTTTATACATATGTAGGTAGATAGATAGTGAGGTAGGTAGGTTTATACATATGTAGGTAGATAGATAGTGAGGTAGGTAGGTTTATACATATGTAGGTAGATAGATAGTGAGGTAGGTAGGTTTGTACATATGTAGGTAGATAGATAGTGAGGTAGGTAGGTTTGTACATATGTAGGTAGATAGATAGTGAGGTAGGTAGGTTTATACATATGTAGGTAGATAGATAGTGAGGTAGGTAGGTCTGTACATCTGTAGGTAGACAGATAGTGAGGTAGGTAGGTTTATACATATGTAGGTAGATAGATAGTGAGGTAGGTAGGTTTATACATATGTAGGTAGATAGATAGTGAGGTAGGTAGGTTTGTACATATGTAGGTAGATAGATAGTGAGGTAGGTAGGTTTGTACATATGTAGGTAGATAGATAGTGAGGTAGGTAGGTTTGTACATATGTAGGTAGATAGATAGTGAGGTAGGTAGGTTTGTACATATGTAGGTAGATAGATAGTGAGGTAGGTAAGTTTGTACATATGTAGGTAGATAGATAGTGAGGTAGGTAGGTTTGTACATATGTAGGTAGATAGATAGTGAGGTAGGTAGGTTTGTACATATGTAGGTAGATAGATAGTGAGGTAGGTAGGTTTGTACATATGTAGGTAGATAGATAGTGAGGTAGGTAGATTTATACATATGTAGGTAGATAGATAGTGAGGTAGGTAGGTTTATACATATGTAGGTAGATAGATAGTGAGGTAGGTAGGTCTGTACATCTGTAGGTAGACAGATAGTGAGGTAGGTAGGTTTATACATATGTAGGTAGATAGATAGTGAGGTAGGTAGGTTTATACATATGTAGGTAGATAGATAGTGAGGTAGGTAGGTTTGTACATATGTAGGTAGATAGATAGTGAGGTAGGTAGGTTTGTACATATGTAGGTAGATAGATAGTGAGGTAGGTAGGTTTGTACATATGTAGGTAGATAGTGAGGTAGGTAGGTTTGTACATATGTAGGTAGATATATAGTGAGGTAGGTAGGTTTGTACATATGTAGGTAGATAGATAGTGAGGTAGGTAGGTTTGTACATATGTAGGTAGACAGACAGTGAGGTAGGTAGGTTTGTACATATGTAGGTAGACAGACAGTGAGGTAGGTAGGTTTGTACATATGTAGGTAGACAGAACGAACGAACGAACAAACTTTATTTTAAAAGGGTAACAAATTGGGCACGCAGGCCCGTCTTACATTCGGCCCTTTCGATCACTCATCTTTCATTCATCAAATGTGCATGTTACATTTACATAGGGAAAAAAAAACATTGTCAAATGGATTTTGTAAGCATAAACAATGCATGGTACTTTCACATGGGAAAATACAAATAAAAAACATTGTCAAATGAAAGTTGTAAACATAAACAGCGCATATTGCAATGTTGTGAGACACATCCCCAACCACCCTCACACCCCGCAGCCACCCACACATCCCCCACCCACCACACCCCCACCCAAACACCTCCACGCACTCACACAGACTCAGGCAAACATACATGCCGCCACCCACCCACTGATCCCCCACCCACACACATTTCCTCACCCACACATACATCCCCCACCCATCCCATAACCGACACGCACACACCCACCCACATATTCTCCACCACCCACCCACACACCCGCAACCACCCAGCAAAACACACATCACAAAACCACACACACATACCCCCGTCAACCCACACATCCCGCACCTATCCACACATACATCCCGCACCCTCACAATTTTCCCACCCACCCACACACACATCAGCCAACCTACACCCACTCACCCACCCAATATCCGCCACCTCTCAACTACACATCCCCCACCTATACACACATCCCCACCCACAAACACATCTCCCCACCTGCCCACACATATCCCCCACCCATAAACACCCAAAAAACACACACCTCCCACCCACACACACCCCACCACCCACATATACCCCACCCACACACATCCGCCGCTCACACACATCTTCCCACAAACACACACATCCCCCAACCATACACTCATCTCTCACACACATCCACCCACTCACGTACTCATCCATCAACCACTCACACCCACACATCACCCACCCGCCCATCAACACATGCATCTCTCATCTACCCTCCCACCCACACACACCCCAACCACCCAGCCAAACACACATCCCCATCCTCACATACATCCATCATCCACCTGCACATCCCACACCTCCCCCACCTCTCACACATCTCCCCTCCCACACAAAACTCCACCCATAAACACATTCCCCCACACACATCCCCACATGCATTCCTCATACGCATCCCCGCCCACACATCTCTCACCCACTTACACATCTCCCCACCCACCCACACATCCCCCACCTACAAACATCCTCACCACCCACACATACATCCTCCACCCACTCACACTTACCCCATCCACACTCACACACTCCCACCCACACAGACATATCCCATTCACAGACACCCCCCCCCCACACTCATCCCCACACCCATTACACACCCATCCCCCAACCCACACAATCTCCTACACATCCATTCACCCACCCAAATACACATTCCCTACCCACACCCCCAACCCACCAACACCCACATACTTCCAATAATCCTCCCAAATATCCCCCACACACACACACACACATCCCTCACACACACATACATCCCCCACAGACTACACATCCCTTCACCCATCCACACATCACCCATCAACCTATACACATCCCCCACATACAACCCCTCCACACATACATTCCCCACACCCCCACACACATCCCTCACATACACACCCACACAACATCTACACACGTACATGATCACTGAAACTAATAAGACAAACTCCCACACTTTACACACAGTTGAGACACTGATGATTGTCGTGAGCATTCTCGCAAAAATTGTAAGAAGTGGAGAAAAACTTGTAAACCTCACAATAGACTCAGATAGTGAGGTACGAAGGTTTATGCATATGTAGGTAGACAGATAGTGAGGTACGAAGGTTTATACATATGTAGGTAGACAGACAGTGAGGTAGGAAAGTTTATACATATGTAGGTAGACAGATAGTGAGGTAGGAAAGTTTATACATATGTAGGAAGACAAATAGGTAGGTAGGTTTGTACATATGTAGGTAGACAGACAATGAAGTGGGTAGGTTTATACATATGTAGGTAGACAGACAGTGAGGTAGGTAGGTTTATACTATGTAGGTAGACAGATAGTGAGGTGGGTAGATTTATACATATGTAGGTAGACAGACAGTGAGGTAGGAAGGTTTATACATATGTAGGTAGACAGACGGTGAGGTACGAAGTTTTATACATATGTAGGTAGACATACAGTGAGGTAGGAAGGTTTATACTATGTAGGTAGACAGATAGTGAGGTGAGTAGGTTTATACATATGTGGGTAGACAGAAAATGATTTAGGTGGATTTGTACATATATAGGTAGGCAGACAGTGAGGTAGGTAGCTAGGTAATTATGTAAATAATCATGCACTATTCCTCAAAACGGACGGAAATAACCGTGGCCGTAAAGATTCGCCCATAAATGGATTCATCTCTTAAAGTACATTTAAACATAACTTTACTCTAATAGGTTGCCAAGCTCAACCCTAACGAACAGACACTATAATTCAAAGAGACCATCCCCTAGGGGACATAATTTAAATTGGAATTCCCTTTTCCCTTCTGCAAGCTGAATGAACCTACAGTCCTATATATAATGTAAAAGAAAAGTCGGATTTCTTTTTAATCCAATGATGAAAAACATCGGGTGTGTGTTTTTTCCCCTCAATGTTCGTTGCCCCGTTACAAAGCTCACAAGTTAATCAATACATTGGTGTTTGGGAGAGGTCAATTGACAACTGGCGTGGGAGCTAATAGTGCAACAATTTAGCTGTCGTTTCATTTTTATCAATGGAAGCTCTCTGTCTGTCTGTTATCTGTTTGTCTGTCTGGATATCTGCCTGTTTGCATATCTGTCTGTCTGTCTATTGGCATGTCTGTGTGCTTGTTTCTGTCTCTGTCTGTCTGTGTTACTGTCTCTGTCTATTATCTGTTTGTCTGTCTGCCTATTTGCATGTCTGTCTGTCTGTTGGCATGTCTGTGCGTGCGTGCTTGTTTCTCTGTCTGTCTGTCTGTCTGTC
>JACEFZ010017391.1:0-197500 GCA_014155875.1 Cepaea nemoralis | reverse complement strand
GAAACATGACTGGAAGGGATGAATGTAACATATAAGTAACTGATGCACGAAACGTGGCTGGAAGAGATGAATGTAACATATAAGTAACTGATGCACGAAACATGGCTGGAAGGGATGAATGTAACATATAAGTAACTGATGCACGAAACATGACTGGAAGGGGTGAATTTATGACGGAACTGCGTGTCTATTTTGTGACACTTTGAAAATTAGGGTCGGTCGTTTGTGGGTCCCCTCTCTCTCTCTCTCTCTCTCTCTCTCTCTCTCTCTCTCTCTCTCTCTCTCTCTCTCTCTCTCCCTCTCTCTCTCTCTCTCTCTCTCTCTCACACTTTCTCTGTCCCACACACACTCTCTCTGTCTCTCTCCTACTTCAGAAAGACAATAGATGAAACAGGGCATACATACATTATGGAACACCAGCAGATAAGTATTCTTCAAGATCTGACTGTGGAAGAGAACTGGCTCATCGGCACCATCAGGGCGGTAACCTGGAATAATACAGCCACAGTGCACCTCATTGTGTCTCAGAAGCAATGGTAATGGAAGGCACGGCTCATGGAACAATAGACACAGTCCACAAAGAGTGATGGTGGACAAGGGATCTTAAAGAGACCATGACATAGTGGGCCTCGGTAGCGCACTGGCTAGACACTCGCCTACCGTCCAAGAGGACATGTGTTCGATCCGCAGCTTGGCGAATTCGGATGTTTCAAACTGTACCTGGTTTACCAGGTCGTCCCAGACCTAAAATGGGTCCCAAGAATGTCATTGGGAAGGAAAGGCCACCGGCGTGATACTGATACTGACATCATCACCCATTGAGTGCCGATTGGTCATATATATATATATATCATCATTGGCACCTTTCCGTCTTGACAGACGATAGTTTGGTACATTGTGCTTCAAAAAGGCTTAATAACTACGATACATGGCGGTGGCGAGTGTGGCTGGTAAGGCCAATTCTTGCTGCAAATGTTTGGCAACGCGTGTCGCCCCATGTCTACGCCAACTGACAAGGACTTATAACCCGTAACAGTTGCCTCTCGCTTTGATTCCGAGACCGGTTAAGACCAGGAATGGAGTTATTACCTCTCCATAGCACAAAGCCTGGGCTAAAATAAAGAAACCATGTGTTGCCCATGCAGCATGATCCCTCTCTCGGCCTGCCTAGTTCACTCCAGAGGAAAGTTGACACCTATAATCTGGAACAAGACAAGCTGCAGAAGCTGCCGGATCAGCAAAGCGATGCTCTAACTGTCTGCCTGTCGGAGCTTCGATCCTAGACCAGCTGCCAGCCAAGGCTTAGGGCCTGGTCTGCCCTGCCATGACTTATTTTGTCTTTGGGTTGCATTTCCTCGCACCAGGATAAGGCTAGTACCCTCCCAATTGCGCTCTTCCGCCCGAAGCCGTTGGCACAATGTGGGGTGTCGGGTTTGGTAAGCGCCGCCCAACATTCGGCGCTGACAGAAAGCAGGTAGTACCTTCTACTGTCATACGGTAGCTCAGTCATATCTGACTAAGACCTGACACACATATATATATATATATGGGTCTAGAACAGAATGCCTGATGCGCTTTAAGGCGCGGAAAGAGTCCTTGACTTGTTTATAGGGCATGCAAATGCATGAGGCGGGAGAAGTGGCGAATGGTCGAGAGTCTTTCTCGTGGGTCATAGAGAGAGTCACGTTCTACAAAAGATTGCTACATGACGATGAAGCAGATCAGCCGCGGTTAGTTCTGAGAGTATTAGTAGTTTGTCTTCAAATTAATATTTTGAAAGAGTTGAGATGAGTCAAGATTCAACATAACAGTACTCTGTACAGTTCCATACGCTCTCCGTCCTCATCTTCAACAACCAGTGAATAGTCCCAAATACTAATGGAACCAGCTGCAGTCTGATTATGTATCCGTCTGTCCTTTCCTAGGAGTACTGAGTACTTAATGTCGATCTGTTCTCAACAGGCAATGATGGTGTATTTGTTCTTCCACTTTATACACATAATCCCATTGGGGGATCACCCTTTCTGTTTTATCGCGTACCATTAACCCACCCAGTGGTGCAGATCCAGCCAAATTGTCCACCTGCTCCTTTAACAATACACCGGCATATCCTGGGGAAAATATCCACCGGCGTCTCCGTATCTTTTATGTCTTAAATGATTATTATCTTAAAGATGAAATAACCTTTCTGCATTCTGAGCCACATTACTGGGAAAACACGGGATATAAATAAAGGCCATATTACTTTCAATGACAGCCCTATCTCTTTCCAGAAGCAGGGGGGAGGGACTGAATGCTTTGTTCATGTGTCTCTCAATGGTGAGATCCGGTTTACTTTGCCTTCCTTGTATCGACAAGGATGTGTATGTATATGTATGTATATATGTGTATGTGTGGTCTGTGTGTATGGGTGATGTTCGATGTCTGGGCTCGTCTGCGAGAGTGAGGGAAAGACTGGCTACCTAATCCTGCTTGCATCCAAGCCGACACAATATGATGGCGCTATCACAGACAGGGCAGACTACACAATATGATGGCGCTATCACAGAGCAGCTTACACAATATGATGGCGTTATCACAGAGCAGACTACACAATATGATGGCGCTATCACAGAGCAGCCTACACAATATGATGGCGCTATCACAGAGCTGCTTACACAATATGATGGCGCTATCACAGAGCAGCCTACACAATATGATGGCGCTATCACAGAGCAGCCTACACAATATGATGGCGCTATCACAGACAGGGCAGACTACACAATATGATGGCGCTATCACAGAGCAGCCTACACAATATGATGGCGTTATCACAGAGCAGACTACACAATATGATGGCGCTATCACAGAGCAGCCTACACAATATGATGGCGCTATCACAGAGCTGCTTACACAATATGATGGCGCTATCACAGAGCAGACTACACAATATTATGGTGCTATCACAGAGCTGACTACACAATATGATGGCGCTAACACAGAGCAGACTACACAATATGATGGCGCTATCACAGAGCAGACTACACAATATGATGGCGCTAACACAGAGCAGACTACACAATATGATGGCGCTATCACAGAGCTGACTATACAATATGATGGCGCTAACACAGAGCAGACTACACAATATGATGGCGCTATCACAGACAGGGCAGACTACACAATATGATGGCGCTATCACAGAGCAGCCTACACAATATGATGGCGCTATCACAGACAGAGCAGACTACACAATATGATGGCGCTATCACAGAGCTGCCTGCACAATATGATGGCGCTATAACAGACACAGCAGCCTACACAATATGATGGCGCTATCACAGAGCTGCTTACACAATATGATGGCGCTATCACAGAGCTGCCTACACAATATGATGGCGCTATCACAGAGCTGCTTACACAATATGATGGCGCTATCACGGAGCAGCCTACACAATATGATGGCGCTATCACAGAGCAGCCTACACGATATGATGGCGCTATCACAGAGCTGCTTACACAATATGATGGCGCTATCACAGAGCAGCCTACGCAATATGATGGCGCTATCACAGAGCAGCCTACACAATATGATGGCGCTATCACAGAGCAGCCTACACAATATGATGGCGCTATAACAGAGCAGCCTACACAATATGATGTCGCTATCACAGAGCTGCTTACACAATATGATGGCGCTATAACAGACACAGCAGCCTGCACAATATGATGGTGCTATCACAGAGCTGCTTACACAATATGGTGGCGCTATCACAGAGCTGCCTACACAATATGATGGCGCTATCACAGAGCGGCTTACACAATATGGTGGCGCTATCACAGAGCTGCCTACACAATATGATGGCGCTATCACAGAGCTGCTTACACAATATGATGGCGCTATCACAGCGCATACTACACAATATGGTGGCGCTATCACAGAGCAGCCTACACAATATGATGGCGCTATCACAGACAGAGCTACCTACACAATATGATGGCGCTATCACAGACAGGGCAGACTACACAATATGATGGCGCTAACACAGAGCTGCCTACACAATATGATGGCACTATCACAGAGCTGCCTACACAATATGATGGCGCTATCACAGAGCAGACTACACAATATGATGGCGCTATCACAGAGCTGCCTACACAATATGATGGCGCAATCACAGACAGAGCAGACTACACAATATGATGGAGCTATCACAGAGCTGCCTACACAATATGATGGCGCTATCACAGAGCTGCCTACACAATATGATGCGCTATCACAGAGTTGCCTACACAATATGATGGCGCTATCACAGAGCTGCCTACACAATATGATGGTGCTATCACAGACAGAGCAGACTACACAATATGATGGAGCTATCACAGAGCAGACTACACAGTATTTTGGCGATCTCACAGAGCAGACTACACAATATGATGGCGCTATCACAGAGCAGACTACACAATATTATGGCGCTATCACAGAGCTGCCTACACAATATGAAGGCGCTATCACAGAGCAGACTACACAATATTATGGCGCTATCACAGAGCTGACTACACAATATGATGGCGCTATCACAGACAGAGCAGCCTACACAATATGATGGCGCTATCACAGACAGAGCAGCCTACACAATATGATGGCGCTATCACAGAGCAGCCTACACAATATGATGGCGCTATCACAGACAGAGAAGGCTACACAATATGATGGCGCTATCACAGAGCAGCTACACAATATGATGGCGCTATCACAGACAGAAGCCTACACAATATGATGGCGCTATCACAGAGCAGACTACACAATATGATGGCGCTATCAACAGAGCAGGCCTACACAATATGATGGCGCTATCACAGAGCAGCCTACACAATATTATGGCGCTATCACAGAGCAGACTACACAATATGAATGGCGCTATCACAGACAGAGCAGCTACACAATATGATGGCGCTATCACAGAGCATGCCTACACAATATGATGGCGCTATCACAGACAGAGCTGCTACACAATATGATGGCGCTATCACAGAGCAGACTACACAATATGATGGCGCTATCACAGAGCAGGACTACACAATATGATGGCGCTATCACAGAGCAGACTACACAATATGATGGCGCTATCACAGAGCAGACTACACAATATGATGGCGCTATCACAGAGCAGACTACACAATATGATGGCGCTATCACAGAGCTAGACTACACAATATGATGGCGCTATCACAGAGCAGACTACACAATATTATGGTGCTATCACAGAGCTGACTACACAATATGATGGCGCTATCACAGACAGAGCAGACTACACAATATGATGGCGCTATCACAGAGCAGACTACACAATATGATGGCGCTATCACAGACAGAGAAGGCTACACAATATGATGGCGCTATCACAGAGCAGACTACACAATATGATGGCGCTATCACAGACAGAGCAGACTACACAATATGATGGCGCTATCACAGACAGAGCAGACTACACAATATGATGGCGCTATCACAGACAGAGCAGACTACACAATATGATGGCGCTATCACAGACAGAGCAGCCTACACAATATGATAGCGCTATCACAGACAGAGCAGCCTACACAATATGATGGCGCTATCACAGACAGAGCAGACTACACAATATGATGGCGCTATCACAGACAGAGCAGACTACACAATATGATAGCGCTATCACAGACAGAGCAGACTACACAATATGATGGCGCGATCACAGAGCTGACTCAAAGCAGGAAACTGCTTCGAGACAAATTATGATTATACTTGGTGTTTCTAAAGTCTCACTACACTTTGTATATAGAACAAGTTTGAAAAATGAAGTATATGACGTCATCATAAAATGTGCTTCACAGTCCACCGAGAAGCAATATTCAGCGAATGGCTGTCGTCTGCTGGAATAATACTTTGGGGTTTGTTGAAAGGAAATGTTTATAGTCAGTTAGACAGTTAGTCGACAGATCATCCTCATTGCACATCGAACCATTCAGTCCATAAGTGCTCGGATCCCCTCCTCAGCAAATCCCGCAGCGTGTAGCGGCTAACGACGCCAGTTCTGTGTTGGTTTATCAATCTTCTTTGGCTTCCTGCGTAGTGTTCTTGTTTGGCCACCCCTCTTTTAATTTGCTGTTCTCGCAGTCTGGCCATGGTTGTAGATTCACAGTCATCACTTGGTTCTCGCAAAAGTCTTACTTCTCGTAGAGCATTCAGAATATCAGTCTGGTCCATGGCGCGTCCGCCCTCCACAGTAGCCTCACCTGCGAGCTTGTCAGCCCGCTCATTTCCTTGTACTCCCGCATGGGGGTGGGGGGGGGGGGGGGGGGGGGGGGGGGGGGAGAGAAGAAAGGGGGGGGAAATGTTTATAAAATAATGTACACACAACTGAGGACCTGAAAGAAGCAATCAGAATTACCATTCAAGAAATAACAACAGACACTTGCAGAAGGTATTTAACAATATAAAGAGACGTGTACAATCATGTCTTGAAGTCGATCATGTCGATAGCAAGATGTGGAGCAGTATGATCGCCCACGCCAGACGGGTAAGCACTTGATGATGGTGGTGAAAAATGAACAAAACGAGCACTAGCACACAAATGAAATAGATCAAAAAGTCGCGTCCCCGCAAAAGGTTGTGAACAATGCATGTATGAAGCAGATATATAATCCTCTCTTCTTATGTATGTTCTTAAAGATGACACTGCAACAAAATACGGGGTTACTGTTTTCTTTGTCGTCGATGTGCAATATAGCTGCTGCTGCTGCTGCTGCTGCTACTACTACTACTACTACTACTACTACTACTACTACTACTACTACTACTACTACTACTACTACTACTACTACTACTACTACTACTACTACTACTACCACTACTACCACCACCACCACCACCACAACTGCGACTACTACTACTTCTACTACTACTACTACTATTTCTGATAGTACCACTGCTGCTACTCCTCCTCCTAATACTACAACAGCTACTACCACATGTACCACCACCACAACAGCCACAAAACCTAATAATAAAAAGTATCCGTATTATTCTTTTATTGTTAATATCTCTTGGTGCTCCAAAATATTTGCTTATGTAGCTTAGTTTGTAATCCAAACATCAGTCACACAGTCTACGTGGCCGAAAGGACTCAAGCGCTAGTGTTTGAACTTCCTGTGCGTTGATAGTGGGGTAGTGGGTTCATTTCCCACACCGGTCAGTCGAATTCTTGTCCTTGACTTGGGGGCGTAAATTACAAGTACCTCAGAAATGGGAAGTGGTTCGCCTGAAGGCGAGGGACACTGATAATTGGGAAAGCTAATCCATACGCAAAAAACAATCCAGAGCACTACATTGTGGTAGCAACTACAAGTAATACAGGGTGTATTCGTAATGACTGTGCAGTGTTTGAAAATATTGCCGGTCCAAGTTTTGTATTTACCTATTATGTTGCATGAACTTTACAAAGGTTGAATACAAATCTTGGACCGGCAGTTTGTTCAAACACTGCACAGTCATAAAAAATACGACCTATAGTAGCATGTGTGCGGACTATGCTTGAGATCAAAGGTAGCGAACGAACAAATAAACATTCAAACATCATTGTCAAATGCTTCCTACCTTTCCTACCAAATACCTTAACAGTAACAAAACGGAACAATGACTGCAAAAATAACTGAGATGAACTTTCCCGAAGATTGCTCTATATAATGCGACAAAACAGAACAGGAACAGAAATGAAACGGCCAAACACCAGATCACTGCATCCTGGTTTACCTGGACAAGGACGTTGGTTGGGTTGACTGTTTTACAACGGGGTTGCTGCATTCGCTCCTGTCGGCCGACATATGTTTATTTCAGCACGGCAGTTTTCAAGGATAGAAACAGGTAACTGCAATCAACTCAAGGCAGAAAACGCATTAGTGTGACTAAGAACTCGACAAACGAAAGGCAACACGGTTTAACTAATTTAGTACCGAAGGATAATATATCGTCAACTCCAATCTTTCATTTGGGTAGAAGGTCGATATACCGCCATACCATGATAATCATG
The DNA here is from genome assembly GCA_014155875.1 of Cepaea nemoralis. Taxonomy (NCBI): domain Eukaryota; kingdom Metazoa; phylum Mollusca; class Gastropoda; order Stylommatophora; family Helicidae; genus Cepaea; species Cepaea nemoralis. The sequence continues at coordinate 189,452 of JACEFZ010017391.1, read as the reverse complement.
TTATTTGTTTCGTTTAGCAGTATTTTACCTCATTTTAACAGATTCTGTGCCAAACAAAAAGTAGGTTTGGACAAAACAAAAATGGATGGCGGAAAATGGGAAGTAGTGGTATGTCACAGTTATGCCCTGGTAGTTGTTAATATGGTAGCAGACATGAAGTTGTTAATATCGTAGCAGACATGACGTTGCTAATATCGTAGCAATACTTCATTAGAGTTCTCCTCAACCCCAGTTTTAGTAGTACTTCAGTAGAGTTCTCCTCAACCCCAGTTTTTAGTAGTACTTCAGTAGAGTTCTCCTCAACCCCAGTTTTTAGTAGTACTTCAGTAGAGTTCTCCTCAACCCCAGTTTTTAGTAGTACTTCAGTAGAGTTCTCCTCAACCCCAGTTTTTAGTAGTACTTCAGTAGAGTTCTCCTCAACCCCAGTTTTTAGTAGTACTTCAGTAGAGTTCTCCTCAACCCCAGTTTTTAGTAGTACTTCAGTAGAGTTCTCCTCAACCCCAGTTTTAGTAGTACTTCAGTAGAGTTCTCCTCAACCCCAGTTTGTAGTAGTACTTCAGTAGAGTTCTCCTCTACCCCAGTTTTTAGTAGTACTTCGCCGTTTGTGTTCTGTTACTGGCATCATGCTTTTCCTGTTCGGCCATAAAACCACATTTCGGCAGCTCAACAGATTTTTTGTCAAACAAATAGTAGGTTTGAACGAACGAAGATGGATGGCGGAACAGGAAAGTAGGGGGTGTGTCACAGTTATGAAGGGCCGTTCCATGTTATCCTCTTCTTCTTCTTTGCGTTCATCCGGAGTGTTTTTTCAGATGTTATTGCGGTGTGTCTAGTTAGGCACCCTTGGGTCGAAACCCTTAGTCCAACACATCCGACTTTTAGCATGCTGTTTTGACCAGGTTAGCATTCCTGGGAGACTCCTACTTTTGTGGTACCGTTCACATCCCAGCTGGTCAAGTTGGAACAATCGAGGACTTCGGTCATCGCTCAAGGGAAGGCAGGGACAGTCCATAGCAATTTTCGCGATCCATGGTGGCTTCCATAGTTGCAGGGCCGACACATAGCGCATTGGTGCTGGGCTCACCGAAGGAATCGTCACGTCCTGCTCATGGCTGCTTTAAATCCTCACTTCAATATATTGGGCATTTCGTTCACCACGGGCCGTTCCCGCACAAACCAGACCGGTCTGCAGACGGTATCCACTCAGCGAGTTTTCGGTTCGGACATGTGCTTGTCTTTGTGCCCATCAGAGCTGTTCCAGGCACGACGGACATTCGGAAACTAGGTAGTCAGAGCTGTTCCTAGCATGAAAAAAAATTTCACTCGGACGTTTTTTGCGTTGTGCCTGATTTATTTGCACCCGTAGGCCAGCACATCCGACTTCAGCAGGCATTTTTACGGGTTAGCCATCCCGAGGTTTCGAGAGACATTAGACTGTTTGTGCTGTGGTATCGCCCACATCTCAGCTGGTCAAAGTAGAACGGTCAACGACCACACGGTAAACCCTCAAGGGAAGTCAGGGGCAGACCATGGGCATTCCCCTGCTATCCAAGGAGGCTTCCATAATTGCAGAGCCGGCACATATTGCTCTGAGACTGGGCTCACCCGAGGAGTTGCCACATCCTGCTCATGGCTGCTTTAATTCCTCACTTCCGTGTGTTGGGCATTTTGCTTGCCACTGATCGCTCAAGCACACACCAGGAACGGTCAGTCTGTGGGCGATATCCATTAGGTAAGCTTTCCCTTTGGACTTCGGGCCACGCAATGGATTCGCTAGCCGTGCGTTCCATTTCGTGTTATTGAGACGTTTTTCCACATTTGTCTAGACTCTCTACGAGGTAGATACAGTTTTCGTAACCATTTTGACTGTGGCTCTTCTACTTTTTTTGTACTCGCTCACGAGGTAAGCTACATGTGCTGCCGGCTCAGCACCTTACCTCCTTGCAGAAGTGAGCGAGAAACGGCCAGGCCCTCTCATCCAGGGATCCCTCATTGTCATGTGACAACACTGGCCCGGATCTCAGTGGTTGTCTCCGCCTGAGCCATCCATGATTTCCCTCTTATCAGTCGCTGACCCTTAACTGCGTCCAGCGATAACATAACATAATGTAACAGTAATGGGGTACTGGGGTATTATTAGGATCTAGTGGGAAACAGATACAGCACGATTGAGCATTGAGACTGAAAGCGGTGAGAGATGCTCAATCGTGACGTAGTGGGTTGGCAAGGGCAGTTAACATCCGGCCTTTGATGGAAGAAGAGGCTGACTTGTCATCAGAATGAATTAAACTTTGTATATATTAGATCAACCAGTCTTGTTGAGTTCCTGCTCTGTTATAGGACTCGAAATGTTGCCTAAGACCGAGGATTGAACCTGATATAGTCCGGTTGATATAAAAAACAACGCGAAGTAATGCCGAATAACATCGCGGAGAAGATGTTCCATGCTCCAGTTCTATAAGTAACCAGAAACACTTGCGGCACGTTGAGAAACAACTAGTGAACGTAATAAGGCGCACTCAAAAGATGGCCAGTAAATTGTAAAATTCAGTAATCTGTGAATACAGAGGCCAAAAGCCCGCCCAGGGGTGGTCCTCTGTAAGTCTTTTTCAAGACTTGAGATAACAAATAAATTAGCGTCAAGAGGCTTAGTATAACCGTCACTTTTCAGAGTTCACAAATCAAGAGGCTTGTCATAGCCGCCGTTCTGCAGTTTTTTACCGCAAGAGGCTTAACATGGACGGTGCCTGAATTTTAACGTTTTCAAGAGGCTTACCATAGCCGTTGTCTAGAATTATCACTTCCGAAGAGCCACCAAAGCCGCTGCCATACATCGTTCTGATCGTGTCTGATCGTTGTGAAAAGCCGACCCAGAGTGATCCTGTCTTGAGAGAGCAAGAGTTTGGCAATCCAGCAATTCAGTCTGAACATTTTTTCTTGCAGGTGAGCGAGAAATTTCCAATAGCTCCCTCGAATTGACCCCTTGCCTCCAATTAAAGTTTCAAGGTTAAATTAAAGACTGTGAGAATTTCTCACCTACAATCAGAACTCGTCCAAGGTTCGTGTAATCAGGTCAAAGTAATGGAGGTGATCATGAAATATCAGGACAGCATATAAATACCTCGGTTTTCCGTTGATTGGGCCATATTTTGTTTGAAGCAATCAAACTATCACTAGGCCGTTGGCTGATCCTGATCCCTTTGGGCTTTGTTACTTCTGAGTCCCTCTCAAAACGTCGATGATGTACCCCACCCGGGGTGAAAGCAAAGGCTAGAAATCTCAGAAGGGACCCAACCAGGGGTTGAAGATTATCCAGGCATCCCAAGAGAAGTGACGAAATTACCTGGGGGAAGAGACAGACTGCCTGAACTCTGCTACCTGAACTCCGCGACTGATTTTCAGCTGACGCAGGCTCTTGGTGTTCGAACTTAATCTGACGGCGAGTCGAAGAAAGCACGTGCTTGGATCAGGAAACAGAATCAGGGTAAATTTGTGTGATTCATAAACATAGTTCTAGGTCAAGATGGCGAGACGTGTTTCTTTCTAGCTCGGCTTAAAAAGGTTGATCGGCGGTCCGACAAACCACCATCGTAAAACTTCCCGCTGTTTCAGAACCAGATTTCTGGCTCTAAATGTTATGTTAAACATGTTGCTGCGTAAGAACAGAAACAGGCAACTCTGACTGGTTCTCAGTCGAAACAGGAGTGAAACAGGGCTGTGTCTTATCACCGATGCTTTTTGGAATAGCTATCGACTGGGTCATGCGCAAATGCACAAACAACACAAATATGGGTATCCATTGGGTTGACAAAATTCTAGAAGACCTGGACTTTGCCGACGACATAGTGCTTTTGAGTTCAACACACCCGGATGCCCAAGAGAAAATAAACCACCTCCAAAATGTTTCAGGACAAATTGGTCTCCAAATTAACACCACAAAAACAAAGACTATTGATCTTACCACCAGTTCAGATGACACCAAATTGAACAGCTATGTTCTTGAAAAAGTCAACAGCTTTACATACCTAGGAAGCAAAATGACATCTACAGGGGACTCAACACCAGAAATATCATCTAGAATCGCACTGGCATCTAGTGCCTTCAATAAGCTGTCAAACATCTGGAAGTCAAAGACACTCAGCAAACACACAAAACTTAAAATCTTCAACTCTTGTGTGGTTCCAGTGTTAACGTATGGTTGTGAAAGTTGGAAATCAACGGTAGCTTTAGATAAAAAATTAGACAATTTTGAGAACAAATGTCTTAGAAGACTTCTAAACATCCACTGGACAGACTTCAGAACCAATTCGCAAATAAGACAAGAGACTAAGCAAGATACAGTATCCAATTTCATAAGAAGACGCCGTTGGAACTACATTGGCCATGTACTCAGAATGGACAAGTCAAGACTCCCCTACCAAGCCCTCATATGGTCACCAGTAGGGAAAAGAAAACGGGGAAGACCAAGAGAGACCCTGCGTAGAACCATCATTAGAGAAGGCTCATTCAATGGCCAAGTAAATATCCAAGATCTACAACAGGTAGCAGCGAACCGCCAAGCATGGAGAGACAGGACTTCTGCCCTATGCGCCGCCTTAGGCTCAAGAGGAAAGACTAACTAACTAACTAACTAATAAACATAGTAACTGACTGAACTGTTTTACGAAACAAGTGAATTGTGTTCCTTAAATTAGGAAATTGCAATTGTGTGGTTGTTTGCTTGCTCTGTTTAAGTATATTTCAGCATGGCGGAACAGGACACCTTAGCCCAAGTTTTGACAGGGGTAGGAACAGCAGTAGGCAGACTTAATATGGTTATTAAACAACAAGGAATGGCAACAGAAATTGTGAAGTTTAGTGGACAGGCCAGAGACTTTAAGAAATGGGTCACTTCCATAGAAAAATATGCCTATTTAATCTCAGCAACAGATGAAGAAAGAATGAGACTGGCTTATCAGACGGCAACGGAACCGGTTTCGGATCATATAAGAAGAAAGTTAGAGGCTAGAGTAGATGAGACATGGGAACAATTCAAAGAAGACCTAGCAAGGAAATATGCAGAAATAACGGATCCACAACATGCATTTTCGGTGTTGAGGCAGGCTAAACAAAATAACGGAGAGACGGTACAATTGTTCAGCGATAGATTGATTAACCTGGCTGAAGAGGCATTCTTAGGACAGAATGTACGAGGAGAGGAGGTGGAAAGGATGTTAGTAGGGATTTTTGTAGATGGCATAAAATCCGATGGTTTGAAACTTAAGCTGATGAGGGAAACCCTGAGAGGTTATCACAAGCGGTAGATATCGCGGTACAAGAGGAAAATTTGAGACGTAGATTTAGATTGAGAACAGGACGAGAAGTAGGAAGTAATCGAGAAGACAGAGTTGAGGAACCCATGGAAATAGGACAAACAAGATTCGGATGGAATAGGAGAGGAGGAATACAGACGTTACAAGGTAGAAATAGATATGATAACGAGGAAAGAAGAAATATGAGATACCCTACAAGAGAGACAGTAGTCAACACAAATAGTACAAATATTGTCTGTTGGGTTTGTGGTCAACGGGGACATGTTTCTCGTTTTTGTAATAACAGGCGTGTCCAGTCGAATACATAGGGTAGACATGACAATAACAGGGTGAGTAGGAATGTTGTAGATGGACACAGGAATTTTACAGGTACAAGAACGCAAGAAAACCGGCGCCCTACCTATTAAAGGGGACCTATAGTAGGAAGGGAAATAATAAGGTCCCAAGGTTTAAAGAGTATGTTAATAATAGATATAGTAGGACGAACAGAGAATATTTTCAATTAGATGAAGTCAAGCAATTTATAGAAAATAAAACAGATTATAGCTCTTGTATAATAGAAATAGGAAAGTATAGAGTTCGTACATTAATTGATTCGGGAGCTCAGGTTAGTGTAGTAAAAGAAAGTTTTCTATACAAAATAGTAAGAAATTGTAGAGTATTTAAGAGTCATAATAATTTACACTCTGTTACTGGACAGAATTTACAAGTAATTGGACAAACAATGATAAATTTTAAGTTAGGAGGGATCAACATAAGACATCTTTTTCATGTAGTGAAGGATTTAAATAGAAACATGTTGATAGGAAGAGATTTTTTAATAAAAAATGGAGTAAGACTTTTCTATGATTTACATAAATTAAAATTCAGAGACGTCTATATAGATATGGAAGAAGACATGCATATATCAGCACTGGTTAGAGTTAAAATGTCAACGACGTTAAAACCACAGTCGGTTAATTTGATACAGGCGAAGCTGAAGAGAAACCCATATTATGTGGCAGGAGACACAGTCAGAATCACTGAGTTACAAGAGGAAATAATTGATGAGCCTGGTTTGGAAGTTCCGGATGGAATAATGGCGTTGGATAAACACTTAACCTTTCCAGTGATGGTTATTAACAACACAGGTAGAGAAATCAAATTATACAGAGGATGTGTGATAGCAAAACTAGATCATAACATTAGTGACATATTGGCAACGGATAGAGCAGAAATGTCGGGAACAAGTTATTCAGAAACTTCTAGTGAACGAGTTAATAACAGACGCGGACGCGGAAGAAGAGGGAACGTCCGAATGGATGAATTGATCCATCCATCCAGAGGAAATAAAGCCCAAATACATTCACTAGACGAGTCTTGTTGAGTTCCTGCTCTGTTATAATAACATAACAAGGCAACAAATTGTTTAATTCTGTGTAATGTTGTATGTATACCTCACAACAGAGTAGTTCTTAGTGAGTAAACTGGAATTGTTTCTGTGCTGACGAAGGCTTTTACCGCAACGTCTATTTTGTGACTTGTGACCGTGTTCTAGCAAAGCTGACTGTCTACTTTTCGTTTTCTGGTGATTTATTTAGTGAGTAAATTTTATGTATAAAAACATCACACGCACAATTCAGTGCTACTATAGACTAAAAGTATCGTGTATGGACTACGCTTGAGTTCAAAGCGAGCGATCGCAGAAAGAAAACAAAATTCAAGGAAATTCAACCACATTAACATAAATTGAATGTACTTGTATTTCGACAAATTAGCAATCAATCAGTTCTTAAGGTGCACCCAAGTCAAGAGAGCTATTTATTACATAATCCTCCATGAGCGGCAGCAGAGTTAATCTATCTGCTTGTTCGTTGCTTGCACACCTGTATGCCCTGAGCAGACAATCCATGGTATGCTTTCAATCTCCGTGTCTTTAACTCTCTATTTTATACGCCCTGTTGGTCCAGGAGAAAGGGGTATCTAGTTATACTATTATCAGATAGATAATATTATCAATTTTCATTAATGTTACTGGAATATGTCAATAGTTAAAACATGTATTATCTCGCCAATTTGTCAGTACCTTCTTTCAAGTAAATATAATTGTGTCCTATCTCGTGCCGGAATCTTTTGCTCACCACTTTGTTCACTGGATTCTGGAGACTGCACCGACAGATGAACAGAAAGTCGATGCCCGGTACACATGGTACAGTTTATGATGATAACAACTGACCGACGACAACTGACAAGCTCGGGGGAGGCTTTTCTTGCACGATTTCTAACATAGACTGACCAGCAGGACATGGCTATTATGGATATGGTCAGAGAAACGTTGTCACAAGTCACTCGGAAAGAGAACTATGAAGAATGATACAGGCAAAGGGTATTAGACGTGTACTGCTCCCCCGATGTGTCTCCACTTTGCCGTGGTGGGGGAGCTTGAATGTCCCACAGACCCCAAGCGCTATGCCGATGGATATTAACTACATATTGGACAGCTCTTGGGATAGGGACCAGACTAAGAGAGACACAACCTGCTGCTCTGCAGATAGGCTGAGAATAGCAGTCTAAATCAGGCGAACGATGCCAATAATATGTCTGGACACAACCTCTAAGGCTCTCAGCCGAGGGGTATGGCTGAACGTCTCTAAGCCATAAACCCTCGGATGTGAGAGCCTGGCCGACACATACCTACATCAAAATTGAGGTGAGGTGCTGAGCACGCTACATGCTTGGTGCAGATACTCGTTCGATGGCTCTTAGCTGGGGGATATGAGGGATCCCCGGATGAGAGGGCCTGGCCGTTTCTCGCCCACAGACGCACGGAGGTAAGGTGCTGAGCCGGCAGCACATGTAGCCTACCTCGTGAGCGAGTACTCAAGGTGGAAAAACACCTCGGTCGCACGTTCCGATGAAAATCTGTAACCGTACTCATGGAGTGAGTGTAGTCAAAGGTGAAAAATTGTCTCGTTGACACTAAATGGAACGCTTGGCTTGCGAATCCATTACGTGGCAGCCCGAAGCAAAAGCTTGTTGTGTGGAAGTCGAAATAAGAGTCTAACTTGTCTCGAAACCCGAGGAAGCTAACCTCATTAAAAATGCCCGCTGAAGACGGAAGTGCCAGCCTACGGGCGGCAAAATAAAAATGGCACTACGCAATTACGTCCGAGTGAAATGTCTTTCGTGACCGGAAAAGCTCTAACTAGTCTTCCCTCGTGCTAGGGAAATCTACCTAGTTTCCGAATGCCGCTCTTGTTCGGAACAGCTCTGATGGGCACAACGACAAAGCACATGTCCGAAACGAAACCTCGCTGAGTGGATACCGTCTGCAAACCGGTCTGGTTTGTGCGGGAACGGCCCGGGGCGAACGAAATGCCCAATATATTGAAGTGAGGATTTAAAGCAGCCATAAGCAGGACGTGACGATTCCCTCGGTGAGCCCAGCACCAGGGCGCTACGTGTCGGCCCTGCAATTATGGAAGCCACCCTGGATGACGGAAAATGCTATGGACTGTCCCTGCCTTCCCTTGAGGGATGATCGAAGTCTTCGACTGCTCCAACTTGACCAGCTGGCATGTGGACGGTACCACAAAAGTGAGAGTCTCCCAGGAATGCTAACCTGGTCAAAACGGCAGGCTGAAAGTCGGATGTGTTGGCCTGAGGGTTTAGACCCAAGGGTGCCTAACTAGACACACCGCAATCACATCTGGAAGAAAAAAAAACACTCTGGGTGAACGCAAAGAAGAAAGAAGAAGACGTGTACTGAAGAGAGTTAAAGACCAGCACCAGGCCTGGATGAGGTTAGGTACACCCATATGAAGAACATGAATGATGGGGACTATGAGATGGCTCTTTGTTTCAATATAACCATGAAAACGGCAGAAATACCCCAGGATTGCCGGCACAGCTACCTTGTCCCATGCCCAAAGCCAGGTAAGGGTCATTCAAAACTTAATTGATACAGAATTAAAACCCTGCAAAACACCTTTCGTAAGGCACGCGAAAAGATAGTTGCATACAGGCTATAGTATCATTTGGAATGTCGTAACCTGCTTCCCAAATGGCTTGGGAGTTGCTGGCCTGGGAAAGACACTTGGGCCAATGCGGCAACATTTGTATTCGATGTTTATGATGGCTTCCAGGATAAAGGAGAGACAGTGGCGGTTACTCTCGACCTGGAGGATGCTTATAACAGGGTCAGGTATGATCGGTTGATATAGACACTGGTGGACATTGGAGGTCTGCCCTTTGATTGTCCAATGGATTGCGGCAGTTCCTTATGAGCGTCAAATTGCATTGCGCACGGATTACTGGACTTGTGACCCCTGCACCATTACACCTGGGTTGTCACAGGGATCTGCCATGTCGCCAGTGCTCTTTAGTGTATACACCAGCAAAGCCACAGCTATTGAGACACCAGGAATTGGTAGAATTTTGATATTTGCAGATGATGTGCTGGTGTACAGACAAGGAAGAGACATGGAACGTTCGGCTGTAGGCTTACAGACGGCAGTAAACAGTACGGCGGAGTGGTGCAGGAACGTAGGGGCCGTTGTCAACCAATACAAGGCATCGGCTGTGTGGTACTCCTTGGATAACCGGATCGTGAAGGCTGCAACACACATCCTGTATATTATATTGAATGGATGTCTTCTTAGAATAGAGAGTAAATTGAAGTACTTGGGCATCACCTTTGACGGGTGTATGTTTTCTAAGGATCAGGTGGAGGCTTTCGTGGTGAGGGTTGGTAAAGGACTTAATGCATTGAGGACAATGACAGCAACCGGGATAGAGCAGAGGATGCTTTACAAGTTCTTTCAGCAGTTAATAATTTCTGTCAGTGAGTATGGTTTGGAGCTGCTGACAGAGCCAGGTTGAAAGGTTGGAGCGCATATAGAATGTGGCCAAGCGGGTGATCCTGGGGTGGACAAAGAATGAATATTCTGGCACTACCAACAATGACGGACAGGCATGGGGTCTTTCAAACCAAATGGCACATGAGAGTTGCTGCAGATAGGGACCACCCCCAGCAGGCAGCCATGGATTTGGTCAAGGGTCGTAGACTGAGACGATGTAGGTCCTGGATGGCACAGGCAGAAATATCTAGTGACCATCAGTCGTGAACAAGAGAAATATCTATACAACAGGTGTGTGATCTAGTGACCATCAGTCGTGAAACAGAGAAATATCTATACACCAGGTGTGTTATCTAGTGACCAGCAGTCGTGAAAAAGAGAGGGTTAAAGTACCGGAAGACGTGACGGACTGGCACAATGTCATAGTGACATTGGGTCGTGAGTGCAGAGAATGGGCAGATGGCCGCACAGAGTGTGAGGTCCAACAAATGATCCAGAATAACACACATCAAGTTGGGCCAGAGGTGAGAAACAGGCGTAGTGGTTAGGGTTTCATCGCGAAAGCTAATGGCCGAGGCTTGTAACAGGAGTCTGGCATATGAGACTACGACCTCCAGCATGAGAATGGGGGTGGAAGCAGTAATAACGGCATTCTGTTTGTTAGAGTAGACCACTGCAACACACACTGCATTCATTACGGACTCAACGTGGAGAATGGAATGTTTCACGACACCAGTTCTGTGTTGGTTTTATTAATCTTCTTTGGATTCCTGCATAGTGTTCTTATCTGGCCACAACTATTTTAACTTGCTGTTCTCGTAGCCTGACCATGGTTGTAGACTCGCAGTCATCGCTTGGTTCCCACACAAGGCTTACTTCTCCTAGATCATTCAATATATCAGCCTGGTCCATGGCTCGTCCGCCCTCCACAGCAGCCTTACCCGCAAGCCTGTCAGCTTGCTCATTTCCTTGTACACCCGCATGTCTTGGCACGAAAATTAAACTAATTTTTGCCAGCCATGACCGCCCCAGAAACGCCAACCACTGTCTTCGGATCCAGCCCATCCTTATCTTCCTGAGCATATACTCATTGAGTCACTAAGGAAGCATGCCCGAGTGAAGGTCTGAGTCTTGAGCCATGTAATTGCTTTACTTACTACTGATTCAGAACATCAAGGACTGAGATCTGTGGACAGACAAGAACGCCTACGCCTCTTAGCCAGGCACATGATGACGATGTGATAAATGAGAGCCTCCCCAGTGCACCAAAACCATTAATGATTACTGCTTGCCTATATTTTCTACTTTTCCCCATATCATTCATTGGCACATTGCCATCTTGACAGACGATTGTTTGTTACATTGTGCTTCTAAAAAAGCATAATAACTACAACCTATAACGAATGTGACTAATCAGACCAATTCGCGCTGTAAATGTTCGTCGTCCACAATGGATGCATGTGAACACATGGTCAATTTTATCATCATCTTACGTCTCACGCGCTCAGTATGTGACCTGTCTGCAATCATTTTCTCCTTTGTCTCTATTCCATTTATATTTGTCTTCCATGTAACACGTTCGGTGGCGACTTGCTCCCAGTGTGCATTATCAATGCCTGTATCAATCATGTCCCGCTTACAGACATCTTTGTATCGTAGTAGAGGCCGACCCTGAGATCTCCTACTCATCTGTAATTCACCAATAAAGATGTCCTTCGGAGAGGAGGGGCTGGTCAAGTGGCTAGAACGCCGGACTCTCTTTCGGGAGACCCGGGTTCGATCCCCCGGTAAGGTGTGGGATTTTTTTCTGTCGGGGGCAAAAAGAAAATCCTAACCTGCACAGTTCGCGGCGACTGCACTAGCCAGGCGGTCTTAATTCCTCAGGCTCAAAGACCCCCTAGCCGTACACCGCAAGGTAATATATTGGCAGTAAATGACAGTGACAGATGTCCTTTGGTATTCTACCATCATCCATCCTCTTATCCATCTGTCTACGATGACTGAGAATGGAACAAACAGTCACACAACTTGATCTTTCCAATACTTCAGTGTTTGTGATTTTGTCTTGCCACTTAATACCAAGTATTCTTCGCAGACATCGCATATGAAATCCGTTTAAACGTTCCTCTTGGTCGACGGGTCAACATCACGGCACACAGGTGCAACCCATAAGTGCTCCGTTCTACTCCTAACTCAAGCCTGAGTCCGGAGAATCTCAGCTCAGGGCACGAACTCCGTAGCACCGGCGAGGATCATGCAATACTTTGGGTAGATTTTTAACTCAAAATTTTGCCCGGGCAGCGCTTTTAGGCTACTCTTTTTCGATTTCCAATTGCCAGGGGATGTTGTCACGTGCGCAGTAATACACACGGGTATCTTAAAAACAAACAAAAGTCCTTGTCTATCAAGCATGTGTCCTTAATACTCTTCTTTACGGTAGTGAAGCCTGGTCAGCTTTCTCTCTTGGTGTGAGTAAGTTGACCAGGTTTCACTGTCATAAAGAGGAGTACTAAGGACACAAGTCTGATAGACAATGACTTTTGTTTGTTCTCCAATTTCAGACCTATATAAAAACATTAACACAAAGCACACATTTAACAGCAGTCTGCAAGACGATATCTCACATCTTCTCCACATGATGTACTTCTTTCTATCTTAACTCAAGTCACACCAGCTCACTCCATCATATTCATAATTAAAGAAATCTCCGATGTTGTTTCAGGCTTGTTTATTCATTCTCAGTTCGTATTTAATTTGACAGTCATTAATATTAACAAATCTCTATCATGCTTGACATTATGTGCACACAGACTTGCATTCCTGTTATTCTTACTTTATGTGCCTGATGTAGTTTACGCCTTTTAATTCCTAATTTTATGCATTTAAAAAGTTTACAGTAAATGACTTATGCTAATTTGTCCCGTAGTTTGATCACCTATATAAGTTTTTGCTCTTGATAATCTATTTTTTTTTTGGTAAAATTTAGCACGTAGTTCTATAGAACATAACATGTAGTTCTTTAGAATTTAAATTTAGTTCTCTAGAACTTAACATGCAACACTGCAACTAAACATGCTGTTCTATAGAATTTAACGTATGTTTGTATAACTTAACATCTAGTTCTCTAGAACCTAATATGCAGATTTCTAGAATTCAACATGCAGTTCTATACATCTTAACATGGTCTAACAGTCTTAACACATAATTCTCTAGAACTTAACATTTAGTTCTAATAATCATAACATATAATTCTTTGAAAGTTAAGATGTAGTTCCCTAGGTCTTAACATATCATTCTCTAGAATTTACCATGTAGTTCTATAAATCTTAACATGCAATTCACTAGAACTTAACATCTAGCCCATTAGAACTTTAGTTGTAGCTCTCTAGAACTTAAGGTGTATTCTTCTAGATCTTAACATGTAATTCTCTAAAACATAACTTGTAGTTCTTCTCACACTCAAAGGCAATGCAAATAAGACAACAATGGCGTAAATGTGAAAACTTTACTTATGATACAGTAACTATGTACAACTATACGAAGTTCAACCGTCACAATGTATGACGTACGTGTCACAATGTGTGACATAAGTGCACCACATAAAGTAGGCCTCTGCGATCACTTTAACAACAGAATCAATAATAGACAAACAATGATAACAAGTGAAAAATATCTGCTTAGCCTTGATATCAACAAAACTAAAACTGTCAACAACAAATGTAATTACAAGGAAGCACAGCAATGAGGGAGCTATAATGCCGCAGTGGCTAGCACTCTTATCTACCAGCCCAGAGCTCAAATGTTCGAATTCTAACAAGGAGGCGATTTTTGTTTTAACTGACTCACAGGTCGACCAGCCTAAAATGGGTGCAAGGATATATAGGGTGTATTTTTAATGACTGTGCAGTGTTTGAAAATATTGCCGGTTCAAGTTTTGTATTTACCCTCTGTAATCTCCATGCAACGTAATAGGTAAATACAAAACTTGGACCCGCAATATTTTCAAACACTGCAAAGTCATTAAAAATACAGCCTGTACTAACAATGCTGGCTTTGTGGTGAAGGAGTTACGAACCCAAATGATAATCCCACAAACCACGTTCGAAACACAGCTGCGAGCAATTTGGAAGCAGAAAGCCTTGTATTGTTTTTCATGAAATAGAATGAGCGTCGATCGTTCAGAAAGCAATGGCAAACTAATGAATGTAAACCTGCCAAGAAATCACAAATAGCCAAAAAATGTCAAGGGATATAAAATGTCGGTCCTTCACTTGTACCAAGCCATGGCATAACAAGGTGGGACGACCAGTTCTCTTTCTCAACACTTTCCCATTCCAGAGAATTCTGAGAAACTTCTATAATCCATTGCAGAGGCTGAGCCCTTTAAGTAGGGAACATAAATCCCATCCCACCATCACCAGAAGGGACTGAAAATATGTTCCCTGTGATGGTAAATGACTGTACTAACAACTAGACATTCACGACTCTAGATATTATTACTGTAGGGTTGTAACAGTTTGGTATTTCATTTATACTAGGTTACAGTATGATGAGGTAAAGAGAACAATTTCTTCTGTCATCCCCTGCCAGATAAATCAACGGAGTTCAAGGACAGAACTGTAAGTAAATCTCTCTTACCTGGGGACTGAACTTGGGCCGTTGTACTGGCAGACCAGTGTCCTATTCATCACGCTACCAGTGTAAATGACAAAGATCGTCTGATGGCAAATACCCCCTTTACAACATGAATTATTAGCCCTTCTAATTTTCTTGGCCACGGTATAATGTGGTGAGGTGATCAGTTAGTTTCCTCACCACCTTTCCTTCTCAAAAAATTCCCTGGACAATCTTGAAATTGCCTGGTGTCTATTTTATGAAGCTGGGTCAACCTCAGAGCCGGACAGAGCCAGCAAATAAATAATGCCACTGCTGGGGACCGAACCCAGACCACCTATCTTGACAGGCAAATGCACTACCCACTATGCCACTAGGGCTACCACTATGTCTCTTTTGAATGCAAGACTAATGAGGATATATAAATAATCATGAAGGAGGGATGGCTTCAGAGGAGGAAGAAAACCGAAACGACAGCAACCAAGAGTGGATGGTGGCCAGGGGAAGAGATTGCTCCCCACCAAGATCAGGCTATCAAGCCGTCCACGACACAAGATACCAGAGAAGACAAAGAAGATACGAAAACAGACCATGATGGTGAAATGGATGGAATCTTAGGAGGGATGATTGGTAAAACTATCCCTGAAGAAGAAAACACAACAAGAGACGAGGCGGGTACACAACTACACCAGGCCTTACAAGTGTACGACTCTGACCAGACATGTGAAAAGCCATTAAAGTTGAAACTCACTTACAGGCAGAAAACACTTGACTCCAGGAAGCGAAATTGCAGTCCTACCTACGCAAGTAGAGTAGATGCTCGTCTAAGTTGCGAGCAGATCTCCCCATTTACGGTTGCGCCTCTCCAGCGCAAATGTGCACATGGCGACTGACCGGACAGACGTTCATGCACACGCAAGCCGAGAGTAGCATAGCACAAGCATATGGCTACTGGCAGGATCAACCAGATATCTATCGGACAGACGGACTATTCACGCACACGCAAGCCAAGAGTAGCATCGCTAAAGCGCGCCCTCCTCATCGAGAGAGAGTGGGCGCTTTCGAGACTTTGTCGAACGGTCGTACAAATTTTGCTCTTTTGCCCGCTCAAACCACGACCCTGGCTGCACGATGCGGTTACATTCTTGAAACGCCAGCCTCGCTAACTCACGTAGGCTGGGAAGATCCCATTTTGGTGCACCTCACACAGCCATCCGAGACAACGAACGCTAGACGCGGAACTGATCTAGCGAACCAGACAGCCCCACCGCAAGTAGAAGTAGACACACCACACAATAAAGCCCCAATTATAACCCACCGAAGACACGGTGGTTGAACGGGGCCGAAACATCTTTTCTCAAGACTGAATTGGATTGGACTGAATGGCTTCAGATCCTAGTTTCTGATAGATACTGCTTCCACATTTTACTGAAATAAACACAATCACCAGTGGACTAGGTGACTAGGTCCGGATCATATCTTGACATTGATACTCTGCTGAGGCTGTTGTGGCACAGTGGTGGTACACTTGTTTGTGGCACAGTGGTGGTACACTTGTTTGTGGCACAGTGGTGGTACACTTGTTTGTGGCACAGTGGTTGGTACACTTGTTTGTGGCACAGTGGTGGTACACTTGTTTGTGGCACACAGTGGTGGTACACTTGTTTGTGACACAGTGGTTGTACACTTGTTTGTGGCACAGTGGTGGTACACTTGTTTGTGGCACAGTGGTGGTACACTTGTTTGTGGCACAGTGGTGGTACACTTGTTTGTGGCACAGTGGTTGTACACTTGTTTGTGGCACAGTGGTGGTACACTTGTTTGTGGCACACAGTGGTTGTACACTTGTTTGTGGCACAGTGGTTGTACACTTGTTTGTGGCACAGTGGTTGTACACTTGTTTGTGGCACAGTGGTTGTACACTTGTTTGTGGCACACAGTGGTTGTACACTTGTTTGTGGCACACAGTGGTTGTACACTTGTTTGTGGCACACAGTGGTTGTACACTTGTTTGTGGCACAGTGGTTGTACACTTGTTTGTGACACAGTGGTTGTACACTTGTTTGTGACACAGTGGTTGTACACTTGTTTGTGACACAGTGGTTGTACACTTGTTTGTGGCACACAGTGGTTGTACACTTGTTTGTGGCACACAGTGGTTGTACACTTGTTTGTGGCACACAGTGGTTGTACACTTGTTTGTGGCACACAGTGGTTGTACACTTGTTTGTGGCACACAGTGGTTGTACACTTGTTTGTGGCACACAGTGGTTGTACACTTGTTTGTAGCACACAGTGGTTGTACACTTGTTTGTGGTACAGTGGTTGTACACTTGTTTGTCAACATAATAATGGTCTAGGTTCAATCCCCCAGCAGTCAAGGTATTTTTTTTTTTCTTACTAGAGACTGAGCCTCGCCAAATTGAAAGTGATTTTCATTTTCAGGTTATTGCTGACTTTAAATAACGATATTCTACCTTTTATAGTAATTATATTTCTTCATAAACGTGAAAGTCCAACAATTTACAGACTAAAGATTTATTGCTAACTACGAGCAGAATATCCATATTTATGATGGTTCTAATACAGTCTTGTTCAATATTTTTATGCTAAGGGAAGCCTTAATCTAATCCTTGTTTTGCATGTCTAAACTTCTTAATTAACATACGCTGTCAAATACTTTAGGAACATGCTGTTGAAAAGAGAATAAAAATAAACAATACTTATAAGATAAACAATGAGCTGAAAATTGACACACTCCAAGTGACATTATAGGAAAAGCCCTATTTCAAGGTTGAAAATTAGTTCACTCTGCTACAGTCTATCCTTTAACAGATGGGGTTCGCCTGATGGCAAGGAACCCTGTTGACAGGGAAACCTAAACAACAAGCAAATATAAGTCCTGTGCATTATAAGTAGTACCACATGTATAGACTATGTTTGAGCTCAAAGTGAGCAAACGCTAAAAAACAAACAAACAACAACAACAACAACAACCCAAAGTGAATGAGTTCAGAAACCACTGCATAATAAAATATAATGTACAGACAGTGCTTGATATGTGGGCACGATCAATCATTTGTCTGTAAAGATTCATTGATTGATTCAAGAATAGACATCATAACCTTCTTAGCAAACTCATAGTTACTTCATACTTGCGGCAAATGTCGCAGTTGACTTTAAAATAATGTAGAAATAATTATCAGGGTCTACTGAGCAAAGTAACAATATTTTATGTGATAATGATAATCCGTTGATTATTTACTGGGCTGGACTTGTTGTTATCATCACCTCATGTGGAATGCCAAGCCACTGTTTGCGGATCCCTAATATTCCAGGGAAATCCAGCAGAGAAAGACTGCCATAACATACAAAATATGTTCAACTCTTTATCACAATTATCAACTTAAACAAAATGCCATTAATCTAAGACACTTTTCTGGACAGACATTTTCTTGGCACTAGGTATAAAGACACAAATGTAACAGATAAAACAATGTTTTTATCTTTATTATCACAATCATTAGAAAGATTACATATAAGTTACAAAGTAAAAGCTTCTAGAGGTAATAGAAGTGTGAAGTTAAAACAGCGTAGGTGTATATGCAGCAATGAGACTAACAGGTAGAAGGCATCACTTTCATTGAAGTCAAATCACAAAGTAGAATATCACGTAAACACAGAACAATAAATTACTGGCAACATAATAAACAAATAGATATTTTCTCATAAAAATCTGAAACAGGTGAGAATGTGAATGAAAAGTTGCTGTACACCAAGCATGTTTTATGTACATATTTGTACCATCAAAACACAACCATATTTGGGCCTTCGGTTTCAGAAATGTCTTGTCAAAAATGTTAGGTTATTTGATCTAACCAGGGACTTCACATGCAAGGTAAAATAACTTTCATTTATGTGATTTTAACTCTTTCTTTCCCAGACAACTTTATTACTTTAACTCATTCAGCACTAAGTGACTCATCATGTATTTATTGGTAACTTCTTAGATATGACTCTTTGCATCATCAGTGAACAACGAGAAAACACAATAACATACAAACCACGTCAAATAAAGTAAATTGAGCTAATACGCAGAATTAGAATTGACAGGACACCAAGGCCATGTGTACTGAGTAAAAGTATTTAAAATAAAGTAAATTGAGCTGGGTGGTTTTTATTTGCCTTTGTTTTCATTTTATTGTTTTCTGATGAAGGTTCTCGCTACAATGTCCTCTGTTTCCATAACTGCATTTTGCAAAGCCGTCGTACATTTCATGTTTTTCTATAATTTAGTTTAAATTAACAATTTGGCAATAGCTTGCGTTAAATTAACAACTGTCTGTGACTGAAATTGCTACGGTAATAATTTTATGAAGCATAAGGAGTCATTCAACAACATGCATTAATATAACAACTCTCTATTATTGGAGGGGTAAAAATAACAGAGAAAAGTTAGGCTATTATAACAACTGCTGGGGACAGACAGAATTAGGCCTATAGTTTCAGTGATTGAATGGCACATGACCACATCATAGGGATGTGCCGTGTATCCTGCTAGAGCTTTGGCACACAGGTAGTAGTGATGTGGTTTGTTTCATGACTAGCAGCCGTACTTTTTCAGTGAAATCTGCTGTTGTTATTCATGCCCGGACATCTTCTGTCCTTCAGTGTGATGTGCTGATACATGAAAGTGTCCATCAGCTGACAATGACATTTCTGCTATCAATTTTACACACACAGCTGTGTTCCCTCGCAATACTGGGTTACAGTCTCCTGACAACAAAATCTAAAACCAGCCTAGGCTCTCTCTCCTGATATTGGGTTGGGGTCTAAAGTTAGTTACATATCCTTTACAGGACATCGCAGTCAACCCCAGCATTGTTTTGCCATTTGTGATTTCTTAGCAAGTTGAAGTTCAGTATTTTGCCATTGCTTCCTGAACGACCGGCCCCCAATACCATGCTGCCAAATCGCCTGCAGCTGTGTTTCAAATAGGGTATGCAGGATTACGAATTGCATTCGGAAGCTCTTTGTCACAGAGCCCGCAGCTGAAGTCTGCAGAAAATGAAACACCTAAAACCTGTGAAGGAGACATTACCATGCTGTCTAATCCCAGCATATGTGCTGAATGATGACCTAGTTACAACCTAATACACCTCTCAGCAGATCTGAAGTCCCACAACAGTCTTGACATCCCACTGGTTTCTGATCTTGGAGGGAGGATTGACAGCTCTGAACCACAGTACTTTGGTACCAGGTCATGAGAAAAATCTGTACACCATCTTTAACTCAATAGATGCAAGCCCTCTTTAGGGCTCATACAACTTGACCACCAACACTGATGTGTCGGACTTGAAGAGTTAAACCTCAGGCTTCCAGAGGACTCACAACCAACAAACCAAAACAATGTATTATACACAAGCTTACTATGGACAGTTTGGCTTGACACTGAGAACTGAACTCTAGATTACTGTGTGTTAAGTAAGTTCACTATCATCATGTTATCACAGTTCTAAAACATAGAATGTTGTGTGGTAAGTGCACTACATCATGTTATCACAGTTCTAAAAATTAGAAAGTTGTTGTAAGTGCACCATCGTCATGGTATCACAGTTCTAAAGAATAGAATGTTGTGGTGAGTGCACTACCATAATGTTATCACAGTTCTGAAGATTAGAAAGTTATGGTAAGTTAGTGCACTACCATCATGTTATCACAGTTCTAAACATTAGAAAGTTATGGTATGTAACTGCACTACCATAATGTTATCACAGTTCTAAAGAAAAGAATGTTATCACAGTTCTAAAGATTAGAAAGTTATGGTAAGTTAGTGCACTACCATCATGTTATCACAGTTTTAAAGATTAGAAAGGAATTCCTGAATTAACTGATTCTTATATATAAGATAATTATATATAAATTTTGAAAGAAATGTTTAAGCTTCTAGATTGCCACCAGTACAATGTATTTTCCTTGGGATGATGTGTTAGTCCCCAAAGAAACTAAAGAGCCAAATACTGCCACTGACCATGATGCTGCAGAAAAAATAAACAATTGAAGTCTGTTACTCTTTCTGTCCTATTAAATGCAATGAGTATCAAGCAAAGCAATGTGTGTTAATATATTTTTAATATCGAAGTATTTATTCGCAAACGGTTCTGGTCACGTGACGTCTATATCTTCTATATTAGACAGCAGTACAAACTGGCATATCGTTGGGGGCCAGTATAATGTATTAAGTTAGGGTTAGGATTAGGGTTAGTGAATACATGTTAGTTAAACATGTTCCAGGGCCCCATCTGCGAATAAACTCTCCCTTTTAATATTTAGTCTAAGCACATTAAAGAAATCTGGCCACATATTTTAACATAAGTAACAGTAAAATTTAGAGTACCCTGTTTACAAGCTTTGATGTGTATTGGGCATATGGTACGAGCCCCATATTTTTTATAGACCAATCAGCCCTCGCAGGTTGATGTGCCCAATATCAAATCAGTCACCTTTCATTCAGAAGTCATTTTCTGGCACCTACTTTTGGCTGAGTTGACCTAGGAAGCCAGGCTGATTTTTAAAATCTGCCTCAATGCAAATTTGAACCAAAGACCACTGGGCCAGCAGGCAAGCATGCTAGCTACTGCGACCACTGTTTCCATACTTTAATAAGCAGCACGGTACACGTTGTATATCTGAAAGTATCACATTCATGTCTGTTTCAGTATGATCATTATCCTCCTCGGACTTGTGCTGTATAATCGAGTGGGACTGAAAGAGTTAAACTGCTGTATACTTAATAGGACAGAACAGAACTGGGAAAACATAGTGACAACAGCCAAAATCGTTGGGAAAAGAGCCAGGAAAAGGCAAAAGAGATATATTCCCGGGTGGCTTGAACACATGGCATAATCAGGACGAGAACACAGACCTAATCCATGACTTTGGTGATCAGGTGGGATGATGAACTACAACTGGCTATGTTTATCGACATGGCACAAGATGATTATGATGAGAACAGACTTGCCTCACCTTCACTCAGAATCTAGAAGGCGGGGGAGAGGGGGGGGGGGGGCAGGGGGGCACCATTCCCTCACCCCCTTCCTGCTACACTTTTCATGACCAATTTCTACAAGTGTCTACTGCAAACATGTTAGCTTCTACGGAGGTATTTCCTGTCCTTTTCTGAACAGTATCTCCAAATGCCATTTTTTATTGTTCTGTTCTTCCCTTTGTTTCTACATTTCCTAGGATTACTCTAGAACAAAATACTTTTTATTTTACTTTAAAGAATGCTACATACTTAAAGTGTAAGAATAAAAAGCATACTCAGGTCTAACGCTATTTTTATGTCTATTGCGAAGAAAATCATAATTAAAGTAATTGCTTTCCCTTAGTTTTTGTTCTTTCTCATCATCTTCAGGTTTGTCAGTATAAAGACTGGTGCTGAAGTAATCTGCTGATTATTTAACTTCACTGTCCCTTGTTCTCTTCTATTCTCCTCAGCTCAGCTTAAGTTTGAACCCTATTGTCCTTATGCTAGCTTTGCTAGCATGCTTGCCTGCTGGCCCAATGGTCATGTGTTCAAATCTCCTTTGAACCTGGGATTATTTTCATTGCCTTGGTTTCCCAGTTTAACCAAGCGTAAATTTGGTACCAGGCCTATACTCCACTAGAAAGTAAAAGTTGTCAGAGTTAAACTGACCACATCACACATCGAGTGCCAACTGGTCTGACAGTATGGAGCTACCACCATATGCTCATACTCAGTGTCCTTTGACTTTCAAAATAAATGTTAACACATCTTCATTTTATTGTCCATGCAGTGTGGCATTAGTGATCATATCTTTCACAACCTTCTGTCTCATATACTGTCAATCTTCTTACAGTCCATGCATTGTTGATCATGTCTGTTCACATTCTTCTGTCTTGTGTAATGCCATCTTCTTCCAGTCCATGCCATGTTGCATTGGTGATCATGTATGTCCACAGCCTTCTGTCTTGTGTAATGCCATCTTCTTCCAGTCCATGCCATGTTGCATTGGTAATCATGTATGTCCACAGCCTTCTGTCTCAAGTACAGCCAATCATCTTACAGTTCACGCCATGCGGCATTGGTGATCATGTCTGTCCACAACTTTCTGTCTCATGTACTGCCAATCATTTCTTATGTTCCTCCATGCCATGATGTCAAACTGTCCAGCATCTTCTCTCTTGGTCTCCATCTGCCTTGCCTCTCCTCCTTTCTCATTGAGATAACTTACTCCAGCTTTCCTCTTCTCTTGATGTGCCCAATGAACATGGACTGACTTCAGATGTGAGTAACAAGTTCTTTTAATTTTACAAATAATGTTAACACTGATAAATGTCCTATGATCACATGTTAGATCATACCACTGTCTTAACATTTTCTCTTGTCATATCCTAAGAAAGAAAAAAATGAATCAAGTTAAGGCACTGAAATTCACCTTTCAATTTGGCGATACTAAATAGAGGCTACAGTAAAGTTGTGAAGAATCAATGCATAAAGAACAATGAAAACCATAACAGTCAGTTTACCAAGGGTATATCATGTGATACTGGGGCCCCAAAGAAGAGGTAAAGAATAGTAACAATGTAGACTTCTTGAGCATATCTTAAAGGCAACTAAAGAAGGTTGGTCTGGGACTGGCTCTTTTTTTTTTCTTTCTTTTTTAAGGGACCTTAGACAAAATCAGCCAACATGCAACATAGCAACCCTGAACTGGCCTTGGTATGCATGAACTAGAAGTCTCAATGTGAAAAGAAGAAGAAAATATTCATCATAAAGGACAGAATGGGCACCTGGCTAGGCAGCCATCACCAATAAATAAATACAAATGAAAGTAAACAAAGACAACAAGATACTAATATAGCTATATCTGAATATATTGATATGTATACATATCACTGGAAACAAAATAAAAAGTATCAGATGGAATGAATGTTGTTTAGGTGTTCCTTTATTGAGCTGTGTGTGGTTCTTTTCTGCACCAAATGTTTACCTGCAAACATATAATGTCTAGGAAGGAAAGTTGATGAGAAAGGCAACTGACCACCTCACCTCATATGCCATGGCCTATAATATGTGAAGTCCTAACATTTCATGCCCCAACAGCAATGTCTGCTGTAGGACTAACTTGACATTTTATTACTTTCACAGGGGTTAAATAATCAATAATCTTGTACAAAAAACACAAATTTTGCCAGATTTTTCAACATGCTCTGAGAAGTACAATCACACCTGACATATTGATTGGGGCTGCTTGAAAAATAGCCAGTCACACGTGACACATTGATCAGTACACATAAAGAATAGCCAGTCACATGTCACACATTGATCAGTACACATGAAGAACAGCCAATCACACGTCACACATTGATCAGTACACATGAAGAACAGCCAATCACATGTGACACATTGATCGGTACAAATGAATAACAGCCAATCACATATGACACATTGATTGGTACAAATGAAGAATAGTCAATTACAAATGGTGCATTGCATGGGACAAAAAGAGTTTAAATGTCTATGATACCAATACACAACATATCTCTATGGGTAGGTTTTCTGGATTTAAAAAAAATTACTTCCAGATCATATATATTACATATTACCTTGTGGAATTGTCACTTCCAATGAAGTATAATTGTATAAATAAATAAATAGATATGGCACTGTGTAAAAGTTATAACATGTTGTTATATAACACACACAAATGACAAACATGGACAAACGTGTGTCATAAACTAATCGCAACTATTTGCGGAAAACTTTTGACCTTGAACAAAACATGATGGGACAGTTAACCGTGAGAAGCTTCAGCAAGAGGCTAATGGCTTTAAGAAAACTCTTCGCAGGCTAACATGACTGGTAAAGGCATCAACTTCCAGAAATGTATCTATCTATCCCTTCTCCACACATTATGTAAACACTATGATATATTTATGCTGTTACTATTTACAAAAATAATAATGATTTCACTCAAATAAATAGTGGTTTATGATATAAAAACATAATTAATGTTATTTATTTTACTTTCAACAAGAGAAAGTCTTAACTTCCTGTTATCAGCAAAATGTAAAAGTAAGCATTTCAATAGCAACAAATGTAAAACAAAATGACAAATAAAACTGCTGCAAACTGACCAAACATTATCTTTTCAAACAAGTATAATAATTGGTACAAATACAAAACATAACTTTCAGTATTCATCAAGCTTGTTAGCAAATATGCAGAAACTAATCTAAGACAAGAAACTTATGACAACATGTTCAGATCAACGATATTTATTCAAGCCTTTTCTTTGAAGACTTTATCCAATAAAGTCTTCACATGTTCATATGTTCAGGAAGGTATTGTGGAAAGTGGTAGTATAGTGGCTAGATGTTTGCCTGCCGGCCCAGTGGTCATGAGTTTGGGGCAAATTCAAACTTTTGAAAATGACCTGTCTCGCCAGATCAACTAACCTAAAATGGCTACCAGGAAATGTCTTGGGAGGTAAAATTGGCAGGGGTTATAACAACAGTTAGGTATGTGTAACTCCTGCAAAAAAGTGACTTCTCTTATCTATTAACTTTTCTAATGGGGCTACACATAGCTAACGATTTTAACTTTTTATTGTCATATCTTTTTTTCACCTGTTCCCCTCTGCCATACACCGCAAGGTACTATATTGGCAGTAAATGACAGACAGTTTAATTCTCTTAGCAGGCGTTATATCGATCACATGACGGACTGAGTGCTGATTGGTCTATTAAAAATATGGATCCAACATCAGACTCCCATGTAAAAGCCACCTTCAAATACTTTACTACCAACTCTAGGCAACCACTGCCAAACCTGGAAAATGACAGAAAAAGAGAAAAGAAAAATTACAATAGAAATGTGATTCCTGAGAAGAATACTCAATGTATCAAGAAGAGAGATAATCAGAAATGAAGAAATCAGGATTAAAGTGGGGACTACAGCAGTGCTAGATTTCACAGCCAACAGCAAGTTATATGGTTTGGCTATAGAACTAGATTAACAACTAACAGTATACCACAACAAGCAATGATGTACAGACACAATGGAAGCAGAGGAAAAAGACAGCCACATAAACGATGGACAGAGGGAGCAGCAGGGTCCATGGGAATCTTGATACATAAAGCCCATAAGCGGACACTCTACCGCTGTTTATGCTTCATTTTGACACCGCATGGTACAAGAGGAACAAGATGAGATGATACTTACTTTACTATTATGCAAAATGGATCTCTCCAGAACTGTGCTCAGGGGACAAGATTCGCAACTACTGTGGATTTAACTAACCTCAGCCACTGTCCTGATATGTAAAACTCTACATGGGAGACTAAAAACATGTAGATTTATAGCATATTTTCTTTTAGAGGTATATGTTAGCATACTGTACACCCTTCAAGTACTGTTCTGGTGCTAGCCTCATGTGGTGCTGTCAGGTGTAGGTGTAACTTTAAGCTACTGAAGGAGTAACTTTAAGCTACTGAAGGAGTAACTTTAAGCTACTGAAGGAGTAACTTTAAGCTACTGAAGGAGTAACTTTAAGCTACTGAAGGAGTAACTTCAAGCTACTGAAGGAGTAAATTTAAGCTACTGAAGGAGTAACTTCAAGCTACTGAAGGAGTAACTTTAAGCTACTGAAGGAGTAACTTCAAGCTACTGAAGGAGTAATACAAAAGAAATTAGTTTCTCTAGCACTTCTTTATCATGAGTTCCATATTCTAAACAATGCACTGACAAAGTTTCATTTTGTTTATTATGATTATAAATGATTATAAGCTGTTATATCAAGTAAGAACAACCTATCATCATCACATTAACATAAACATGTACATATAAACAGTCTTTAGCTGAGGTTAATATAAAGCAGAATTTTAAAATGTAGATGTTATGAGCATTTCCTTTCAGTGTACCACATTCTGACCAACAGCCGCAGGCCCTGATTCAAAAATGAAATCCAATTTCCTTCGAGTTTGAGCTCTTGTTTTATTACTTGCTCCATGTCATAATCCATAGCTGACATGCCCATAAGTTCCATATCAATATCCACAGGGACTCCCAAGCTGCTGTGACCTACACCTCCAACACCATGAAATGACGCAGCATGATTGTATGTAAAGTTCATGTTCTTCCCGTGAAACTGGCCAGAACTCAAAGCCTGAAAATATGGGTTTTGATTAGAGCTCAAAGTAAACCCATTGCCTAGCATGCTATTGTTTATATTGCCTGAAGCTTGAGGACAGGCGTGGTGGGGTAGAGTTAAAGTAGATGATGGACTGTTAGCAGCTGTGGGCGGTCTGAAGCCTGCAGCCCCTCTTGTGAGGCATCACGTAAAATTGAGTCACATGCAGCTTGGTGCAATGCCTGCTGTTGCAGAGAGATTGCTGTGATTGGATGCTGTTGTCTATGATGCCCATTCTGTTGAGGAGATAACTGACAAGCATGTTGGGTAAGCCCATTAGCAAGCCCTTGTGGCTGAAGCCCACGCTGTGGGCTGTGATGAGTAAATGGACCAGAACTTGGGCTTCCTTGTTCTGGAGAGTTCAGATGTGTATTTACAGTTAGGCTGCTTGGTGAGGACATGTGGACTGGAGATAATGCCTCTTGTTTTATGCCCAGAACTGAATCACTGTAGTTCTCATTATAGATTTCTGATGGTGAGAAATTAGCTGGACCATTACTAATTGAACCTGGCCTAATCTGCAGTTGCAATGTACTGTTAAAGTTATGCGTGCTGT
This sequence comes from Cepaea nemoralis, assembly GCA_014155875.1. NCBI lineage: Eukaryota > Metazoa > Mollusca > Gastropoda > Stylommatophora > Helicidae > Cepaea > Cepaea nemoralis. The sequence continues at coordinate 161,914 of JACEFZ010017391.1, read as the reverse complement.
TGATGTTTTGTGGGTGAAACTCCAGGGCATTAATCTGCTGCTGTTGTTGCTGCTGTTGGCTGATATACGACGATTGGGCAGGAAGTTGTGAGTACTGACCATCTAATCCAGGCGATGATTGACTGTATTCACTTGAACTGTCAGAAAGATAAGAGCCATTCATACTGCTGACCATATCCATTTTAAGGTTGTTATTGTTGGACAGTTTCATCCCTTCCACCAGGGACTCCACCAGATCTGAGTACACGTTGTCGTGGTACAAGGTTGGGGAGTTGCTCACATCTGAGGACCAAGGGTTTGATGACATGGACTGACCGACACTACTGCTGATATCAGACTCGGCCACAGCACTTATCGGGGACAGTCGACTGCAGTTGCTTGTACTGGAGCCAGTTCTCTCTCTGAAGTTGCCACCATAACCTAGGCCCTCCAGGAAGTCATCGCATCCATTTGGTGACATCATCCCATTTTCTAAGTTGGCACGTAAAGCCTCCACCTTCTTCCTAATTCTGCCACGTTTCTTTTCGTAACATTTGGTTTGCTCCATGCTTCCAGCACGTCTCCTGGGTGTTTTTCCTGGCTTAGCATCTGGATTCAGCACCCACCAGGAACTCTTCCCTGTGCCCTCATTTTGAATGCGCATGAATCGATTGTGCAGTGAAAGATTATGTCGAATTGAATTCTGAAATTGAAAATAAATTTATTTTTAATGATTAGCTATAGCATGAAATAAAACTCATTTTAAAAATGTGTCGTCACTACCACTGGTCAATACTTTATTATGTGTCAGAAAGCAATTGTCACCTTGTATGAAAATATGCATGCTGTCTGCTTGCGGACAACTAACCAAATTATACACACTGGTATAAAAAGAAATGGTTTTTCTTCAGAGGCTATGCAGACTAGCTGCGGAGACATAATGGGCTAAGGACTATGTATATCATAATCATTATTAGATTAATCAATTTGAAGACTGGTTTGGGAGATGTTTGATCATATTCCTCCATTGTCTCATGTTCTTAGCAAATCTCTTCAACTCAGCATACATCTGTGCCCCAACATCCTTGCATGGTTGTGTGATTTTGTTGTTTCTGGGTGTCCTCTTTTTCTCTTGTCCTGGATCCTGCCCTCCAGTATTTTCAGTAACAGACTTATATAACAGACATATGTCTTATGTTGTGAACAAGCCAAGACATCCTTCTTTTTCACATACTGAACAGAAGTTTGTCTTATTGTGTGACCAAGCCAAGAAAATTGGAAGTCAACATATAAAAGGGTGCCATGACAAATACAAAATGGCACCTAGGATATCTTATCACATCAGAGAAACTAGGCGACACTTTTCAAAAATAGGACACAGGGGAAGTGGTCGCTCTCCCCGCGCCCCTCTAGCTATGCCACTGGTGCAATTGCTGATTACTTAATACAACTGATTAGTCATGCTTTTATTTTCTGTGTCAGCTGAGATCATGAACAGATGGTAATAAGCAGAAAATCAGTCACAGATATGACAGTTGTTCCGCATGGGAACGCAGGGCAATTTAATCTAACATACATTACTGTTCTAGCTGAAAATAGCGAACTGATCATGTTACATTCACCCCTATGATGGATGTGGTGAACAGATCATATTACATTCACCTCTATGATGGAAGTAGCGAACTGATCATGTTACATTCACCCCTATGATGGATGTAGCGAACTGATCGTGTTACATTCACCCCTATGATGGATGTAGCGAATTGATCATGTTACATTCACCCCTATGATGGATGTGATGAATTGATCATGTTACATTCACCCCTATGATGGATGTGATGAATTGATCATGTTACATTCACCCCTATGATGGATGTGATGAATTGATCATGTTACATTCACCCCTATGATGGATGTAGCGAATTGATCATGTTACATTCACCCCTATGATGGATGTAGTGAACAGATCATGTTACATTCGCCCCTTTGATGGATGTAGGGTACAGATCATGTTACATTCACCACTATGATGGATGTAGCGAACTGATCATGTTACATTCACCCCTATGATGGATGTAGTGAACAAATCATGTAACATTCGACCCTTTGATGGATGTAGGGTACAGATCATGTTACATTCACCCCTGTAATGCATGTACCGAACAGACTATGTTACATTCACCCCTATGATGGATGTAGTGAATAGATCATGTTACATTCACCCCTATGATAGATGTAGTGAATAGATCATGTTACATTCACCCCTATGATAGATGTAGTGAATAGATCATGTTACATTCACCCCTATGATGGATATACTAAAAAGATCATGTTACATTCACCCCTATGATAGAAGTAGTGAATAGATCATGTTACATTCACCCCTATGATAGATATAGTGAAAAGATCATGTTACATTCACCCCTATGATGGATGTAGCAAACAAATCATGTTACATTCACCCCTATGATGGATGTAGTGAAAAGATCATGTTACATTCACCCCTATGATGGATGTAGGGAATAGATCATGTTACATTCACCCCTAAGATGGATGTAGCGAACTGATCATGTTACATTCACCCCTATGATGGATGTAGTGAACAGATGATGTTACATTCACCCCTTTGATGGATGTAGCAAACAAATCATGTTACATTCACACCTATGATGGATGTAGTGAACTGATCATGTTACATTCACCCCTATGATGGATGTAGCAAACTGATCATGTTACATTCACCCCTATGATGGATGTAGGGAACACATCATGTTACATTCACTCCTATGATGGATGTAGTAAACAGATGATGTTACATTCACCCCTTTGATGGATGTAGCAAACAAATCATGTTACATTCACGCCAATGATGGATGTAGTGAAAAGATCATGTTACATTCACCCCTATGATGGATGTAGGGAACAGATCATGTTACATTCACCCCTAAGATGGATGTAGCAAACTGATCATGTTACATTCACCCCTATGATGGATGTAGTGAACAGATGATGTTACATTCACCCCTTTGATGGATGTAGCAAACAAATCATGTTACATTCACACATATGATGGATGTAGTGAAAAGATCATGTTACATTCACCCCTATGATAGATGTGGGAACAGATCATGTTACATTCACCCCTATGATAGATGTGGGAACAGATCATGTTACATTCACCCCTATGATAGATGTGGGAACAGATCATGTTACATTCACCCCTATGATAGATGTGGGAACAGATCATGTAACATTCACCCCTATGATGGATGTAGGAAACAGATCATGTTACATTCACACATATGATGGATGTAGTGAAAAGATCATGTTACATTCACCCCTATGATAGATGTGGGAACAGATCATGTTACATTCACCCCTATGATGGATGTAGGAACAGATCATGTTACATTCACCCCTATGATGGATGTAGGAAACAGATCATGTTACATTCACACATATGATGGATGTAGTGAAAAGATCATGTTACATTCACCCCAATGATAGATGTGGGAACAGATCATGTTACATTCACCCCTATGATGGATGTAGGAAACAGATCATGTTACATTCACACATATGATGGATGTAGTGAAAAGATCATGTTACATTCACCCCTATGATAGATGTGGGAACAGATCATGTTACATTCACCCCTATGATGGATGTAGCAAACAGATCATGTTACATTCACCCCTATGATAGATGTGGGAACAGATCATGTTACATTCACCCCTATGATAGATGTGGGAACAGATCATGTTACATTCACCCCTATGATAGATGTGGGAACAGATCATGTTACATTCACCCCTATGATGGATGTCAGCACAATAACTTATGCAGGCTGAATCAAGCCATCTACTTTTCTGATTTTCTACATGACTGTGTGTTCTTGTCTTCTCTCTCTCTGTGTTCTTGCCTTCTCTCTCTGTGTGTTCTTGCGTTCTCTCTCTGTGTGTTCTTGCCTTCTGTATGTCTGTGTTCTTGCCTTCTCTCTCTGTCCTTGTCTTCTCTCTCTCTCTGTCCTTGCCTTCTCTCTCTCTCTCTCTGTGTTCTTGTCTTCTCTCTCTCTCTGTGTTCTTGTCTTCTGTATGTCTGTGTCCTTGTCTTCTCTCTCTCTCTGTCCTTGCCTTCTCTCTCTCTCTGTGTTCTTGTCTTCTCTCTCTCTCTGTGTTCTTGTCTTCTCTCTCTGTGTGTTCTTGTCTTCTCTCTCTGTGTGTTCTTGTCTTCTCTCTCTGTGTGTTCTTGTCTTCTGTATGTCTGTGTTCTTGCCTTCTGTATGTCTGTGTTCTTGTCTTCTCTCTCTGTGTGTTCTTGTCTTCTCTCTCTGTGTGTTCTTGTCTTCTCTCTCTGTGTGTTCTTGTCTTCCCTCTCTGTGTGTTCTTGTCTTCTCTCTCTCTGTGTTCTTGTCTTCTGTATGTCTGTGTTCTTGTCTTCTCTCTCTGTGTTCTTGTCTTCTCTCTCTGTGTGTGTTCTTGTCTTCTCTCTCTCTGTGTTCTTGTCTTCTCTCTCTCTCTCTCTCTGTGTTCTTGTCTTCTCTCTCCTGTGTTCTTGTCTTCTCTCTCTGTGTTCTGTCTTCTCTCTCTCTGTGTTCTTGTCTTCTCTCTCTGTGTTCTTGTCTTCTCTCTCTCTGTGTTCTTGGTCTTCTCTCTCTGTGTTTTCTTTGTTCTCCTCTCTCTGTTTTCTTGTCTTCTGTATGTCTGGGTTCTGTCTTCTCTCTCTCTGTGTTCTTGTCTATATCTGTGTGTTCTGTGCTTCTCTCTCCGTGTGTTCTTGTCTTCTCTCTCTCTGTGTTCTTGTCTTCTGTATGTCTGTGTTCTTGTCTTCTCTCTCTCTGTGTCTGTCTTCTGCTCTCTGTGGTTCTTGGTCTTCTCTCTCTCTGTGTTCATGTCTTCTGTATGTCTGTGTTCTGGTCTTCTGTATGTCGTGTTCTTGTCTTCTGTATGTCTGTGTGCTTGTCTTCTCTCTCTCTGTGTTCTTGTCTTCTGTATGTTCTGTGTTCTTGTCTTCTCTCTCTCTGTGTTCTTGTCTTCTCTCTCTGTGTTCTTGTCTTCTGTATGTCTGTGTTCTGTCTTCTCTCTCTCTATGTGTTCTTGTCTTCTGTATGTCTGTGTTCTTGTCTCTCTCTCTCTGTGTGTCCTTGTATCTGAGTCTGTGTTTTCTCTCTGTGTTCCTTGTCCTTCTGTAGGTCTGTGTTCTGTCTTCTCTCTCTCTATGTGGTTCTTGTCGTCTGTAGGTCCTGTGTTCTTGTCTTCTCTCTCTGTGTGTTCTTGTCCTTCTGTATGTCTTGGTGTTCTTGTCTTCTCTCTCTCTGTGTTCTTGTCTTCTCTCTCTGTGTTCTTGTCTTCTCTCTCTGTGTGTTCTTGTCTTCTGTATGTCTGTGTTCTTGTCTTCTCTCTCTCTGTGTTCTTGTCTTCTGTATGTCTGTGTTCTTGTCTTCTCTCTCTGTGTGTTCTTGTCTTCTCTCTCTCTCTCTGTGTTCTTGTCTTCTGTATGTCTGTGTTCTTGTCTTCTCTCTCTGTGTTCTTGTTTTCTGTATGTCTGTGTTCTTGTCTTCTGTATGTCTGTGTTCTTGTCTTCTCTCTCTCTGTGTTCTGTCTTCTGTATGTCTGTGTTCTTGTCTTCTGTATGTCTGTGTTCTTGTCTTCTCTCTCTGTGTGTTCTTGTCTTCTCTCTCTGTGTTCTTGTCTTCTCTCTCTCTCTGTGTTCTTGTCTTCTCTCTCTGTGTGTTCTTGTCTTCTGTATGTCTGTGTTCATGTCTTCTCTCTCTCTGTGTTCTTGTCTTCTGTATGTCTGTGTTCTTGTCTTCTCTCTCTCTGTGTTCTTGTCTTCTCTCTCTCTCTGTGTTCTTGTCTTCTCTCTCTGTGTGTTCTTGTCTTCTCTCTCTCTGTGTTCTTGTCTTCTCTCTCTCTGTGTTCTTGTCTTCTGTATGTCTGTGTTCTTGTCTTCTCTCTCTCTGTGTTCTTGTCTTCTGTATGTCTGTGTTCTTGTCTTCTCTCTCTGTGTTCTTGTCTTCTGTATGTCTGTGTTCTTGCCTTCTGTATGTCTGTGTTCTTGTCTTCTGTATGTCTGTGTTCTTGTCTTCTGTATGTCTGTGTTCTTGTCTTCTCTCTCTCTGTGTTCTTGTCTTCTGTATGTCTGTGTTCTTGTCTTCTCTCTCTGTGTTCTTGTCTTCTCTCTCTGTGTGTTCTTGTCTTCTCTCTCTCTGTGTTCTTGTCTTCTCTCTCTGTGTTCTTGTCTTCTCTCTCTGTGTTCTTGTCTTCTCTCTCTCTGTGTTCTTGTCTTCTGTATGTCTGTGTTCTTGTCTTCTCTCTCTCTCTGTGTGTTCTTGTCTTCTGTATGTCTGTGTTCTTGTCTTCTGTATGTCTGTGTTCTTGTCTTCTGTATGTCTGTGTTCTTGTCTTCTGTATGTCTGTGTTCTTGTCTTCTGTATGTCTGTGTTCTTGTCTTCTGTATGTCTGTGTTCTTGTCTTCTCTCTCTCTGTGTTCTTGTCTTCTGTATGTCTGTGTTCTTGTCTTCTGTATGTCTGTGTTCTTGTCTTCTGTATGTCTGTGTTCTTGTCTTCTGTATGTCTGTGTTCTTGTCTTCTCTCTCTCTGTGTTCTTGTCTTCTGTATGTCTGTGTTCTTGTCGTCTCTCTCTCTGTGTTCTTGTCTTCTCTCTCTCTGTGTTCTTGTCTTCTGTATGTCTGTGTTCTTGTCTTCTCTCTCTGTGTTCTTGTCTTCTGTATGTCTGTGTTCTTGTCTTCTGTATGTCTGTGTTCTTGTCTTCTCTCTCTCTGTGTTCTTGTCTTCTGTATGTCTGTGTTCTTGTCTTCTCTCTCTGTGTGTTCTTGTCTTCTCTCTCTGTGTTCTTGTCTTCTCTCTCTCTCTGTGTGTTCTTGTCTTCTCTCTCTGTGTGTTCTTGTCTTCTGTATGTCTGTGTTCTTGTCTTCTCTCTCTCTGTGTTCTTGTCTTCTGTATGTCTGTGTTCTTGTCTTCTCTCTCTCTCTGTGTTCTTGTCTTCTCTCTCTGTGTGTGTTCTTGTCTTCTCTCTCTCTGTGTGTTCTTGTCTTCTCTCTCTCTGTGTTCTTGTCTTCTCTCTCTCTGTGTTCTTGTCTTCTGTATGTCTGTGTTCTTGTCTTCTCTCTCTCTGTGTTCTTGTCTTCTGTATGTCTGTGTTCTTGTCTTCTCTCTCGTGTTCTTGCTCTTCTGTAGGTCTGTGTTCTTGCCTTCTGTATGTCTGTGTTCTTGTCTTCTCGTATGTCTGTGTTCTTGTCTTCTGTATGTCTGTGTTCTTGTCTTCCTCTTCTCTCTGTGTTCTTGTCTTCTGTATGTCTGTGTTCTTGTCTTCTCTCTTCTGTCTGTTGTTCTTCTTCTGTATGTCTGTGTTTCTTGTCTTCTCTCTCTCTGTGTTCTTGTCTTCTCTCTCTCTGTGTTCTTTTCTCTCTTCTCTCTGCTTGTTCTTGTCTTCTCTCTCTCTCTCTCTCTGTGTTCTTGTCTTCTCTCTCTCTCTGTGTTTCTTGTCTTCTGTATGTCTGTGTTCTTTGTCTTCTGTATGTCCTGTGTTCTTGTCTTCTGTATGTCTTGTGTTCTTGTTCTCTCTCTCTTGTTCTTGCTCTTTCTGTATGTCTGTGTTCTTGTTTCTGTATGTCTGCTGTTCTTGTCTTCTGTATGTCTGTGTTCTTGTCTTCTCTCTCTCTGTGTTCTTGTCTTCTGTATGTCTGTGTTCTTGTCTTCTGTATGTCTGTGTTCTTGTCTTCTCTCTCTCTGTGTTCTTGTCTTCTGTATGTCTGTGTTCTTGTCTTCTCTCTCTGTGTTCTTGTCTTCTCTCTCTGTGTTCTTGTCTTCTCTCTCTCTCTCTGTGTTCTTGTCTTCTCTCTCTGTGTGTTCTTGTCTTCTCTCTCTCTGTGTTCTTGTCTTCTGTATGTCTGTGTTCTTGCCTTCTGTATGTCTGTGTTCTTGTCTTCTGTATGTCTGTGTTCTTGTCTTCTCTCTCTGTGTTCTTGTCTTCTCTCTCTCTGTGTTCTTGTCTTCTGTATGTCTGTGTTCTTGTCTTCTCTCTCTCTGTGTTCTTGTCTTCTGTATGTCTGTGTTCTTGTCTTCTCTCTCTCTCTGTGTTCTTGTCTTCTGTATGTCTGTGTTCTTGTCTTCTCTCTCTGTGTTCTTGTCTTCTCTCTCTGTGTGTTCTTGTCTTCTCTCTCTCTCTGTGTTCTTGTCTTCTCTCTCTGTGTTCTTGTCTTCTCTCTCTCTGTGTTCTTGTCTTCTGTATGTCTGTGTTCTTGTCTTCTGTATGTCTGTGTTCTTGTCTTCTCTCTCTGTGTTCTTGTCTTCTCTCTCTGTGTGTTCTTGTCTTCTCTCTCTGTGTTCTTGTCTTCTCTCTCTCTGTGTGTTCTTGTCTTCTCTCTCTCTGTGTGTTCTTGTCTTCTCTCTCTCTGTGTGTTCTTGTCTTCTCTCTCTCTCTCTCTGTGTTCTTGTCTTCTCTCTCTCTGTGTTCTTGTCTTCTGTATGTCTGTGTTCTTGTCTTCTGTATGTCTGTGTTCTTGTCTTCTGTATGTCTGTGTTCTTGTCTTCTCTCTCTCTGTGTTCTTGTCTTCTGTATGTCTGTGTTCTTGTCTTCTCTCTCTGTCCTTGTCTTCTGTATGTCTGTGTTCTTGTCTTCTCTCTCTCTGTGTTCTTGTCTTCTGTATGTCTGTGTTCTTGTCTTCTCTCGTCTGTGTTCTTGTCTTCTGTATGTCTGTGTTCTTGTCTTTCTGTATGTCTGTGTTCTTGTCCTTCTCCTATCTCTGTGTTCTTTCTCTGTATGTCTGTGTTCTTGTCTTCTCGTATGTCGTGTTCTTGTCTCTCCTGTATGCTCTGTGTTCTTGTCTTCTGTATGTCTGTGTTCTTGTCTTCTCTCTCTCTGTTCTTGTCTTCTCTCTCTCTGTGTTCTTGTCTTCTGTATGTCTGTGTTCTTGTCTTCTGTATGTCTGTGTTGTCTTCTGTATGTCTGTGTTCTTGTCTTCTCTCTCTGTGTGTTCTTGTCTTCTCTCTCTCTGTGTTTCTTGTCTTCTGTATGTCTGTGTTCTTGTCTTCTGTATGTCTGTGTTCTTGTCTTCTGTATGGTCTGTGTTCTTGTCTTCTCTATCTGCTGTGTTCTTGTCTTCTGTATGTCTGTGTTCTTGTCTTCTGTATGTCTGTGTTCTTGTCTTCTGTATGTCTGTGTTCTTGTCTTCTGTATGTCTGTGTTCTTGTCTTCTCTCTCTCTGTGTGTTCTTGTCTTCTCTCTCTCTGTGTTCTTGTCTTCTCTCTCTGTGTTCTTGTCTTCTCTCTCTCTGTGTTCTTGTCTTCTGTATGTCTGTGTTCTTGTCTTCTGTATGTCTGTGTTCTTGTCTTCTCTCTCTCTGTGTTCTTGTCTTCTGTATGTCTGTGTTCTTGTCTTCTGTATGTCTGTGTTCTTGTCTTCTGTATGTCTGTGTTCTTGTCTTCTGTATGTCTGTGTTCTTGTCTTCTGTATGTCTGTGTTCTTGTCTTCTGTATGTCTGTGTTCTTGTCTTCTGTATGTCTGTGTTCTTGTCTTCTCTCTCTCTGTGTTCTTGTCTTCTCTCTCTCTGTGTTCTTGTCTTCTCTCTCTCTGTGTTCTTGTCTTCTGTATGTCTGTGTTCTTGTCTTCTCTCTCTCTCTGTTCTTGTCTTCTGTATGTCTGTGTTCTTGTCTTCTGTATGTCTGTGTTCTTGTCTTCTGTATGTCTGTGTTCTTGTCTTCTGTATGTCTGTGTTCTTGTCTTCTCTCTCTCTGTGTTCTTGTCTTCTCTCTCTCTGTGTTCTTGTCTTCTGTATGTCTGTGTTCTTGTCTTCTCTCTCTCTGTGTTCTTGTCTTCTGTATGTCTGTGTTCTTGTCTTCTGTATGTCTGTGTTCTTGTCTTCTGTATGTCTGTGTTCTTGTCTTCTCTCTCTCTGTGTTCTTGTCTTCTATATGTCTGTGTTCTTGTCTTCTCTCTCTGTGTTCTTGTCTTCTCTCTCTGTGTGTTCTTGTCTTCTCTCTCTCTGTGTGTTCTTGTCTTCTCTCTCTGTGTTCTTGTCTTCTCTCTCTCTGTGTTCTTGTCTTCTCTCTCTGTGTGTTCTTGTCTTCTCTCTCTCTGTGTGTCCTTGCCTTCTCTCTCTCTCTGTGTTCTTGTCTTCTCTCTCTGTGTGTTCTTGCATTCTTTATGTCTGTGTTCTTGTTTTCTTAATGTTTATGTGCTATTGCCTTCTGTGTTAAGGTGTTTATTTTCTTATGTGTCTATGTGTTCTTGTGCTTTCTTTTTCTATGTCCACTGTATGCTTGTTTTCTTGCCTTCTCTAAATGTTCTTGCTGTGATGTCACCTTTTGATTCAACAACCCATCCCAACGTCCCTTTGGGGCACCAGTAACACACAAGCAAGCTGGTTATATGATTATCTATTATTTCCTTCCACTAGTGAAAATATGATACACCTGACGCCCTCTGCTTGTTAATGCCTGATGTGAGCAAGAGAAAGTCTTCTCTGTTGTGGCATTGCTATGTGGAAGTGCTGTAGTGCAGTGTCTAGAGCTCTTGCCTGATGTCCTGGTGGTCATGTTTTTGAATACCTACTGATGCAGATTTTATTTTTAACTGATTCAGCGCCAAGGATAATATATCGCTAAATGTATCCGCCCATTTGGAAAGAAGAATGATATATCACCCAACTTGGGACAATGTGTTATTTGTTTTGTTTAATAATATCTTCCACAATTTTAGTGCTCAGTCAATGGAAATGTACATGATAATACTTGTTGATTGTGTTCTGTTTGGTCCTAACTTACGTTTTGTCTGGCACTGAATCAGTTAATTGACCTATGCTCCCTGGTCGACCCAACCATGAAGTAGCCCGGAGTGTAAAGGCGGCAGGTGTGATATTAGTAGGGCCTAGGTTATGGTGGCAAAATGTCCGTCCATCATATCATGTGCTCTCTGGTCCATAAACATATATTGGCAAACACTGTGTACTCGGTACACCTCAAGGCAAGTAAAAAGGTTCTTTACAGCATTTTACCTATCTATAGCCTATATGCAGCAACTAACAACACACGCAAAAACACATGTAGGTTAGCGTGTCCTTATAGGACACAGCAAAAGAGATTAAATGCTAAAATGAGTTAAAATTAGCTCCACAAATTAAAAAGATATTGAAAGATAGCACTGAGTTATTATGACCTAACCCAGATTACAGTGTGAATGGCAGAATGCCTCTTTTAAGGCCATCTGATAGGGTGACCTTGAACAAAAAAACTTATCTTTTGTTATCTTTTTTTTTAAAATGTAAATCTAAGAGAATATGAAACAGCTTTTAGTGTGACAGGGAGTGTAACAGCTTCATTATAATTGTGGGCATTATTTTATGGTGAAGTTAGCAAGCCGGCTGCCTTATGTTACTATCTTCCTATGATTAATTTTTTTCTCTCCATTTTCGTGCTCCATCATTCTGTTTGTTCATGTGTGCATTGTTATTTTTTTTTAATTTGAGACTCCTGGAAGTTGTCTTTGACGCTATAGTCATGTTCTGCTCCACAATTTTGTCAGACCACTCTATGGAAAGAGAATTATGGGATTGATTCCGCTGCAATTAAATCTATCTTCATGCCTTGAAATTGTTAAACTGACTGGCATCTGGCCATCTTGACGACAGATGATAGTTTGTCAAATGCTGTTATACCTCGCCATAGCACATAGCCTGGGTTGGATTTAGAGACCATGAGTTGCCAATGCAGCACGATCCCTCTCTCGTCCTGCTTAATTTACCACAGAGGAAAGGTAACACCAATACATTCTTGAACAAAAAAAGCTGCAGAAGTTGTCGGATCAGCATAGCAATGCTCTAACTGTCCGCATGTCGGAGCTTCGATTCTAGACCAGCTACCGACCAAGGCCTAGCGTCTGGTGCGCCCTACCCTGACTTAAGGATGCGTTTCCTGACACTAGGGTAAGGCTTGTACCCTTCCAATTGTGCTCCTTCCCCCAAAGCCGCTGGCAAAATGCGAGATGTCAGGTTTGGTGAGTGACGCTTAACATTTGGCACCAACAGAAAGCGGGACCACCATCTACTGTCATATGGTAGCTCAGTCATATCTGACTAAGACCTGACTTTTAATCTGTTAAACACCCTTTAGTTATATGAAACAACTTAGTTTGGTAGCAGCTTAGTAGTTAGTGTACTGACTTGTTAACACAGTTGTCCGGGGTTCACACCCAGTAAGGGCAGTCCGATAGCAGGTGGGTGAGTGTAAAGTGTTAGACCTCGGCATATTCAAGGCCATGGGATAATGAGGTGTGGTGACCAGTACCCTTACTCACTAGCTCTGAAAATTGTCTGGTAACCTTTTTATGAGGCTGGATCGACCACAGTGTCGTACTGTTCGGGAAATATAAGATTTTTTTTTTTTTTTGCATATCCTTTACAGGACATCACTGTCAACAGCAGCATCTTTCAGCTGTCTGTTGATTTCTTGGCAAGATTACGCTCAGTAGTTTGCCATTGCTTTCTGAGCGGCCGGCTCAGTATCCCGTAAGTCACCAGCGGGAGTCGAACCGCTCCCAGTTCTCTCCCGCTACGAGACTCTGCGTGATAAACGGGATTCGGAGAAAGTGTTGTAACCCCTCAGCCAGAGAGACCGGCAAATATAAGATACAATCCTAAAATATATGGAGATTGAACTTCGACCACTTTGTAGACAAGCCAGCAAGCAAACGGCTATACCACCACAGATCCTTTACATCCAATAGGGACATGATTTTTTAGACCAGTACTGCTTTTTCAGCTTTATAAAATTGGTAGCAGCGACATCCTAGGGCAATAAAAGACACGAGATATGAAACTAAGCTGCGTTTGTGTAATGGCTACGAGGCTAGGATGATAATTCCATGAACACGTTGGGAGGAGGGTTTTACGCCTTCATTCATTGTCCGCTAAGTGAGGGAAAGACAGGCTATCTATTCCTCTGTACAGTTAGGCCTACATTCAGGACTACAACATGTGATAGTCCTAGTACTTGGCAGACCAGTAGCAGGTTCTACCTCGGGACCCTTTTGTTCTAGATATGAAACTAGCCATTGACAGTGAGGGGACTTAGAGACTTCTGTGACTATGTCGGTCTCTGGAAAAAGAAGAAGCTGAAGTAATACACGTCTAGAGCAGACAGAATTGAAAGTCATAAATGTCTATAACAGAAGGAGTTAAAGTGATGAATGTCTAAAACAGAAGATTTAAAGTATTGAATGTCTAGAACAGAAAGGGTTAAAGTAATGAACGTCTAGAACATGTGAAGTTTAAGTAATAAATGCCCAGGACAGAAGAAGTTCGAGAAATACATGCCTAGAGCAGACGAAGTTAAAGTAATGCATATCTAGAACAGATGTAATTAAAGTAACAACTATGGGGTAAAGTCGATAGGTATGAAAGCATAGGTACTACTAGTGTTTAGTGGGTTAAGGTAACAATGGACCGGATGGAATAAGTAGGTCAGGTCAGCTCGTTCGCCCACCAAAAAACCGTGTTAAGCAATAAGATTGGCAGCTCAAGTTTACTGCAATGGAAACCTGCCAACTCAACACGCTCCTGACGGGGCAGATAAACTCCAATACAGTTTTCTGTTTAACTATCATACTATTTTACTATCTCGCTATAATATGCACACTTCAGTGTCAGAAAGAATACTGAAATGTTAAGTTAATGTTATCTCGAATCTGTTCTGCTGTATTTGTAGTGAATCTTGGAATGTGGGCGAATAAACTAGGCAGAACCAGTAGACAGCTGCACTGTGGTTTCTGACACGAGTGTTGCAAATATCTTGGACGGCCAGAGTAACTAACGACTGCCTGGTAAAGGCTAATGAAAGTAGAACAGCGTTCCTCTTCGCTTCTCTTGCGAAGGGAGTGCGTCACACGTCTTACGTCGCAAGCATTTATGTAAGGTTTACTACCTCTGCCGGCTTCCTGACCTAGAGGTTAGCAACTTTTCTCCGTAATCTCGTATACTCTCGTAAGAGTAACGTGACGACGGTGAGAATCAGCAGTGGTTCGAATCGCATCGGTAACTTACGCGGTATGATACGGGAGATAATCTAGACAAATAAGAATCAAAGGAAACAGATATGTGTTTGACATGTAAATAAACATGAAAGTCCAAAATACAAAAGGATTATGGAAGAAGTATACTGGTGAGGCCGGTCTCCCTGGCCAAGGCGTTAACGACATTGTTCGTAATCCCGTATATCCACGTGGGGAAAACGCAGCTGCGAGAATCGGCAGCGGTCCGCGCCGCGCTGGTAACTTACGGGGGTATGTGAGCCGGTCGTTGAGAAAGCAGTGGCAAACTACTGAACGTAAAACTTGCCTAGTACATCAACAAACTCTGAAACATGCTGGTGTTGACTGCAACATCCTGTAAGGGATATGCAACATTAAACAAAACAAAAAAAATACTGGTGAGGCGGAGAAGAAGAGGAAGACAACATTACTAATGCAAGATGTAATAGATAGCTCACACATGACAGCCTTAGAAGTAGGACATCTGGCTTATGAAAAAGATAAATTTCACACGACTTACCGAAGCTGAAGTTTTACTCAGGAAAGACCTCTGAATGATGATGATGACCAAAAATCAACAATGAGAAGAACAGATTGCTAATTCATAACTACCATCTTATTCGAACATGCTTATAGGTCCCCGACTGCTCATTAATAACGGCATCCACAAATATGAACAAAATACTATCACGACAACACATCTGAACACAGACATTCAACCAATGGGGCAGAACAGCTGACTACACATAGACACAGAAATACACAAGCTCATATCATATAGCTTGCTTTATTGGTGTTGAACAGATGTTCCAGAACGGTTAAGTTGGTGATTTCTTTGATGCAACTCCATCATATTATGTACTTGTTGAATGTCAATACCAAGTGTTATGGCACGTTTTTACAGATACATGCCTCTCTCTCTCTCTCCCCCCCCCCCCTATCTCTCTCTCTCTCTCTCTCTCTCTCTCTCTCTCTCTGACACACACGTATATATATTCAGAGTGCGTGAGAGAGTGTGTGTGTATATAATACATAGGTAAAGCAGGCACAGACAGACAGACAGACAGACAGACAGGCAGGCAGGCAGACAGACAGACAGACAGACAGACAGGCAGGCAGGCAGACAGGCAGGCAGGACAGACAAAGAGAGTATTTTTCAATGAGTTTTTATTACTAGCATGCATCTTTGTAATTGATATCGAGTAATTAAAATCTCAAATAGTTACAACAGCAGCAGTATAGAACCACTGCTTTCTAAGGTAAACGTAACCAGAAGAAAACAAGCTTACAGCAGGACGGACCCAATGATCTCTAAGATAAACGTAACCAGAATAAAACAAGCTTACAGCAGGACGGACCCAATGATCTCTAAGATAAATCAATGTAACCAGAAGAAAACAAGCTTACAGCAGGACGGACCCAATGATCTCTAAGATAAACGTAACCAGAATAAAACAAGCTTACAGCAGGACGGACCCAATGATCTCTAAGATAAATGTAACCAGAAGAAAACAAGCTTACAACGGGACGGACCCACTGCTCTCTAAGATAAATGTAACCAGAAGAAAACAAGCTTACAACGGGACGGACCCACTGCTCTCTAAGATAAATGTAACCAGAAGAAAACAAGCTTACAGCAGGACGGACCCAATGCTCTCTAAGATAAATGTAACCAGAAGAAAACAAGCTTACAGCAGCAGGACGGACCCAATGCTCTCTAAGATAAATGTAACCAGAAGAAAACAAGCTTACAGCAGCGGGACGGACCCAATGCTCTCTAAGATAAATGTAACCAGAAGAAAACAAGCTTACAGCAGCGGGACGGACCCAATGCTCTCTAAGACAAATGTAACCAGAAGAAAACAAGCTTACAGCAGGACTTGCCCACTGCTCTCTAAGATAATGTAACCAGCTGAAACAAGTTTCCAGGCAATCCATTCAACCCCCATACATAATAACCACGCTGCCGAGTTGCAGGATGTCAGGTCATTAACCTCATCAATAAGCGGTGACCCAGTAATGCTAAACGTTAGCACTTCATGACTTATTAAGGTATTTGTTTCGCGAGGGCGGGGGGAGAGGGGATGTAGGCAACTACCATCAACGACGCAGAAAAAAGCCTAGCATGTTTTCCGTGTCTGAACGTAGTCGATGTAACGGTTATTTTAAGAGGTAGTGTCAGAAAATCACATCACTGTTAAGGGTGTGATCTACTATAATATGATTTGTTTACACACCGAACAATTTATTGTCCAATCATAAATGTGTCTGCGGATTCCGAGGCAAATGCAAAGATATACCAAGGACGAACAGAACAACGAATAGGACACGTCCTTCGTGAATTACAATAAAGCAGTAAACTGATTAGCTGACTGTAGAAATCAAACGTAGATAGTAAAGATTTCTGGTCAAGTTACGAAGAGAAATTAACTTGAAAACTTAGTGACAACTGACAAACTTAATGGGAAATGAGCAGGTGAAGACAAAGAGATAAATACCTGGCTGTCTTGGCTACATGACATAATAGCTTGGCTACATGACATAATAGCGTGGCTACATGACATAATAGCTTGGCTACATGACATAATAGCAGGCTACATGATATAATAGCTTGGCTACATATCACAACAGCTAGGCTACATGATATAATAGCTTGGCTACATGACATAATAACTTGGCTACATGGCATAATAGCTTGGCTACATGACATAATAGCTTGTCTACATGAGATAATAGCTTGGTTACATGACACAATAGCTTGGCTACATGACATAATAGCTTGGCTACATATTATAATAGCTTGTCTACATGACATAATAGCTTGGCTACATGGCATAATAGCTTGGTTACATGACATAATAGCAGGCTACATGACATAATAGCTTGACTACATATCACAACAGCTAGGCTACATGGTATAATAGCTTGGTTACATGACATAATAGCAGGCTACATGACATAATAGCTTGACTACATATCACAACAGCTAGGCTACATGATATAATAGCTTGGCTACATGACATAATAGCTTGGCTACATGGCATAATAGCTTGGCTACATGACATAATAGCTTGTCTACATGACATAATAGCTTGTCTACATGAGATAATAGCTTGGTTACAAGACACAATAGCAGGCTACATAACATAATAGCTTGGCTACATATCACAACAGCCAGGCTACATGATATAATAGCTTGGCTACATGACATAATAGCTTGGCTACATGACATAATAGCTTGGCTACATGACATAATAGCGTGGCTACATGACACAATAGCTTGGCTACATGACATAATAGCTTGGCTACATATTATAATAGCTTGTCTACATGACATAATAGCTTGGCTACATGGCATAATAGCTTGGTTACATGACATAATAGCAGGCTACATGACATAATAGCTTGACTACATATCACAACAGCTAGGCTACATGATATAATAGCTTGGCTACATGACATAATAGCTTGGCTACATGGCATAATAGCTTGGCTACATGACATAATAGCTTGTCTACATGAGATAATAGCTTGGTTACATGACATAATAGCAGGCTACATGACATAATAGCTTGGCTACATATCACAACAGCCAGGCTACATGATATAATAGCTTGGCTACATGACATAATAGCTAGGCTACATGACATAATAGCTTGGCTACATGACATAGTAGCTTGTCTACATGACATAATAGCTTGGTTACATGACATAATAGCTTGGCTACATGACATAATAGCTTGGCTACATGACAAAAACTGGAAGAGAGGACAGACCTGAATCTAGATGTGATTGTGTGTGATGGCGAACTATGGTGTCCCCAAGTCTATCAACTCAACACATGATGATGATGAAGCGATGTGTGGTTACCCATGATATAATAGCTTGGTTACATGACATAATAGCTAGGCTACATGACATAATAGCTTGGCTACATGACATAGTAGCTTGTCTACATGACATAATAGCTTGGTTACATGACATAATAGCTTGGCTACATGACATAATAGCTTGGCTACATGACAAAAACTGGAAGAGAGGACAGACCTGAATCTAGATGTGATTGTGTGCGATGGCGAACTATGATGTCCCCAAGTCTATCAACTCAACACATGATGATGATGAAGCGATGTGTGGTTACCCACACCTTATAATGCTTTGATCTAGTCTATGTGACGACCTCACACTTGGTAACCCAACGGCAGTCTAGTTTATGTCCTACTGCTCCTTCTGTTTGACTTCTAGTGGAGCAATGTTCCACAACCACGCAAGCCATGCCCTTTTGAGGCCCGTTCGTGGTTGGTTGGATGTTCCATCCATCCATCATGTGCCATGCCGGTAAGCGTGGGCGGTCATGTTCTGCCATCTCACTAGATCACCAGAGTCGTGGATCAGTTCCGTGTTTCTGTCTCGACCATGCCACAAGGCCAAGCCATCTAGATACTTGTTTCTAGGTCTTCCCCTTGGTCTGTTCCCCTCGATCTTACCAGTTGTCACCAAGTTCTCCAAATCATTTCTTCTCATAACATGTCCAAAAAATTGTGACTGTCTACGTTTAATGTCTCTAATCAGTTTACGATCTTCATTTGTTTCTTGAAGGACTTGTTCATTGGTCTTTCTGGCTGTCCATGGTATTCTTTGCATTTTCCTCAGAAACCACATTTCTACAGCCATCTACGGGCGGGTATAATATATTTGTGTACGATATGAAGAGCCAGTCTCAAACAGACATGTCCTGGTGTACATTTTTTAGAACTGGGTCGAACTGGGAGACAATGTCATTTTATTTAAAAATACACCTCGGTGTGATGTTAAACCTACAGGTCAGGGCGAGAGGTAAGTGTACTAGCCATTCTGCCACTGCGGCTTCAATGAGTGTGTCGGGGGAATCGTGAAACGCGTTCGCTACCCTGCAGCCACAGCGCCGGCAGATGCAGATAATTAATAGTCAAACAACTTAAATTGCCACAACGGATTAATAACGTGTTCTTTTAATGAAGTTTTTATTTTTTAGTATAGATGAAGATTACACACATAGTCAAATTACCACAATAGATTAATCGTGTAGCCACAAACACACACGTCAAGTCAACCTACCTTCCATCCTGCAGAGCTGGTGCTATCTCCCTTATCCTTGAAGTACGGCACGTTCTGCACCATCCAGTCGTAAATCTGAGACAAAGTTAACCGTTTTTCTGGTGAACTAAGAATTGCTTTAGTTATGAGATCAGCGTAAGACAAATTTCCCCATGCATTTCTCCGAGACCCGCTCTTCTTTGTTGTTAAACCCAGTGGGTCTTTAGTTGTTTGATGATCTCCTCCGTTTGAAGATTCAGTCTCCAGCTACGGGGCTGTTCTGAGGTTCCAGTTCTCTTGGGGGTCTCTGGGGCCATGTATTTGACCGTACTCTGAACTGCGGTTCGAAATTCGAGTCGAAGTCAAAATGTATGTCCGCTGGGTGATCCATTTTCCGAGTGAATAATTAATACGCAATGTCTCGCTAACGCCTCGGTAAAGTACTGGTAAAATTACAAGCAAGCCAGCTGAGATTACACACTGCACAACAAAATACACAAGTTCAAAATGAATTAAGATATCCGATCCTGATACATTCAAGTTATATAAATGGCGTAGGCGCATATTCTTCGTGTCGGTAACTCGTGTATCCACTGGCAAACACCCAGTCCGTGTGTTACAACAGGCAGCGGTGTAGCATCTATGACGTATATAAGATGTTACGGGCAGTTTGCATGGAAAAGTGCTTCTGACGCGCGCACAGACGCACAGACACGGACAGCGAATTGGGACGCACACGAGGGCGGAAAACTTCTAAGCAGTCAATGAGGCCCTGCTTGGGTTTAGCAGGTTCTTCCAGGGTTGTAATTATTTTCCGATTCGGATAAACAAAAAAGATACAGCGGTAACAGCATTATTGAAAAGTACGTTGGTTTACCGGAATAGCGACCTAGTTTTGTGTCCAATTCTGTATCGAGCAACTCAATACGTGTTTATTCTGTATCATACAACTCATTATTACGTGTTTATTAATATTATTAGTTATCCTAGCGTTATCATACAGTAATACAGTGGTCTGGCCTGTGCGGAGCTTCTCCCATATCAATCAATCACTGTCGTATCCATAATAAAGGTTGGCTGCAATGGATCTCCAACACTATCTGTCTCTCGCCCTGACTGTACATTCTGTCAGATTGCTTTTCGTCCATCTCTTAATGTTCTCTTCCCACTTGTATCGTTATCTACCTCTTGCCTTCAAACTTTCCCTCCAGTATGGTTTTTAATGTAGCTGAAATAATCAAATATTTAAATTGCCTCTTGTTTTATTTATCGTTTTTTCATCAACTTTCTTCTCCCGCCCAGTTTTTCTAGAATCTATGGAATTGATTGTTTTTTTGTTTTTTTTAAAAATGAAATACGACATTCTTCTGTGTATCTCCTCTTTATATCTTTTGAACTGTTTGACGATCGCCTCCGTTTTAAGATGCATCTCCAATTACTGGACTGTTGTGAGGTGCTGAGATTCGACCAGATGTCTGCTTCTGTCATGGGGTGCCTTCCGGTCGCCAACATGGCGGTTAGTCGTTGGACCATTAAGGCCTGTGGCGTGTTTATGCTTGCAGCTACGGTCTGCAATCGCATTTTCCTCACATTGGACTGTAGTACATGGTTCCGTCGCCCTGCTACTGAGTGCGTCGGCGACACTGTGAGTTGTGAAATTCGCGGGGAATGCTTTTACATCTGTCCTGTACAGTGACCTGCATGTTCGGAACAATGGCTACCGGCTGTAGCTGAATAGACTGATTTGCCTTTTCGGTTCACGAGTGCATTTGTTAGGAGACTCCCGGGAGTTGGCGTTAAAGCTGTGGAGTTCGTGCTTTATGCGACACTTTCGTCGGGTCGCGCTGCAGTAAAAGACCGAGCCATGTGAGAAAACCCGGGTCAATGAGGTCTTTCTGGTGACTGCCGAGTCCATCGACGATGAAATGTGGTTTTCGTGGATTATTTTTGTGTTGGCAATCTGGCAACGGCATTATGCACAGTGTACCTGTGCGGGCTGTTGGATTGCCGAGACTCCTGCCTATTCCACTTTTGGACCGTGGGGAGCATTGTGTGTGATATTCACTGGCACAGGAACGGAGCATAATGGGGACGACTTGTTGCCGCGAAGTTGGAACCTCGACTAACTAACTTCTGTCATGGGTATATACCACATCTTTAACTCACTTACGTTGCGATCTTCCTCTTCACGGCTGCCTCGGTACAATGCCCTCCATCCTTATCTATTGTTGATTTTAATGTTTTCTTACTTGCTCAAACAATTTTTTTTAAGGGCTTGCGGTTCCCCGGGGCCCAGAGCCGCCCCAATAGGTCCTACATCCCTTTGTGTCATTCGGATGACTGCCTCTGTTGGTGGCCCTGGCAAGATCAAGTGCATATACTACACTTTGATCTAGCCAAAAGGCCGAGAAACGATCTACCTTCTCAACATATTTTATTTTCCTAAGTTTGCTGATATTAGTAACTAATCTTCTGCAATTTTTGGTTCCTGCTGGGTAGATCTGTTTGCTCTCCTTTCCAACCAATGAATTTCAAATACTCTTTTGCAACATGTCTGTCTATTCAAAGGCGTATATGTGCTTTCCAACTGATTTGTCGATTTTCCAATTTTCGCACCCATATGCACTAACACATTGCTGTATTGACAACCTATCAATAGTTTGATACATTGTGCTTCACAAAGGGCATAACAGATACAGCCAGACCATGGATGAAGTTTAGCGCAAAGTCTGGGCTGAATTGTATAGAGACCATGTGTTGCCCATGCTGTAGTATCTCTCTTTCGGTCTGTCTAGCTTAAAAGGAAAGATAACACCAGTGCATCAGGAACAAGACAAGCTGCCGGGTCGGCAAAGCAATACTCTAACTATCCGCCTGTCGGAGCATCGATCGTAGACCAGCTGCCGATCAAGACTTGGAGCCCAGTCTGCCCTGCCATGACATTTAGTCTTAGGTTGCATTTCCTCGCACCAGGATAAGGCTTATATCCCCCCTCCCCCAAATTGTGCTTCTCCGCCTGAAGCCAGTAGCACAAAGTGAGGAGTCGGTTTTGCCCAACATTCGGCGCTAACAGAAAGAAGGTAGTACTGTCTACTGTTATTATTTTTCTTTAAAGTTGCATATCCCTTACAGGACGTTGCAGTCAACACCAGCATTTTTCAGCTGCTGTTGATATTCTTGGCAAGATTACGCTCAGTAGTTTGCCATTGCTTTCTGAGCGACCGGCTCACGTACCCCATAAGTAGCCAACGCGATGTGATCCGCTGCCGAATCTCGCGCAACAATGTTCCTCGCGAAGATATACGGGATTAAAGAGAAAGTCGTTTACGTCTTAGCCAGGGAGGCCGGTTCTACAGTTATACGGCAGGTAATTCTGACTGAGACCTGACATTCATATGTTGTCAGAAGAAATATGCATGCTCTTAGTATCCTGACTTTTGTTGTTCTATCTGTTAAAATCCATAACAATTTTAACTGCCAAAATACTATTACCCTAAACATGACAAAAGAGGTCAGCGTGGAAGAGAGGTACACAGCACTAGCGATTAAACTTCCTGTGTGCTGACGACGGGGTAGTAGTAGTAGTAGTAGTAGTAGTAGTAGTAGTAGTAGTAGTAGTAGTAGTAGTAGTAGTAGTAATTCCTTACACTGGGTAATTGGGCTTAATCGTTGACTTTAGAAAGCAAACTACTTCACGAAAACATTACCTAGAAAATCAAGCCGGGATTGATGGTAACGTCCTAGAAAAGGTCTGCAATATTTGTATACATGTTAAAACAAGAGGTGACGTACCCTCAAGTGTTATAAGAGCAGCAATCATAACCATCAGGAACCGATACATGAAATGTACGGGCTCTTTCAACAGACAAGGTGAAAAGCGAGAAGC
Source organism: Cepaea nemoralis (assembly GCA_014155875.1). Taxonomy (NCBI): domain Eukaryota; kingdom Metazoa; phylum Mollusca; class Gastropoda; order Stylommatophora; family Helicidae; genus Cepaea; species Cepaea nemoralis. The sequence goes on along the minus strand of JACEFZ010017391.1, from coordinate 138,927 downwards.
AACGGGCTCTGTCACACGCCTCGGGCGAGTTGATGGTATCGTGTTAGACCAATCGGTGCTCGGTCTCTGGTGTAGTCAGTGCCACACCGACCGTCTTTACTCCCCAAGAATTGTCCTGCTACCCATTTTAGACTGGGTGTGCCTGGAGGGTCTAGCCAATATTACATTACAAATCTTCTGGGCCAGCTACACTACTGCGGATCCCCGCCGCAAGGTACAAGAGGAACGAGATGAGAATCAACCTGAGGACAGACATGCAACATTAGAGACAGTTTGCCATGGATTTCTAAACGGCCGGTGCTCAAACCATCCAAATCAATGCAAGACGATCGGCTCCCAAATGGCCGGCGGCTGATTGCGAACCGTCACTCGGGTATGTCGAGGAATTGCGAAACTACGTTCAGCAATCCCTAAGCTACAGACGCCGACAGTAGATTTGCAAGAAAGAAATATACGGCAGTGTGTCACTGTGAGAGAGAGAGAGAGAGAGAGAAGGAGAGAGGAGAGAGAGAGAGAGAGAGAGAGAGAGAGAGAGAGAGAGAGAGAGAGAGAGAGAGAGAGTGTGTGTGTTATGCCCCCCCCCACACAAAAAAACTCGAAAAGGGAGATAATGACACAATTTCTTTCTTAACAGAAGCATTATTTTATACATTCCCTTTAATAAAAATAAATTTCAATTCCGCGCGCATTATCATTGAAAATGAAGTCTTCATGGCGACACCGCTTGTCTCACTCTCCGAAGGTTTGGGTTCGATTCCTGGCTACGTCGATAGGTTCTTCACTGCAATTTTCTCGGAGACACCTGGGGGTCATGGCTGAAGCTACAGAATTCGTGCTTTGTGTGACGCTTTTGGCAGACCGCGCTGCAGAAAGAGACCAAGTCATATGGGATAAACCCAGTGCAATGAAGTCAATACTCTTGCCTGTAAAACCCTTTTTTATCACTGAAATTCGAACATGTCCTCGGATATTTATTTGTGTGCATGCACGTGCGTGAGTTTTTTTTCGCTTGCTCACTTTGAACTCAAGCGTAGGCCATACACACTATTTATGGTAGTGATGGACTGAGTTTTGCGTGTGGATTAACTTTCCCTATTAACAGTGTCCCTCACCATCAGACGAACCCACTCCAGCTTCAGAGGTACTTGTAATTTACTTCCCCAAGTCCAGGATGACAGGTCGACATTTTAGTCCAGCTGTTCAGTGTAGGAGCTGAACTCCTTACCTCGGCATTAGCACACTGGATGTTTAAGAACAGTGTTCTTATCCATTTGGCCATGCTGACTTACATGTGAGAGAGAGAGAGAGTGTGTGTGTGTGTGTATGTCTGTGTGTGAGGAGTCGGGGAGGGAGGGGGGGGGGGGAGAATCTTTCAGTTTTAAATTTCTGAGATTTTTTAGTGCTAGTGTGTAAGTAAACACTTACTAAACAAGCTGAACAGCGCATAAATACTTTTGGATAAATAAAAGAACAAATGCATCCATACTTTAAGAGCTGAATATTGCAGAAGGGTGGTTACTAAAGATGATAAAACAAAGAAAATTGAAATATTTTGGTTACTTGAAACGTCACGAAAATTTTGAGAGAATAATAATGGAGGAGTATATGTCTGGGAAGAGAGGAAGAGGAAGGCCAAAGAGAAGATGGGTGTAGGATGTGGCGGATGATCTCCAGATGGGTGTATTGGATGCAGGACATCTTGCTGATGATCGAGAGGTTTTCCAGAATGTTGTTATGCGAGCGAGGTTCTGCAAAGGATATGCTACTGAATGAATGAGTGTATAAGTGTGTATGTTAATAAATAATAAAAGCAAATTCAGTTGGAACTCTTGTTTATGACTGGCAGTTAAAGACTCTTTGAGAACAATGTTTCACTACTGCTATCTTGTATAATTAAAATAAAGTTTGCATGTGCCAACTTTTAACTCCACATATTTTTTTTAATATAAAATGAAACCATAAAATGTAAAGCAAAGGTAGCCTTATTATAGATACTGTCATTGGGATGCAAAGCATTGGTCTTCTCATATCCCAGCCATGATACATAAGGTGGGGTGGCCAGTTCAATCCTAGACAATTCCCAGACAATTCTAACTATTATCTGCTACAATTTGTATGCAGCTGGGTCGACCCCAGAGCCGTACTCGGATAGAAACAAATATTCCTATCTCTGCTGAGGATTCAACCTGGACCACTGTTCGTGACAGATATGTGGACTCCGATGAAATGTGCTGCCTAACTATTTTAGATACAGAATTTCATCGTGTGTACATCATGCCTCTTCAATGTGAAATCATTACTATAAATTAAGTGATACTTTGCAAATGGGATTTGCTTATGTTACATAGCATTTGCATAAAGGTGATATAATGAAATGAATAAGCATTTGTTTTATGGAAGCTAAACTACCCCACAACATCATGGATAACTAATATTATCTAGCCCAAGACTGAAGTCAGCTACAGATGACTGTGGAGCAAATCACTTTGTGTTGATATTTCGCAACTGTATGTACGACAGCCTTTCAGAAAGCATGGCAAATTACTGAAATTACATTACCTAGAGAATCTCACAAAAACAGTTAATTTCATGTCCTCAACAGGAGGTTGCAATCAACCCCAGCATTTATTTCATGTGTGATGAGTTTTTCCTAGCGGGATGTTAACAGCGACCAAGTCTGGCAATAATAACAAAGTGTTGGAAGAAACACTGTTTAGATGTAATAATGCTGGTTGTGATGTCAGATAATCACATCATTTTATTCAGTTTAAAAAACTGGCATAACAACCTTGTGAATGTTTCTCACTCAATATAGATATGGCTTGGTACATACCTAGCATGGATGGAGCATCAACAGTTGCTATCTGCTACTTCAATCAGATAACAGTTTCAATACACACACAAAGTACACCATATTATTAAACCAATGATAAGATCCTCTTCTGACAAAAGAAACATTGTTCCCCAACAGACTGTATCAATGTTCAGTTTTGCTTAGATGTCACAGACTGTTCCAAGTATTTATTCTTAGATATTTTATGCAATTTTCTATATATTTATTAACTTTCAAATTGTTCTTTCTGGTCCACAATTAATTTCAGGAGGCAAACTTGGAAAAATTAAGCAATGCTGTAATCTGACAACTCAGCGACAGAAGTTCCATTATCAAACCCATTTTAGTTTTGCTCTCTGAGTCATGACACGTGCACCTGTGTAGCAAAACAAAATGATATAATTGTCACAAAAGACATAATAAGTTTGGCAAATTCCTAATTACATTTCCAAATTAATCAAGCCATTTTCTACTCTAGGCTTAGAGGTTAAAGAAAGAAGTCTTCAAACCTGTCAGCAGCTTTCATTATGGCCTGCTTCAAGTCTTTGGGAATCTTGTAGACAGATGAGTGTTGTTGATCCCAGCCATCCTAGAAAATTATATGTCTATATTTTGACCTCCTATCATTTGTATGCCTGCTCATCCAACTATTTCTACTGGAACTTCTCCACATAGCATATGAGGCTGGATACTACCTGTTATCTCCTATGTAGTGTAGAGTTTAAACAGAGAGCTTTCCAGACCTATCAACATCTTTCTTTGTGGCTTATTGGTATCTTGGAAGCTGCTCAGTGTTGTATCAGAATATTATTTGTTATTCTGGAAGATTAGATCCCTATGTTTTTGCATCACAATCCTTACATGACTGCTTATCTCATCCCATTCTGTAGATACACTCAAAACTATCTCTTTTGGGATTTCTCCACGTGATCTCCAAGCACTGTACCTAGCAGCATCTGCTAACTGTCTGGCTGCAAATTTTATCTCTTCTTGTCATATCACAACCTACCTCACAAACATAAATATTTCAACAAATTCTATTTCCTTCACAGGGCTAATTACAAAGTTATATATTAAAGACCTTATTTACATGTTTTTCATCTTGCAAAAGGCTATATTCGCAATGGCAATTCTTGTTCTAATCTCTTCAGAGAACTTGGTGACAACTGGCAAGATCGAAGGGAAGAGACCAAAGGGAAGACAGAGAAGTAAATACATGGATGGCTTGGCCACACTGTATGGTCGAGACAAGAACACGGAGCTGATCCACGACCCTGGTGATCAAGTAAGATGGCATAACATGATGCTTACTGGCATGGCACATGATGGATGGACCTTATTTACATACTACATGGCATATTAGGGACATTGTTTTGGGCAGATATGTTTTGAAAACTTAAATCTGGGTGAATGATGTGATCAGTAACATGCTGGCCACCCTTAACTTCCCAAAACATTTTCTGGTACTTATTTTTAATGATGTTGGATTGACCATGAAGTAATCTGGTCTGTAAAAACATCTCTGCCTTCAGGGGTTTTGAAACCAGGGCCACCAAGCTGGCTGGTGAATGTGCAGTTCAGTACAGCTTGCAACAAAGTGTTAGGACATTGATAGTTCTTGTTGAAAATGATTTTCCAGAGAAAAACTGAAGCTAGGAAGCAAATGTGTAGTCAAAAGAAACCCTGTATAGGCTAATGTACTGTTTTTTACTCACTGCTGAAGATTAGGAAGAAATGAGGACTCAAATATTAGCACAATCAGAATGTTATCCGAGGATCATAGATGTAGTTAAGGAATAATTGTATGTTGATTGGCAATTACTCTGGGCAAGTGACATTTATTCCTCAGCCATTCTAAAACCCTTCTGGCAACACCAGCAATCTTACAAATGTTGTAACAATGGGTATTTTAGTAAGATAAGAAAGGATAAGAAGAATATTTGACAACTGGTATGTGAGATGGAATTAGATACAGAGGAATAAATGAAGAAGATGCTAGATTTGTTTGGTATCATAAGAGAGGACAAGAAGAAGATTGTGACCAGTGTATGTGAAAGGGAATTAGATACAGAAGAATAAAGGAGAAGATGCTAGATTTGTTTAGTAAAGATAAGAGAGGATAAGAAGAAGGTTGTGACAATGTGTATGTGAAAGGGAATTAGACACAGAGGAATAAAAAATAAGATGCTTTAAAAAAAGTCTTAAAAGTCGAGAGGATCGACTTCATTGCACCAGGTATTATCCCATATGGCTCGGTCTCTTTCTGCAGGGCAGCCTAGAATCGAACCGACAACCTTCAGAGTGCGGGGCAGACAGCTTGACCACTTCGCCCTGTAATTAGACAAAGATCCAAAAATAAAACGAAAAGAAGGTGGTTTAAAATGAAACAAAGAAAAGAAAGTACGTCACGAAATGAGAGTAAGTATTGTCGGAAAAACTGCGAGATTCCAGACAATCTTGCTGATGATCGAGAGGTTTTCCAGAATGTTGTTATGCGAGCGAGGTTCTGCAAAGGATATGCTACTGAATGAATGAGTGTATAAGTGTGTATGTTAATAAATAATAAAAGCAAATTCAGTTGGAACTCTTGTTTATGACTGGCAGTTAAAGACTCTTTGAGAACAATGTTTCACTACTGCTATCTTGTATAATTAAAATAAAGTTTGCATGTGCCAACTTTTAACTCCACATATTTTTTTTAATATAAAATGAAACCATAAAATGTAAAGCAAAGGTAGCCTTATTATAGATACTGTCATTGGGATGCAAAGCATTGGTCTTCTCATATCCCAGCCATGATACATAAGGTGGGGTGGCCAGTTCAATCCTAGACAATTCCCAGACAATTCTAAATATTATCTGCTACCAATTTGTATGCAGCTGGGTCGACCCCAGAGCCGTACTGGATAGAAACAAATATTCCTATCTCTGCTGAGGATTCAACCTGGACCACTGTCGTGACAGATATGTGGACTCCGATGAAATGTGCTGCCTAACTATTTTAGATACAGAATTTCATCCGTGTGTACATCATGCCTCTTCAATGTTGAAAATCATTACTATAAATTAAGTGATAATTTGCAAATGGGGATTTGCTTATGTTACATAGCATTTGCATAAAGGTGATATAATGAAATGAATAAGCATTTGTTTTATGGAAGCTAAACTACCACAACATCATGGATAATAATATTATCTAGCCCAAGACTGAAGTCAGCTACAGATGACTGTGGAGCAAATCACTTTGTGTTGATATTTCGCAACTGTATGTACGACAGCCTTTCAGAAAGCATTGGCAAATTACTGAAATTACACTTACCTAGAAGCTCACAAAAACAGTTAATTTCATGTCCTCAACAGGAGGTTGCAATCAACCCCAGCATTTATTTCATGTGTGATGAGTTTTTCCTAGTGGCATGTTAACAGCGACCAAGTCTGGCAATAATAACAAAGTGTTGGAAGAAACACTGTTTAGATGTAATAATGCTGGTTGTGATGTCAGATAATCACATCATTTTATTCAGTTAAAATACTGGCATAACAACCTTGTGAATGTTTCTCACCTCAATATAGATATGGCTTGGTACATACCTAGCATGGATGGAGCATCAACAGTTGCTATCTGCTACTTCAATCAGATAACAGTTTCAATACACACACAAAGTACACCATATTATTAAACCAATGATAAGATCCTCTTCTGACAAGAGAAACATTGCTCCCCAACAGGCTGTATCAATGTTCAGTTTTGCTTAGATGTCACAGACTGTTAGTATTTATTCTTAGATATTTTATGCAATTTTCTATATATTTATTAACTTTCAAATTGTTCTTTCTGGTCCACAATTAATTTCAGGAGGCAAACTTGGAAAAATTAAGCAATGCTGTAATCTGACAACTCAGCGACAGAAGTTCCATTATCAAACCCATTTTAGTTTTGCTCTCTGAGTCAGTGACACGTGCACCTATGTAGCAAAACAAAATGATATAATTGTCATAAAAGACATAATAAGGATGGCAAATTCCTAATTATTACATTTCCAAAATTAATCAAGCCATTTTCTACTCTAGGGTTAGAGGTTAAAGAAGGAAGTCTTCAAGCCTGTCAGCAGCTTTCATTATGGCCTGCTTCAAGTCTTTGGGAATCTTGTAGACAGATGTGTGTTGCTGATCCCAGCCATCCTAGAAAATTATATGTCTATATTTTGACCTCCCATCATTTGTATGCCTGCTCATCCAACTATTTCTACTGGAACTTCTCTCCACATAGCATCCTGAGGCTGGATACTACCTGTTATCTCCTATGTAGTGTAGAGTTTAAACAGAGAGCTCTCCAGACCTATTCAACATACTTTCTTTGTGGCTAATTGGTATCTTGGAAGCTGCTCAGTGTTGCTATCAGAATATTATTTGTTATTCTGGAAGATTAGATCCCTATGTTTTTGCATCACAATCCTTACATGACTGCTTATCTCATCCCATTCTGTAGATACACTCAAAACTATCTCTTTTGGGATTTCTCCACGTGATCTCCAAGCACTGTACCTAGCAGCATCTGCTAACTGTCTGGCTGCAAATTTTATCTCTTCTTGTCATATCAAAACCTACATCACAAACATAAATATTTTCAACAAATTACTATTTCCTTCACAGGGCTAATTACAAAGTTATATATTAAAGACCTTATTTACATATTTTTCATCTTGCAAAAGGCTACCTTCGCAATGGCAATTCTTGTTCTAATCTCTTCAGAGAACTTGGTGACAACTGGCAAGATCGAAGGGAAGAGACCAAGGGAAGACAGGAGAAGTAAATACATGGATGGCTTGGCCACATTGTATGGTTCGAGACAAGAACACTGAGCTGATCCACGACCCTGGTGATCAAGTAAGATGGCAATATGACCTGCCATGCTTACTTGGCATGCACATGATGGATGGACCTTATTTACATACTACATGGCATATTAGGGACATTGTTTTGGGCAGATATGTTTTGAAACTTGAATCTGGGTGAATGATGTGATCAGTAACATGCTGGCCACCCTTAACTTCCCAAAACATTTTCTGGTACATATTTTTAATGATGTTGGATTGACCATGAAGTAATTTGGTCTGTAAAAACATCTCTGCCTTCAGGGGTTTTGAAACCAGGGCCACCAAGCTGGCTGGTGAATGTGCAGTTCAGTACAGCTTGCAACAAAGTGTTAGGACATTGATAGTTCTTGTTGAAAATGATTTTCCAGAGAAAAACTGAAGGCTAAGGAAGCAAATGTGTAGTCAAAAGAAACCCTGTATAGGCTAATGTACTGTTTTTTACTCACTGCTGAAGATTAGGAAGAAATGAGGACTCAAATATTAGCACAATCAGAATGTTATCCGAGGATCATAGATGTAGTTAAGGAATAATTGTATGTTGATTGGCAATTACTCTGGGCAAGTGACATTTATTCCTCAGCCATTCTAAAACCCTTCTGGCAACACCAGCAATCTTACAAATGTTGTAACAATGGGTATTTTAGTAAGATAAGAAAGGATAAGAAGAATATTTGACAACTGGTATGTGAGATGGAATTAGATACAGAGGAATAAATGAAGAAGATGCTAGATTTGTTTGGTATCATAAGAGAGGACAAGAAGAAGATTGTGACCAGTGTATGTGAAAGGGAATTAGATACAGAAGAATAAAGGAAGAAGATGCTAGATTTGTTTAGTAAAGATAAGAGAGGATAAGAAGAAGGTTGTGACAATGTGTATGTGAAAGGGAATTAGACACAGAGGAATAAAATATAAGATGCTTTAAAAAAAGTCTTAAAAGTCGAGAGGATCGACTTCATTGCACCAGGTATTATCCCATATGGCTCGGTCTCTTTCTGCAGGGCAGCCTAGAATCGAACCGACAACCTTCAGAGTGCGGGGCAGACAGCTTGACCACTTCGCCACGGAGGCTGCTATATTTGTTTAGTATGATAAGAGAGGATAGAAAACAGATTGGGACAATGGGTATGTGAAAGGGAATTAGATAGAGAAATATGAAGGAAAAGGATGCTAGATTTCTTGCATGTTGCATATAACCAGTTTTACATATGGCTGTACATCCTGGACAATTAGTAAACTAGTCAAAATATTTTGAAGCGTCAGAGATGTGGTTTGTACAAAAGAATGCTGAACATTAGTTGGGCAGCCAAAATGAATAATCCAAATGTTGTGAAAGAGGCCAAGATACAAAGACAATTTATCACAAACATCAACAAGAAGTCACCATAATTTTTTGACCATTTCAAGAGAAGATAAAAACTAGAAAATGTGACAACTGGAAAGACATAGAGAAAAACAGAAAGAGAAAATCCGTGTCAGCCTCTTGTCATGACATGGAAAAGTGTCAGCACATGAACTGCTACATGCTGTTGGAGATCACAAGATGTGAAGAAGCATGATTATCTATGTCACTTGATGATGACCTCCTGGCAACCCAACAACAAATTACTCACCTTGTTTCACCGACTTCTGTGTTGTTCTCGTTAGATTGAACAGGAACTGAATTAAATAAACAAATATTTTTTAAAACAAGAAAGCTAGGACAAGTGTAATGGAATAATAATACATACACAAAGAATAATACAGGGTATATTTTTAATGGCTGTAGGGTGTTTTGAAAATGTTGCTGTTCCAAGCTTTATATTTACCTTTTATGTTGCGCGAGTTCACAGATGGTGAATACAAAACTTGGAATGGCAATATTTTCAAAAACCCCAGTCATTAAAAATACACCCTACAGTTTAATGTATTTTTCAGATATCTGTAAATTTGTACATGTCCTGCAAACAATGAATTACCATTAACAGGATAAAGCTTAATTTCATATTTCATTCATTTTCTTCTTCTGCGTTCATTAATTTGATGTTTGAAAAGCTCACTACAGTGAAATGATCTTAAACCATTTTTTTTTTCCTCCGCGTTTTCATCCTGTTTCAGGATATTGAGGTCAACACCAGCATCTTTCAGCTGTATGTTGATTCCTAGGCTAGAATGATTGATTGATTGATTGATCTAGGAACCGACATCACAGCATTCGGGACATTCCCATAAGCTCTCCGTCCCCATCCTCAGCAACCAGCGAAGAGTTCCAACACTAATAGTTCCAGTAGCAATCCTAGGCTAGATTACGCTCATCAGCAAGCCAAGACTTTCTGAGCGACCGGCTCCATACTCTCATAAGTCACTGGCGCGACTCGAACCACTTCTAATTCTCATGCGCTCACGTCAACCACGAGAGTATTCGGGGTTAACGAAGAAAGCTGCTAACCTCTCGGCTAGGGAGCCGGCTTTAAACCATTTTGGAGTAATATTATACATTTATGTGTTTAATTACTGGTATTACTAGGTCAAGGAATGGCGGAGCGGTTAGGAAATTGTTCTGAGAAAGGCATGAGCATGGTCTGGGGAGGGTTCAATACTTGGACTCGCTGCTCGCTATGGAGGGAAAGACTGACCACCAATTCTTCCGTGCACTCAGGCCTACAAAATGTGAGGGTCCTAACAAATCACAAACTCATATCAGGTTCCTTTAAATGTCAAGAAATGCATCCTTTTTTGAACATGGACTTAAAAATCTTAAAGTCTTAAAAGTCGAGAGGATCAACTTCATTACACCAGGTTTTATCCCATAAAGCTTGATCTCTTTCCCCAGGGCAGGGCTGCCGAAAGTGCAGCACAAAGCACAAACTCCGTAGCTCCAGCGACAATCCCTGGGAGTCTCCGAGAAAAATGCACTCGTGAACCGAAAGACATAGCCTGGAATCAAATCCACAACCTTCGGAGCACGAGGAAGATGGCTTGACCACTTCGCCATGGAGACACATGGACTATAATCAGATAATTTAAATTTTCACGACTGACCACATACCAAGCAAATCATCATTTGTTCACTGACCACTCCATATATGACATACTTTCTGAAGAAAAGAAAAAGTTTAGACAATGCAGAGGTGAATTTATCAACAGGTGATTAATCACTAGGGTTAGAATTCGATAGAACTATTAAATAGAAATGTAAACAACATGCTTACAAACACAGTTATTACTACAATGAACAGTGTACACTTCACCTTCCTGTTGATCCTCACTGCATTCCTGAATCAGAAACAGAAGAGGTACACAGATAATTATGCACTATACAAAGGCAATCTATTGTAGAGTTTTACATGCATGCTTATATTACTCACTAACATTGCACCATGTGTCTAAAGATTTACCTTACAGCATATTGTTTTGTTGGGTGCAGTGTGGCGCAGTGACTAGCATGCTTATATTGCTCACTAACATTGCACCATGTGTCTAAAGATTTACCTTACAGCATATTGTTTTGTTGGGTGCAGTGTGGCGCCATGTATCTAAAGATTTACCTTACAGCATATTGTTTTGTTGGGTGCAGTGTGGCGCCATGTATCTAAAGATTGACCTTACAGCATATTGTTTTGTTGGGTGCAGTGTGGCGCCATGTATCTAAAGATTGACCTTACAGCATATTGTTTTGTTGGGTGCAGTGTGGCGCCATGTATCTAAAGATTTACCTTACAGCATATTGTTTTGTTGGATGCAGTGTGGCGCAGTGACAGTGACTAGCATGCTTGTCTGTTGATCTAACATTGCACCATGTGTCTAAAGATTTACCTTACAGCATATTGTTTTGTTGGGTGCAGTGTGGCGCCATGTATCTAAAGATTTACCTTACAGCATATTGTTTTGTTGGGTGCAGTGTGGCGCAGTGACTAGCATGCTTATATTGCTCACTAACATTGCACCATGTATCTAAAGATTTACCTTACAGCATATTGTTTTGTTGGGTGCAGTGTGGCGCCTTGTATCTAAAGATTTACCTTACAGCATATTGTTTTGTTGGGTGCAGTGTGGCGCCATGTATCTAAAGATTTACCTTACAGCATATTGTTTTGTTGGGTGCAGTGTGGCGCCATGTATCTAAAGATTTACCTTACAGCATATTGTTTTATTGGGTACAGTGTGGCGCCATGTATCTAAAGATTTACCTTACAGCATATTGTTTTGTTGGGTGCAGTGTGGCGCCATGTATCTAAAGATTTACCTTACAGCATATTGTTTTGCTGGGTGCAGTGTGGCGCAGTGACAGTGACTAGCATGCTTGTCTGTTGATCTAACATTGCACCATGTGTCTAAAGATTTACCTTACAGCATATTGTTTTGTTGGGTGCAGTGTGGCGCCATGTATCTAAAGATTTACCTTACAGCATATTGTTTTGTTGGGTGCAGTGTGGCGCCATGTATCTAAAGATTGACCTTACAGCATATTGTTTTGTTGGGTGCAGTGTGGCGCCATGTATCTAAAGATTGACCTTACAGCATATTGTTTTGTTGGATGCAGTGTGGCGCAGTGACAGTGACTAGCATGCTTGTCTGTTGATCTAACATTGCACCATGTGTCTAAAGATTTACCTTACAGCATATTGTTTTGTTGGGTGCAGTGTGGCGCAGTGACTAGCATGCTTATATTACTAACATTGCACCATGTATCTAAAGATTTACCTTACAGCATATTGTTTTATTGGGTACAGTGTGGCGCCATGTATCTAAAGATTTACCTTACAGCATATTGTTTTGTTGGGTGCAGTGTGGCGCCATGTATCTAAAGATTTACCTTACAGCATATTGTTTTGCTGGGTGCAGTGTGGCGCAGTGACAGTGACTAGCATGCTTGTCTGTTGATCTAACATTGCACCATGTGTCTAAAGATTTACCTTACAGCATATTGTTTTGTTGGGTGCAGTGTGGCGCCATGTATCTAAAGATTTACCTTACAGCATATTGTTTTGTTGGGTGCAGTGTGGCGCCATGTATCTAAAGATTGACCTTACAGCATATTGTTTTGTTGGGTGCAGTGTGGCGCCATGTATCTAAAGATTGACCTTACAGCATATTGTTTTGTTGGATGCAGTGTGGCGCAGTGACAGTGACTAGCATGCTTGTCTGTTGATCTAACATTGCACCATGTGTCTAAAGATTTACCTTACAGCATATTGTTTTGTTGGGTGCAGTGTGGCGCAGTGACTAGCATGCTTATATTACTAACATTGCACCATGTATCTAAAGATTTACCTTACAGCATATTGTTTTGTTGGGTGCAGTGTGGCGCCATGTATCTAAAGATTTACCTTACAGCATATTGTTTTGTTGGATGCAGTGTGGCGCCATGTATCTAAAGATTTACCTTACAGCATATTGTTTTGTTGGATGCAGTGTGGCGCAGTGACAGTGACTAGCATGCTTGTCTGTTGATCTAACATTGCACCATGTGTCTAAAGATTTACCTTACAGCATATTGTTTTGTTGGGTGCAGTGTGGCGCAGTGACTAGCATGCTTATATTACTAACTAACATTGCACCATGTATCTAAAGATTTACCTTACAGCATATTGTTTTGTTGGATGCAGTGTGGCGCAGTGACAGTGACTAGCATGCTTGTCTGTTGATCTAACATTGCACCATGTGTCTAAAGATTGACCTTACAGCATATTGTTTTGTTGGGTGCAGTGTGGCGCAGTGACTAGCATGCTATATTACTAACTAACATTGCACCATGTATCTAAAGATTTACCTTACAGCATATTGTTTTTGTTGGATGCAGTGTGGGCGCAGTGACAGTGACTAGCATGCTTGTCTGTTGATCTAACATTGCACCATGTGTCTAAAGATTGACCTTACAGCATATTGTTTTGTTGGGTGCAGTGTGGCACCATGTATCTAAAGATTTACCTTACAGCATATTGTTTTGTTGGGTGCAGTGTGGCGCCATGTATCTAAAGATTTACCTTACAGCATATTGTTTTGTTGGGTGCAGTGTGGCGCCATGTATCTAAAGATTTACCTTACAGCATATTGTTTTGTTGGGTGCAGTGTGGCGCCATGTATCTAAAGATTTACCTTACAGCATATTGTTTTGTTGGGTGCAGTGTGGCGCCATGTATCTAAAGATTTACCTTACAGCATATTGTTTTGTTGGGTGCAGTGTGGCGCCATGTATCTAAAGATTTACCTTACAGCATATTGTTTTGTTGGGTGCAGTGTGGCGCCATGTATCTAAAGATTTACCTTACAGCATATGTTTTGTTGGGTGCAGTGTGGCGCCATGTATCTAAAGATTTACCTTACAGCATATTGTTTTGCTGGGTGCAGTGTGGCGCAGTGACAGTGTCTAGCATGCTTGTCTGTTGATCTAACATTGCACCATGTGTCTAAAGATTTACCTTACAGCATATTGTTTTGTTGGGTGCAGTGTGGCGCCATGTATCTAAAGATTTACCTTACAGCATATTGTTTTGTTGGATGCAGTGTGGCGCAGCGACTAGCATGCTTATATTGCTCACTAACATTGCACCATGTGTCTAAAGATTTACCTTACAGCATATTGTTTTGTTGGGTGCAGTGTGGCGCCATGTATCTAAAGATTTACCTTACAGCATATTGTTTTGTTGGGTGCAGTGTGGCGCAGTGACTAGCATGCTTATATTGCTCACTAACATTGCACCATGTATCTAAAGATTGACCTTACAGCATATTGTTTTGTTGGGTGCAGTGTGGCGCCATGTATCTAAAGATTTACCTTAAAGCATACTGTTTTGCTGGGTGCAGTGTGGCGCAGTGACTAGCATTCTTGTCTGTTGATCTATGGTCATGTGTTCGAGTCTTCATCAAGGAGGCATTTTTATTTAAAACTGATCTGGGCTCTCAGGTTGACCCAGTCTTAGATGGGTACCAGGACATTTGTAGGAAGTAAAGGTGGCAGGTGTCATATTGACCACATGACCCATCAAATGTCAGCTGGACTATACAAATGACACTAGGACCATTCACTCTGTAGCCTCATGGTGTTAAACGGATCCTTTACTTTACTGATTTATAGACTTTGTTAACAGTGTCAATTCTTTCTTATAGTATTACGTGTTTCAAAGAAGAAAGGTGAGACAAAATTTTAACCATGATGTTAATACAAAAATAATTCTTTATTAAAGTCTAGCACAAAAGTATAATACAACTGTTGTCATGAGTCAAATTGCTCTATTCTCCAAGAACTACCATGACACCAATGCAGAAACATTTCTGAGAAGTCAAAAGTGCTGTACAACCTGCTCTAACAAGAACTCATTATTCAGTGTCAATCAATCAATAATATGCCATGCCGGAAAGCGTGGGCGGTCATGACTCGCCATTTCACTCGATCACCAGCGTCGTGGATCAGCTCAGTGTTCCTGTCTCGTCCATGCCATGTGGCCAAGCCATCCAGGTATTTTCCTCTTGGTCTGTTCTCGATCTTGCCAGTTGTCAGTAGTTTGCCATTGCCATTGCTTTCTCAGCGACCAGCTCACATACCCAAGTTGTTCAGTGTCACTGAAGAAAAAAGTTAGTTGCATATCCTTTACAGGACATCAGTCAACCCCAGCATTTTTTGGCTGTTTATGATTTCTTGATAAGTTTACATTCAGTAGCTTGCCATTATTTTCTGAATGGTCGGCACATATACCATTGTATTAAAACCAACGCTAAGTGGTCGTCAGCTACCAAATTGTCCGAATTTTACAACATAAGATGGTCCTATCACATCACAGACTTATAGCAGATTCTCAACACATGTTTTCTTTGTTTAATTGCATTTGGCAATTTCAACAATGAACAATTTCTCTAACATGATTCTACCATCTAATTGATCTCAATGTCACCTATTAAATTAAGTCTACAGTG
This sequence comes from Cepaea nemoralis, assembly GCA_014155875.1. Classification (NCBI taxonomy): domain Eukaryota; kingdom Metazoa; phylum Mollusca; class Gastropoda; order Stylommatophora; family Helicidae; genus Cepaea; species Cepaea nemoralis. The sequence continues at coordinate 123,324 of JACEFZ010017391.1, read as the reverse complement.
AAACCTTATTAGTACATGTTCTCTATTTACCTCATTCAGTGTCTGCTCAAATGAAGAATTAATAATTCTCTGTATATGGGTTTGTTGTTCTGTTAATATTGAATGCATTGTCTCTTGAAATGCTTCTAACTCTGAATCCAGCCGACTACGAAAGAATGAATCTGTAGAGTAAAATATTTAAAAACCACAATTCAACATTTATTACAGTGTCTTCTTATATTCCATGCTGTGTGGCCTTGGTAACTGTAATCATGTCTCTTCCACAGACCTCTGTCATGTGTTCTGCAATCATTTCTGATACCGATGTACCTCCTGGCAGCCATGATGTCAAACTGCCCAGCATCTTCTCCCTTGGTCTCTCCCTGTCTCACTTCCCCTCCAACTTTTCCACTGTGGTGACATACTCCAGCTTTCTTCTTCTCAATTCATGCTCAAAGAATGTGGACTTTTCTTCTGATGCGAGCAACCAGTTCTCTTTGTGAGTTAACTTCTTTCAAGATATCTTCTTTGCTCTTCCTATCCATCCATATTATTCTCATTATTCTTCTATAAAACCACATCTCCTCATAATTTCTCACTTGTCTGCTAATTGTCCATGAATGGCTTGCATAGATTAGGATTGACTCAAAATAGCTTTTAAGAACATTTTCCCCCACCTTGATTGACAAAGATAAATTGCAGAAAAGATTCTTCATATTGTAAATGTATGCTTTTTTTTTGGGCTACACTATATATAATTTCCTTAATACATCTTTCATCCACTGTTATTAAAATACTCAATTGTTCATTTATTTACAAAACTGATAAATTGTAAACAAAATGTTTACTTACTGAAATGTCAAAATATTTTGTTCACTTTCTTACTAAACTGACAGAGTATACCTCAACTGTTCAGAAAGAGATGGGGTGGGTCCGAAGAGAGTGGTTGCTGTCTCTGGAGCGGTCTCGGCTGGCAAAGATTAGTTTTATTATTATGCCAGGGTATGCGGGTGTACAAGGAAATGAGCAGGCTGACAGGTTTGCAGATATGGCTACTGTGGAAGGCGGATGAGCCATGGACCTGGAAGACATTCTGAATGCTCTATGAGAAGTAAGTCTTTTACGAGAGCCAAGCGATGACTGTGAGTCTAAAACCATGGTCAGGCTACGAGAACAGCAAGTTAAAAGAGGTGTGGCCAAACAAGAACACTATGCAGGAAGCCAAAGAAGATTAATAAACCAACACAGAACTGGTGTCGTCAGCCGCTACACGCTGCGGGATTTGTTAAGGAGGAGATCCGAGAACTTATGGACTGAATCGTTCGATGTGCAATGAGGATGATCTGTCGACTAACTAACTAACTAACTAACTTGCAGAATTGACAAAGGACAACCCAAATGTTCATTTACTTTCCAATCTGACAACATATACTCCAGCTGTTCATTGACTTACCAAACTGACAAAGTATAACATCTAAATTATAGATCCCAACACTGTCTGCCATATCAGTATAAATGTCTGCATCAACACTACTGTCATTATTGGATAGACTCTGCTCCAGAGACATGGGTTGTGTCATTTGTCTGTAAGTTTCTGAACAGCTGTCCTGACTTGTATACCCTGCATCACTACATGTGCTCATGATGTTGTCCCCGGCATTGTCTTCGGGCAGTAAAGAAATACTTTCCTCAGACGAAACCGTAACTGCAAACTCAGGTACTCTCTGCTGAATACAAGATCAGACCATTTACACTACAAGTATCTACAAATTTAAATAAACAATTAACCCTACCAGACCGCTGTACCGATTTTCGGAAATTTCCTCCGAATCTGCTGCTATACCGCTGTCCCTAATTTTCGGCATTTCGCCTATTTGGTGATAAATATGTGTCACAAACTAAAAATAACCAACCAAACGTGGTAAAAACTCATGTTTAGCCATTGCAGATGTCTGCCCTCATAGGTTTGAATTGACTTTGTGTGGATTAACGCACAAAATTTATGAAAATTCACAATGAAACGAGTGTTTGATGGACCAAGCATTTCAACAAGAAAGCGAAGTAGGTCTAGGCTTTCCACTGTCTAACAGGTGATCGATACTTTGGTTTATTCAGACTGGATTGGCACACAAAGGTGGAATATCATCGCTAGATGAAAGGTAGACCTATTTTCTACGATGTCTCCAAGTTACATCTTATTCTAACCACTTGTTTGCATGTAACTAACATTTTTCTACATCATGTTGGTGTTTTCTCTTTAATGCTCAGGAGCCCAGGTATAGGGGACAATTAGGGTTAGGGCCTCAGGTCTGGTAGGGTTAAGTTCTCAATTCCATGCATCTTCTTCTTCTTACAGTCCATGTGATGTGGTGTTGGAATGTTGGTGATTATGTCTGTCCACATGTACTGTCAATCCCTGTTGATACTGATGTTTCTCCTACTAACTAACTAACTAACTAACTGTTTCTCCATGCCATGATGTCAAATTGTCCAGCATCTTCTCTTTTTGTCTCCACTCCTCTTCTTCCCTCCAACTTCCTCATTGCTATGATGAATTCCAGCTTTCCTTCTCATGACATGCCTAAAGAATGTGAAATGCCTTCTTCTAATGTGAGTTACCAGTTCTCTTTGTGAGTTAACTTCTTTTAAGATATCTTCACTACTCATTACATGTATCTATGGTGTTCTCATTATTCTTCTATAAAACCGCACTCCTGCAGCTTCCACATAATTTCTCGGTTGCCCATGATTCACTTCCATACATCAGGCTTGTCTCAATACAGCTCTTGAGAATTCTTGTTCTTACCATGATTGACAAAAACAAATTGCAGAGAATATTCATTATCTTGTGAAATGCTGCTTTCGCTTGGAGTATTCCACATTCAACTTGCTTAATACATTTTCCATTTGCTGTTATTATTATCAATTACCAAATGAAAATAAATTTTACGGAGTTATGGTTAATATAAAGTTAAAAGAAAAAAGTAATTTAAACAGTCAAAAAAGGTAAATTCAGTGGCATAAAGTTGTGCATAGGTTTCATAAACACTAGGTCATTTACATTTATTCACTTTTTCAATCAATTCTTTCATCTTGGCAACAATTTCTCCAACATATCTTTCTCTGAGTTATGTCATATATGTACTTACATTATGTGTGTTCATTTTATAATTCGACTTCCACAATCATGGTATCTGCAAGTGAACAGTTTTGAAAGAAGATAAAACTTCTGAGTTGACTCTTTAAAAAATGACACATTTAATTCATTTATATATGAGTAGGCGACTACTTAATATGTGATAATAACGGGGAATATAAAATTCAAACAAACTGTGTTTTTCTATTATGTGTTCAGGCCAAAAGCAACTAATGCAACTTTTCCATCCATAGGCAGTCACAAGACATCTTCAATGCATGAGAAGAAATCACCGTATGAATCCATATTTTCTACTACTTTAGTTGCAGGATTAACTGATTGAGTGCCATGGGATGATAAATCATCTTATTTGAACTTTCCGTAACTGTCATGGTCGTATAAATCAAACCATAGTTAAAATATAAATGCAGTAGTTACCCCTATGCAACTCTCTTTAATTTTACATATAATACAACATGTCTGCTACCATATAAACAGCTTTTAAGTCATAACTGTGCCACACCCCTTACTTCCCATTTTCTGCCATCCATTTTTGTTTGATGCCAAATCCACTTTTTGTTTGGCACTGGATCTGCTAAAAAACATGAAGATCCTTTTGTCACAGCAGAAATGTTACACGCCTGTATCTTACATTTGGTGTCACGAATTTGTATTATCTATTTTAGTTACAAGAACAGATTTGTCAAATAAATGTGTTTTTGTTTCTCTCTCTCTCATTCTCTTTCTCAGTAGATCAAACAACTGCCCTCTACTACTGGTTCCTGGAAGAGGAGGCAGAGGTCGATCGGCATGAAGATGAACACACCACATTGCAGACACCTTGGGCATGAGGGTGCTTGCGGCAGGATAAATGGCAAGAGATAAAGAGGTTTTTCAACCTCTGGATCCTAGTTTATATCTTCAGTAAATCAGTTCTGTTTGTTGCATATCCTTTACAGTCGTCGCAGTCAACCCCAGCAATTTTTGGCTGTTTGTGATCCTGTTCTTCGATGCATGGGCTCATCGCCTGCTAAAGTGTAAGATTGAAAGATTGATCATCCATTCCTCAGTGTATTCAGGCCTAGTCACATCACAGACCCATTGCAAGAAATTGTTTCTGGACTTTTGTTTTTTGTTGGGGGGGGGGGGGGGGGGGGGGGGAGGGAAGAGTTATCACAGGGATATTAGATTGGTTGGTTGTGAATCCTCTGGAAGTCTTGAGTTTTTAACTCTTAAGTACGATGCATTGACGTGCAGATCATTTGAGCCAGGAAATGGGATTGCATCTATCTATGATCTATCGGAGTGAGGTTGTTGTATAGTAGACTTTCCTCCCGACCCGATACCAGCTTCACGGGAATTATGTTGTAGAGCTATCTTTCTCCAGTCCAAGCTCAGAAACCAGCGGGTGTGTGAGTGTGCAAGATCAATAGAGAAATTTCACTTCTTCTGAGAATTATGTAATGTCGATGCATTTAATGAAGTCATGATTAAAAAAAAAAAAAAAAAACACACACACACATACATTATATATATATATATATATATATATATATATATATCAGATTGACATCGAAATGTCAGCAGGCATTGATTTGATGATGTTGTTTGCTACAATATCGCCGGCTAAAGACTAAAGAGGAAGTATTAAATATACCAATTTATTATGAGAACAATGAAGTCAATGAAGGACCGAAGTGTTCAAGTGACAGAGATAGTTATAGTATAGTTATAGTTAGTTGAGATCAGATATGATAATTCTTTTGTAACGTTAGTCTAATGAATCCATAAGTTAAACAAGCATGACATAACAATATACACATTATTTATATAATCCAAATTATAACTCAAAATTGTTGACAACGGGATATTAGTTTTAAAAATAGAATACTATTACTAATGTAAATAATGTTTGAGTGGTGGCAGCACAAACAACGTCAATACTTTAATGTCGTTGCCAGATTGGTCTTTGAAAAGTATCTCCTTGAGAATAAATAGTTTATTAAATTTAATATATTCATATATTAAACTATTAAGATAAAACACATTAAATATTCTTATATTCACAGAAAAAAAATAAATACAATACATAAGTTTACAAAACATAGCTAAATCAAATGTTGATTAATTTCATCATAACTTGCAAATTGCACTCGTCATATCCGTTTAATCGTCTGCTAGATTATCGTCTGCAGTTCAAACGGTTGCGATCGTTTGCCATGTAAAGTAACCATTGAAGAGGACGAGTTCAACATTATGGATACTGCACTGTTTAGTGAGACATCAACAAAACTTGCGGGTAGTGTTATCGTTTTTAGAATATTATATATTAATGTTTTAAGTACCGAATTTGGAAATCAAGAACAAAATGCTAGTAGTATTGCGCTAGGCAATAGTCAGATGACAGTCACTGTCACAGTGTGCTCACTTTTTACTCCAACACATTCGTCATTGACATTAGACATTACACAGTGCTTCTTCGGGATTTAAATCCCATCAGTGACAAGATTTGATTTGTATCTGACTAGCATATTTCAGGTGTCTACAATATGGGTACTGGATAATTCTCATAATTTCCATGATGGAAATATTGTGAGAAATGGAGCTAATCACAACACCTTATGCAGCATGCAGAGATGAAATACTTTATAGGGAGACTTTATTACCAAACGTTTGGTAATAATGAGAGATTTTATTACCAAACGTTTGGTAATAATTCCGTACATTATTCCCAAACGGCTGGTCACGTGACGTTTACTACCGCCATCTGCTAGTCTGTCTTTTGTTTTCAAGCTCTTTTTGAACTTAACTACATACATTAGTTTATTCCATAAAACTTTAATGTTCATATCTCAGTTAATGTCTAGATACGTTGAATTTGTGTAACGTTTGCCTGTGTGTCAGGTCTTAGTCAGATATGACTGAGCTACTGTATAACAGTAGACGGTACTACCTGCTTTCTGTTAGCGCCGAACGTTGGGCGGCGCTTACCAAACCCGACACCCCACATTGTGCCAACGGCTTCGGGCGGAAGAGCGCAATTGGGAGGGTACAAGCCTTACCCTGGTGCGAGGAAATGCAACCTAAAGACAAAATGTCATGGCAGGGCAGACCAGGCCCTAAGCCTTGGTTGGCGGCTGGTCTAGGATCGAAGCTCCGACAGGCGGACAGTTAGAGTATTGCTTTGCATTGCTTCTGCAGCTTGTCTTGTTCCAGATGTATAGGTGTTACCTTTCCTCTGGAGTGAACTAGGCAGGCTGACAGAGGGATCATGCTGCATGGGCAACACATGGTCTCTATATTTTAGCCCAGGCTTTGTGCTATCGAGAGGCAATAACTCCATCCCTGGTCTTAACCTGGTCTCGGAATCAAAGCGAGAGGCAACTGTTACGGGTTATAAGTCCCTGTCAATTGGCGTAGACATGGGGCGCCACGCGTTGCCTCTGACGGTGGGAGACACCTACAGGTGTCACTGATCAGCTACCGCCCGCCTCAAGCTGGGCAGCCCCCGGCCAATTGGGTGCTGATCCGCCACAGCCTGCCTGCTTCAATGGGTGCTTGGGGCTAGGACAAAATCTGAATCGCAGGCTGTAAAACCAATGCACCAGGTACTAATAAAAAGAAAAATAGAAACCTCAAGCTACGGCTTGCAACCTGGAACGTGAGAACCATGTGTCCAGGATTTTCCACTGACTTGACCAATATTGACGATGTGAGAAAAACGGCTGTGATTGATGCCGAACTCAATCGTCTTAACATTGATATTGCTGGCCTGCAGGAGACTCGCCTCGCTGAGGAAGGGTCACTCAGGGAAAACAATTACACCTTTTTTTGGAAGGGTAGAGGGCAGGCAGAAAAAAGGCAACACGGTGTGGGCTTTGCAGTGAAGAATTCGCTACTGGGAATGATTGAAATTCCAGCAGGAGGAAATGAAAGACTATTATCCCTGCGCTTGGCAACCTCTTGTGGTTTTGCCACCATTATTACTGCATATGCACCGACACTCGATTCCTCTGATGATGTGAAGGATTCGTTCTATGAGGAGTTAGACTCCGTGATCAAGGCAGTTCCAAAATCTGACTACATTTATATGCTCGGTGATTTCAATGCTCGTGTGGGCAAGGACTCGAGTTCATGGCCAATGTGCCTTGGAAAATACAACATCGGTCGCATGAATGAAAATGGGCAAAGGCTGCTGGAGCATTGCACCAGAAATGACCTATGTATTACAAACTACTTTTTTAAAACAAAAGAGCTGCATAAGGTCACATGGAAACATCCAAGATCCGGCCATTGGCACCAGCTGGACTTCATCATCACACGGAGACAACATCTGAACCATATATCATTGACTCGAAGTTACCACAGTGCTGACTGTGATACGGATCATTCTTTGGTTGTTGCAAGGGTTAGACTGAGACCAAAGAGAATCTACACAGCTAAACACAAATCTAGCCCAGGATTAATATTATTAACACTCACGATCCTGAAAAGTGCTTTCAGTTTCAACAGCAACTTGAAGACGCTTTCACTGATACACCAGAAAATTGTACAGTAAATGAAAAGTGGGGTCAACTTAAGGAAACTCTTTATAAAACTGCCGTAGGGGTTTACGGCACTGTGGATCATAAGAGGCAGGACTGGTTTGCGGCAAACAGCCAGACTCTGCAGCCCTTGATTGATAAGAAGAAGATAGCTCTCTTAAGAAACAAGGAAAGACCAACGCGTAACACTCTGAGTGAGCTAAAGCAAGCTAGGAAGGATGTACAAAAGGCTGCCAGGCAGTGTGCAAATGATTATTGGATCAAGTTATGTGAGTCCATTCAAATCGCAAGTAATAAGGGAAACATCAGAAGCATGTATGAAGGAATAAAGAAAGCCTGTGGTCCAGTGATCAAAAGAAGTGCACCATTGAAAACCTTGACTGGAGAAATCATCACTGATAAGAAACAGCAGATGGACAGATGGGTAGAGCACTATTTGGAGCTTTACTCAAGTGAGACCAAACTAGCGGATGATGCCCTCAACGCCATAGAGGCTCTACCAACTCTTGACCACCTGGACACACTTCCCACCATAACAGAAGTTAAGTGTGCTATAAATGAACTTGCATCTGGCAAGGCTCCAGGTAAGGATGGGATTCCAATAGAGGTTATCAGGAGTGGGCAAGACACACTCACTCTACAGATCCACCAGCTAATAGAGCTATGCTGGCGAGAAGGACAAGTCCCACAGGATTTCAAAGATTCAAGCATCATAACACTGTACAAGAACAAGGGCGATCGGAGCGACTGCAACAACTATAGGGGTATCTCACTTCTGTGTATTGTTGGAAAAGTATTTGCCAGAATTGTTCTGCGCAGACTTCAAGTCCTAGGAGATCAAGTCTACCCCGAATCACAGTGTGGCTTTCGACAGAACCGGTCTACCATTGATATGATATTCTCATTGCGACAAATGCAAGAAAAATGCCGTGAACAGAATCAACCACTGTTTATTGCCTTCATCGACCTCACAAAGGCATTTGATTTGGTCAGTCGTGAGGGTCTGTTCAAGGCACTAAAGAAGATTGGCTGCCCACCAACTCTTCTGTCCATTGTGGAATCGTTCCACACAGGCATGAAGGGTATAATCAAGTTTGATGGTGCAACTTCTGAAGAGTTTGAAATCAAGAGTGGAGTTAAGCAAGGTTGTGTACTAGCTCCCACCCTCTTTGGAATATACTTTTCACTTCTACTGAAATATGCCTTTCGTGATCAGGATGGTGGTATATACATTCACTCACGCTCAGATGGCGGCCTCTACAATGCTCAGAGATTGAAGGCCAAGACCAAAATTAGGAGGGTACTGATCAGAGAGTTGCTTTTTGCAGATGATGCTGCAGTTACGACCCACTCTGAGGAAGAATTGCAATGTCTACTATCTGCATTCTCCAATGCTTGTTCTGAATTTGGTTTAACAATTAGCAAAAAGAAGACACAGATTATGTCACAAGGTGCACATGGGGTACCATCAATCTTTATTGACGACGCCGAACTAGAGATGGTAGACCATTTTACATATCTAGGATCAGTGGTAAATAGCAAATTATCCCTAGATCAGGAAATCAACATCCGGATTGGTAAGGCAGCAACAACAATGAACAGGTTAAGAAAAAGAGTCTGGGAGAACAGGAAGCTTACTGCCAAAACAAAAGTCCTTGTCTATCAAGCCTGTGTCCTTAGTACTCTTCTTTATGGCAGTGAAACCTGGACAACTTACTCACACCAAGAGAAACGTTTAAACAGCTTTCATATGCGGTGTCTGCGAAGAATTCTTGGTATTAAGTGGCAAGACAAAATCACAAATACTGAAGTATTGGAAAGATCAGGTTGTATGACGGTTTATTCCATGCTCAGTCTTCGTAGACTTAGATGGATAGGACATCTTAGGAGGATGGATGATGGTAGAATACCAAAGGACATCTTTTTTGGTGAATTACAGATGGGTAAGAGATCTCAGGGTCGGCCTCTACTACGATACAAAGATGTGTGTAAGCGGGACATGATTGATACAGGCATTGATAATGCACATTGGGAGCAAGTCGCCGCTGAACGTGTTGCATGGAGGGCAAATATCAGAAATGGAATAAAGACAAAGGAGAAAATTATTGCAGATAAGTCACACACCGAGCGTGTGAGACGTAAGATGGTGCATGATGGTGGAAATGACCACGTGTTCACATGCACCCACTGTGAACGGACATTTACAGCGCAAATTGGCCTTATCAGTCACATTCGCTACCGCCATAGGTATAAGTTATTATGCCTTTTTAAAGCACAAACTATCGTCTGTCAAGACGGCAAAGTGCCAATGTATGTACATTGAATTTTGCATACGCATGAGATGGAAGTAAGCCTGTAGATGACACTGCAACATTTGTTTTTATGAACTCTGAAGTGAGGGTTCAAAGGCGACAAAGTTCACACAGGGTTACATTTACATATATCGTGAAATAGTTAATCCTAATTGTTTGTTGAGTACTCTTCTTTTTTACAACATTGCAGTCAACACCAGCATTTTTCAGCTGCTGTTGCTGTTGCGGCAAGTTTTACGTTCAGTAGTTTGCCATTGCTTTCTGAACTACCGGCTCATATACCTCTGTAAGTAACCAGCGCGACGCAATCCGCTGCCAATCTCGCCCAGGTATTTACTTCACAGTCTTCCCCTTGGTCTCTTCCCTTCAATCGTGCCAGTTGTCACCAAGTTCTCCAATTCATTTCTTCTCATAACATGCCCAAAAAATTTTGACTGTCTACGATTTTCATTTGTTTCTTGAAGGGCTTGTTCATTGGTCTTTCTGGCTGTCTATGGTAATCTTTGCTTTTTCCTCAGAAACCACATTTCTACAGCCATCAGATGTTTTTCAGCTTGACTGCTCATTGTCCAAGCTTCACATCCATACAAAAGTATAGGTTCTATGTAGCACCTCAACACTCTTTTTCTCGTTTTAATTATCTTTTTATTGGTCAGTATGTTTTTCATCTTGCTAAAAGCTACTTTTGCCATGACGATTCTTGTTCAAGCTTCGAGTTTCTCAGTTCTATATTGTAGTTCGTAATGTTTAATATTTTGTTTATTAAACATTTAAAAAAAAAAAAAAAATTGCCAGCGGAGAAATTTGTTTTGTCCTTTAAAAAAAGTTAATCTTACGTCTTGTCTTACACTCATCAAAAGGCAATCTATTATGTGTGTAAATTTTAATTTACCAGGCGCTAAAAATTGCAAAAAATAAGAGAATTGGAACAAATAACGCACTGTCTATACCAAGCCGATGTATCGGCTTCTGGCAATCCAGAACAGTTCCATTGCACCAATGTATCGGCTTCTGGCAGTCAGTTAGTTAATGCTGCCAGAGACACACATTGAAACACTGACATATTCAGCTTGTCTGAAAAATGGACAGGTTTCTTTATAATTGAATGCAGCCTCTGTCTATCTTCTGTTTCACTACTACCCATTCTCTCTCTCTCTCTCTCTCTCTCTCTCTCTCTCTCTCATCTCTCTCTCTCTCTCCTCCTCTCTCTCTACTCTCTTCTCTCTCTCTCTCTCTCTCTATATATATATATATATATCTATATATAATATATATATATATATATATATATATATATATATATATATATATATATATATCATCATTGGCACCTTGCCGTCTTGACAGATGATAGTTTGTGTTTCAAAAAAGGCATAATAACTTTACCCATGGTGGTAGCAAATGTGACTGATAAGGCCCAAATCGCTCTGTAAATGTTCGTTCACAGTGGGTGCGTGTGAACACATGGTCATTTCCACCATCATGCACCATCTTACATCTCACACGCTCGTTGTGTGACTTATCTGCAATAATTTTCTCCTTTGTTTTTATTCCATTTCTGATGTTTGCCCAGATGTTTTATATATATATATTAGATGATAAACAGAGCTGTGACTTAGTGGGTAACAAGACAGGGAGTTTCATTATTTCCCATCTTACCGAATCGAAAGCTTAAAATCAGCTGCAGGCGATTTGGAAGCAGACTGTTTTGCATTGATTTTGTTGGTATGAGGCATTGTCCATTCAGAAATCACTGGCAAATTACAGAACTAACATTGCCTGTTAAATCAAAAATGGCCAATAAATGCTGGGGTTCATTGCAATGTTCTATAAAGGATATGAAACTAACTTTTTAATATAAGATGATAAACACTGACAATTATAATACATATTTCCCCGGGAAGGTTAACCCGGTCAACAAATGCCCGCAGAAGTCGGATGTGTCGGCCTAAAGGCGCAAGAACGCAGCTCTGCTGTGAACAGAGACAATGCAATCACGTCCGGAAAAAAAACTCTGTATGAATGCAGAAGAAGAAGAAGATAATACATATTCAGAAAAATGACATAGATGTAATTATCTGATATGGTTATGAACATTTTTCAGTTATTTTGAGGCAGCTTTGCCATGACGGAAGTGAACTATTGCCAGACTGGTCATCACTGGTAGAAACTGCATTTGTTTTGACAGATTCTCTTGCCAATAGTCTTTGTGTTGGTCCAAAAGAAAAAGCTGAGGTAGGATTGTTTGTTTATAACGAATATAGAATTGTTTTTACCATCTAACTATGCATGACCTCCTTTCTTAACCAAACCGTCTACATATCTACTGTATTTCTCCCATTATTGTAAAAGTTAAACTGTAATATTTTGGCATGTAAGATAGTGAAGTGGCAGATCTTCATATACACGAGTGTATGACATGAGATTATCAACCAGCTCCCTTCCCTGCTGTCTGTTTATTCAAGATAAAGTGTTAGAATGTGTTTGTCAAAGCTGGGTGGACACCATAAGTATGTCATCCTGTGCCCTGCCAATTGGCATAAGCATTCATACATCTCCACAGATCTTGGCATTTGGTGTTCTTGGTCAGTTCAATTAATGATATTCTTCTGCGTCACCATCCCAGTCCATCCAGTTTCATTTCTCTCTGTCTGATCTCTCGGTTTCTTTGATAAAACTATAAATAGCTGTTTTTGTAGGAATATAGCTGATATTGTAGATGCCGTTAACGTTTAAAAAAATTTATATTTCAATCCTAAAATCTCCCACTGTCTCAATTTCCTTTAACATAATATTGTCTTTGTCAGATGCATTCTCTATTTCCAAATAAATATATCACATTAGTTACTGCAACAAGTATTGGTCTACCTTAACCATTGTCTTTGATAATTGTATCTGATTCTATTGTCATAAACAAATAAATAATAATAGTAATAATAAAAATCATAGTATGCTAATTAATCTATCTATGGTGCTGTTTTTCTTCCTTAGTTAATAACTTTTGCCAATAATTAATATTTGTGAGACATGTAGTCATGAATTTTACACATTTCCCATGCATTTTTAATATATATATATTGCTGTTTTTGTTGTCTAAGATTAGCTTCATAAGTGATGTATGAAAGAAGTGTTGTATGAAAGAAGTGTTGTATGAAAGAAGTGTTGTATGAAAGAAGTGTTGTATGAAAAGTGAGAGACAAGAAGGGTAGAATGTCAGACTGGCCTATGTTCCCAGTTCTCAACCCTTTGAAAATAGAGTTCATACATTCATTTGTTCATCATCATACCACATTAGATACTTCATAAGTTGACTTATTTAAACATTTTAATCATCTAAAATTGTGGCTTAGAGGATTAAAACATTCAATGCAATATTTCTGTACATTTGCTTCTGCAGATGGAGAAACTTGCTGTTGATCTTTGGAACAAGACCTCCATTGTTAAAAGCAAGGGGAAATTGCAATCACAGATTTATGCAAAACGTAGGTTGTGTGCCTTAATTTGTATCTCTTTAGTTTATTGTGAACCGCATGAGGTGAGCATTAGTTCACAAGTAGAGAAGTTACATCTGGTTTGCAATGATGACAATCAGTACTGAACTAAACTGAAATAGGGAGATCTGCAAGTTGTTTTTGCCTTAGCATTATTTTAGATTTTATTTCAATGACTAGTGCTTTTCTGTTATAATTTAAAAAAAATTTAAATTGAGTACCATTATATTAATGCTAGTTTAGAGTCACTTCTCTGAATTAAAACTTTATTTCTGGATTGCTTTTTTTATTTCAATTTATAATGATTTTTTTCCCCATCTTATGCTTTACATGACATTGCAGTCAACAACAGCATTTTTCAGCTGCTTTTGATGTCTTGGCAAATTTTGTGTTCAGTAGTTTGCCTTTGCTTTCTGAACGACCAGCGCACATACCTCCGTAAGTAACCAGCACGACGCGATCCGCCGCCAAGTCTTGCGCTGTTGTGTTTTGTACATGGGTATATGGGATTACGAACAACGTGTTTAACTCCTTCGCCAGGGAGACCGGCTTATCATGTTTAGATGGTGCATAATGAAATAAAAATTAATGTGCAAGTGAGGAACAGTTATGATAAATTTATTACTGACATGAAGAATATTAACATTTTGAGTTTTAAAAATGGTGTGGTAATATTACAGTTTGTTACCCATGTGTTACAGGGACCCATAAGAGAAGCATGGAATATAATGTAACCTATCATGCATGTTGTAAGAGGTGACTGTCATAGACTCACATATCCATGACAGAAGGAAGACAGAATATAATGTAACCTATCATGTATGCTGTAAGCGGTGACTGTCATAGACTCACATATCCCATGACAGAAGGAAGGACCAGAATATAATGTAAACCTAGTCATGTATGCTTGTAAGCGTGTGACTGTCATATACTCACATATCCATGACAGACAGGAGACAGACTATAATGTAACCTATCATGTAATGCTGCTAAGAGGTGACTCGTCATAAGACCTCACATATCCATGACAGAAGGAAGACAGACTATAATGTAACCTATCATGCTATGTTGTAAGGAAGGTGACTGTCCATAGGACTCAACATAATTCCCATGACAGAAGGAAAGACAAGAAAGTATAATGTAACCATATCATGCATGTTGTAAGAGGTGACGTCCATAGACTCACATATCCCATGACAGAAGGAAAGCCAGAATATTAATGTAACCTCTATCAATGTATGTGTTGTAAGCGGTGACTGTCATAGATCTTAAGACTCACATACTCACCATGACAGAAGGAAGACAGAATATAATGTAACCTATCATGTGATGTTGTTAAGAGGTGACTGTCCATAGACTCACATATCCATGACAGAAGGGCAGACAGATACTAATGTAACCTATCAATGTATGCTTGTAAGCGGTGACTGTCATAGACTCACATATCCATGACAGAAGGAAGACAGAATATAATGTAACCTAATCATGGCTATGTTGATACAGGGATTGAACTGTCATAGACTCACATATCCCTGGATCAGAAGGAAGACAGAATATAAAGTAACCTATCATGCATGTTGTAAGAGGTGACTGTCATAGACTCACATATCTCATGACAGGAAGGAAGACATAATATAATGTCACCTAGTCATGCATGTTGTAAGAGGTGACTGTCATAGGACTTCACATATCCAATGACAGAAGGAAAGACAGAATATAATGTAACCTATCATGTATGTTGTAAGCGGTGACTGTCATAGACTCACATATCCATGACAGAAGGAAGACAGAATATAATGTAACCTATCATGTATGTTGTAAGAGGTGACTGTCATAGACTCACATATCCATGACAGAAGGAAGACAGAATATAATGTAACCTACCATGTATGTTGTAAGCGGTGACTGTCATAGACTCACATATCCATGACAGAAGGAAGACAGAATATAATGTAACCTATCATGCATGTTGTAAGAGGTGACTGTCATAGACTCACATATCCATGACAGAAGGAAGACAGAATATAATGTAACCTATCATGTATGCTGTAAGCGGTGACTGTCATAGACTCACATATCCATGACAGAAGGAAGACAGAATATAATGTAACCTATCATGCATGTTGTAAGAGGTGACTGTCATAGACTCACATATCCATGACAGAAGGAAGACAGAATATAATGTAACCTACCATGTATGTTGTAAGAGGTGACTGTCATAGACTCACATATCCATGACAGAAGGAAGACAGAATATAATGTAACCTATCATGTATGTTGTAAGAAGTGACTGTCATAGACCCACATATCCATGACAGAAGGAAGACAGAATATAATGTAACCTACCATGTATGTTGTAAGAGGTGACTGTCATAGACTCACATATCCATGACAGAAGGAAGACAGATATAATGTAACCTATCATGTATGTTGTAAGAGGTGACTGTCATAGACTCACATATCCATGACAGAAGGAAGACAGAATATAATGTAACCTACCATGTATGTTGTAAGAGGTGACTGTCATAGACTCACATATCCATGACAGAAGGAAGACAGAATATAATGTAACCTATCATGTATGCTGTAAGAAGTGACTGTCATAGACCCACATATCCATGACAGAAGGAAGACAGAATATAATGTAACCTACCATGTATGTTGTAAGAGGTGACTGTCATAGACTCACATATCCATGACAGAAGGAAGACAGAATATAATGTAACCTATCATGCATGTTGTAAGAGGTGACTGTCATAGACTCACATATCCATGACAGAAGGAAGACAGAATATAATGTAACCTATCATGCATGTTGTAAGAGGTGACTGTCATAGACTCACATATCCATGACAGAAGGAAGACAGAATATAATGTAACCTATCATGTATGTTGTAAGAAGTGACTGTCATAGACCCACATATCCATGACAGAAGGAAGACAGAATATAATGTAACCTACCATGTATGTTGTAAGAGGTGACTGTCATAGACTCACATATCCATGACAGAAGGAAGACAGAATATAATGTAACCTATCATGTATGTTGTAAGAGGTGACTGTCATAGACTCACATATCCATGACAGAAGGAAGACAGAATATAATGTAACCTATTGTCAGCGACTTGGGCGCTGCAGATTCTCAAGACTCCGCTACTTTCGCACTGCACAAAATAACAATTCATGACATTTGCGAAAGGAATGCAATTTATTCAGAGCCGACATTTGAATGGCTCGACGAGCGTTGTACTTCATCATCATACACAACATTAATGCATTAACGTGATGATAGATGATGTTAGCATTTCACAATCTAAATGAACAGCCCTATGTTTGCCTATGGCCTAGAAAGCTATCGCATTGGTCAAGGATACGTCTGCTCTCTCTACCGTCTCCAGTCAGTCTGTCCACATGCTACACATTGCGTGGACAAGCACGGACACTTTACTCCCCCTGCAGTAGCCGTTATTGCGTGCATGGTCTTGCCAGCATGCTGGCTGGTGAGTTAGAGTAACCAGGCATATCACGGTTACTCGCAAGGACCAGCTACCCAATTGCTTGGGGAAAGCCCTCGCTCATCTGTACTCATCGACCTCTGGTCTGACACAAATGTGTCTCCTTGTGAGGCTGAATTGATCATGTATTTTTATACCTATAGATGTTGACAAAGTACAATTGTATACAAGCGAATCTGCAATGCTTTCATCATTACAACATAACAATATTGGCAACAACACACCTATTGCAATCATCAACTTAATATATACATATTCAAATGCATCTGAAGATGAGAAAATTCCTTGAATTGGTGTGAGAAAAGAACAGATTTTTCCACCTTCTGTACTAACACTTGGCAGCTAAAAGAAGACAGAATTCTTTAACGACCTTATGACCAAACTTCAAGAGATGACATTACATGGACAAAATAGGAGCTTTCCGACCAGTCAGCTGCACAGGATTTTCAGAATTATAGTATGCACCGCTGCAAGGCATCTGGATTGCTGATTGACTTTCTTTCATCTAGGAAAATCTCCAGAATTGGCACCTGGAATGTTAAAACTATGTATGAATTGGGAAATCCAGCAACTAATTCAGGATAATGCTCGCCCGGGTGATGTGATTATCTACACAGATGGTTCGGTGTTGAGAGGTAGTAGAAGTGCCTGGGGTTCTTGCCAAAGGCTAATGGTCAACGTTTGGTGCAGGAGAGCCTGGCATATGATACCACAACATCTAGCATAAGAATGAAGGTGGAGGCAGTCAGTGCAGCTTTCCGCTGGATGGAGAATACGATACACACACACATTGTGATTGTAACTGACTCAGAAAGCATGCTGAGTAGGGTGAGGCCAGGCAAGCTTCATGCAGTAGTGGCTTGCTTCACTTCGGAAGTCACGGGTGGCAAGCATCATCTGGATCTTTTCTCCGGGGCATGCTAGTGTGCCCGGGAATGAACAGGCAGACAGATTGGCTGGATCTGCAAAATTTGGTGGAGTATTGATGCATGATAAGGCAGACATGGTTGCGGCCTTGTGGGAGCACGTGTACACCTCGGAGGAGCAAATGGATCACCATGGTCTGGCAAGAATGCGACAGCGAGGAGTGACGAGGGGATCTGGCTGATGCTCGGCGCTTAGAGGAAAGGCGAGACGCACATATGATCAGATTACTACTGGTCTATTGGGGTTGGAACTCTTCGCTGGCTTCTGAGGATGGGGACGGAGCGCTTATGGGAATGCCCCGAATGCTGTGATGTCGGTTCCTAAATCAATCAATCAATCAATCAATCATGAATTGGGAAAGACAGCACAGGTGGTTGAAAAAAAAATATAGGATTGCATTGAGTAACTGAAAGAGCCACACAAAGCATGAACTCCATAGCTACAGCAACGACCCCCAACCCCCACCCCCCAGGAGTCTCTGAGAAAATTGCACTCATGAACGGAATGTCATAGTCCAGAATCGAACCCACAATTTTCAGAGTACGAAACAGGTGGCATAACCACTTCACCATGGAGACTCCATCAGGGTCCAGTGGTGATTAATAATCCTTACTAAACTATGTTTAATTTTGTGGAACTGCAGAAATGTTGGTTTATAGAAGAATGATGAAAATATGGGCAAGTAAAATGTGTAATGAAGATATCTTGAAAGAAGTTAACTCACAAAGACAACTGGTAATTCACATGAGAAAAAGCAGTCCAGATTCTTTGAGCACATCATGAGAAGAGGAAAATTGAGTATGTCATGACAGCGGAAAAAGTTGGTGGAGAGAAGAGGTGGGGGACTCTAAGAGAGAAGATGCTAGACAGTTTGGCATCATGACACGAAGGAGCATTCATACCAGAAATAATTGGCTGTACTTGAGTCAGAAGGCTGTGGACAGACATGATGACTAACACCCACCACATGACATGGAGTTAAGAAGAAGAATAAACTGAATTGAGCTGCGTGATTTGAACAATCAGTGCTGCCAATGATTTGGCTCCATATTGGCAGGAAATCAGCACACTAATTCTGAGCATGCTCATGAGTTCTCCAGTTAGTGGATGCAAGACTTGTATGCTGACTGTCTACCATGATCATAGGGAATTACTGTGACTCTCTTGCATGCATAGTTTGTAGTCCTTTGTCATAGAAGAGACCAGAGCCAATTTTTCCTTCATATGTGACTGTTTTCCAGGATGTTTTCATTCTCTTTTTCTTATTTACTCCACCCAGTACGTCACATCTCGTTTCAAGTTGTGGCATTCTTTAATGAGTCAGTCAGTGAGGATCGTGCACTTAAGAAGCAAATACTAGTAAGTCATTTTTAACATAATAAAAATCATCTTAGTGAAGTAAAGCTATACAATTGATCTTTATAGTTTATCAAATTTAGTTAACATTTCTGAAAAATTAAGAAACTTTAGCTATATTAATGTTATTACTTTTTCATGTAGCTAATAAAAGTTGTTTTAGAACAGTTAGATCATTCTTTAATGAATTTGTTCATATTTATTTAGAAGGTTATTTTAAAATAAATTCCAAATGCACACTAACTATTTGTTTTCATTTGCGAATGCACAATTCCAATAAAATATTGAGAAGTTATTTGGCATCTGAGGCCAATGGGGTAGTGGATAAGTTTCACAATTCCCGACATATTGGATTCAAAGACAGCTTTATTTAGTTTTTTTTTTTTGCTTGCTCTCGCTTTGAAATCAAGCTTAGTCCACACTCGCTACTTCTGAATTTTGTGTGTTGATTAGCTTTCCTTATTAACAGTGTCTGCAATGTCCTGGGTCATCTTCATACTATCAACCCCTGCCTCTTCTTCCAGGAACCGTCACTTCTGTCTCTGTTCTTTCCATGCTACTGTGATGGTTGAGATAGCCACAGGATTTTAGTTATCAAGACATACATAATTCATAGACCACACAAACCTTTAATATCTTGGCTCCATAAACACCAATGGGGAATATTGAAAAGAAATGATATATAAGCTGGCCGTAGCAGTACAGAGGTTAAATAGTATAAAAGCCTGTAGCACAACACCAGATAACAAGTTACAGTAAATATTTTGAGAAAATGCATCTTTCCTATGGCAACATACAGATGTTAGTCATGGACCAATTCACAATCACTGAAGAAGAAAATTGGGGCTTTTTAACTTAAATGTTACAGAAAAGCTCTTAGAATATCGTGGGACAAAGAGAAAAAAAATACTTACATTCTACGAGATCTGAAACATGGAAGAAAACCGACTTGTCAACAGTATCTTGTCTGGGAAACTGAAATATTTTGGCCACATTAAATGTCACAGTGGTTTGGAAAAACTAATCATGGACGGCATAGTTCCTGGAAGATGCGACAAGGATCAACCAGCTCAAAGATGAATACAGGACACTGTGGAATCTTGGGCACGAAAATGCATGAGGCAGGAGAACCAGCAAAGGATTGACAATCTTCTGGTACCCATTTGACTTGGGTCGACCTCAGAGCCAGGTAGGTAAAAAATATTGTACTTTGAATAAATTCAAGTGTTCAAACTAGTTAACAGTTTCTGCTTCTGCTCTTTTTACCCCGTTGGGGTATAGCCCCTCAACCAAACCATGCCAAGCCATCCTATCTTTTGCTATCTCCTGCAAATTCTAACTTTGGTGCTAAGTTTAACTTTGACTTCCACAAATGTCCTCGTGCTATGAAAGCTCCTTTTGCCTTGTGTATTCTTATTTTAGTAACTATTTGTTACCCAATTTTGTCCAATTGCTTGCCAAATAAGTGTATGATTCTGTCTCTTGAAGTAGGGTTTCACCAAGGGAGATCAGGTTGCTATTTGCTTGGTTTAATCTCATTATCTTTTGGTTACTTCTATGAATTTTAGACCTAATTTTGACATCTCTTCAGGTCTGATTAGTCTATCCTGTATGTGATCATATGTGTCACAGGAGTGCATTGTCATCTGTGAACTCCAAATCAAAAAGTTGCTTTTTTTATAAAGAGTCCATTGAATTCATTTTGTAGAAGTAGTAGTTGTCTTCATAAACCAGTCTGTAGCCAGTAAAAATAATAATGGTGACAAAAGACAACTGTGTTGTACTCTTGTTCTTATTTCAAATGCTCAGTCAATTTTCCCTTATGAAGAACTCTAACTTCATATCTTCACATGGTGCCCTTATTAAGTTAATGACTTTTTGTGGAATCCCATAGTGCTGCATCAGCCTTCACGGGGGGTCCATGTCAGTGTTGTAAAATGTCTTCATAATCCACAACTGCATTATAAAGTGGTAAATACAGTATAATACTTTGCTCTATTATTATGTGTAATCTGACTAACTGGTCCACTCTGGATCTGTTTGGTTGGAAGCCTGCCTGTTCATCCCTTAGCTGTTTGTCAATAGCATCTTTTAATTTCTCCAGAATGATCCTGTTTAATATTTTCCCTGAGCACTGACAGTAGCATTATTCTTCTAAAATGTTCAAACTCCTGCAACCCCTTTCTTAGGCAACTTCACCAGATATCCTTCTCACCAGTCTGCTGGTATTTCTTAAATCTCCCAGACTCTACCAGATAATTTGTGCAGCAGTTCAGTTGAAGTGTCTATATTTGATTTAATAGCTTCTTGCTGGATTACCATCTGGGCCAGCAGCTATCCTATCTTTCAGTAGATTGATAGCTTTTCTAATTTCTTCTGTTTTTCACAGTTGATATACACTTCCACTTCTGCTGGCCCGATATCAAGAGGGTTGTTTGAAACTGATCTATTCAGAAGATCCTTACAGTATTTAAACCATCTGTTCATTTGTTGGTGAGAACTTTCCCTTTACTATTTTTGATAGGTCCACTTGGTTGATTATATTTTTCTACCAATTTCCTTGTGGTGCTGTAAAGGTCTCTGAGGTTTCTCTTGTTGCAACATCCAATCCTTCTCTTGCTAGGGCATCTAAATATTGACTTTTATCCATCCTTATGTACTTCCTAATTCTTCGTTAGCTTCTGTATATTTTCTTTGGGCTCTGACTTTAGCAGTTATGGTTTTGCTATTAATTTAGTCTGACTTTTTATTTTTCCTTTTGTTTTCTTAAGGGTTTCTGGCATTGTCTCTCTCAAAATGTTTTTAATCTGCTGCCAGCTCTTCTCAGTGTTGTCCTCATCTACTAAATGTTGCAAGACCTGGTATTTATTCGAGACTGTGACCATAAACTGTCCCTTAGTTTCTTGGTTGCTGAGATATTCTACATTATATTGAATCACATGCTTATACGATGTATTATATATATCTTGAGTTTTAACTGACTTTTACTTATCAGCAAAGTAGTGATCCGTATTTACATCTGCACCTCTAAAGACTTTATCATTGTTTAGAGAGTATCTACATGTCTTATTAATATATGTATACTAGCTGACCCGGCCCGGCTTCACCCAGTCCCTGGTGGGGAGCATCTCATTTAATTCATATAAGTAGTCATATAAGCTCCCGTTCCCGACTATCTATCTATCTGTCTGTCTGTCTGTCTGTCTGTCTGTCTGTCTGTCTGTCTGAAGGGGCCCGGCTTCGCCCGGCCCCTTTGGGGAGCATCTCATTTAATTCATATAAGTAGTCATATAAGTTCCCGTTCCCGACTGTCTGTCTGTCTGTCTGTCTGTCTGTCTGTCTGTCTGTCTGATGACCCAGCCTGGCTGTCTGTCTGTCTGTCTGTCTGTCTGTCTATCTATCTATCTGTCTGTCTGTCTGCCTGCCTGCCTGCCTGCCTGCCTGCCCGTCCGTCTCTCCCTCCGTCTATCCCACCCTCTCTATCTATCGGGTCAGATCTATCTATCTATCTATCTATCTATCTATCTATCTATCTATCTATCTATCTATCTATCTATCTATCTATAGCCAGGGGACTTAACCGAAGATATAGCAATGCTACTAAAAGTTATGTCCCTTTATGTATTTTTTCTGATGTTAAGTCATGTAATTTAAATATTAAATTTTAGTAAGTAAATAGCTGAAACAAACAAAAAAACTATGACAGTTGGTTGCACAGGAATGAAAAGAAGACGTGTAGAAAATTTCATCTCAATCGGATGGACCGTTCGCGAACACATAAAGAACGGACATACATACACACACACATACATACATACATCCTTTTTTATAGATATAGATATATGATCAATTTGGTTTTCCATTTTGTATTCGGGTGATGCCCATGTTGCTTTATGGATTATTTTGTGAGGAAAAATACTCCTGCCTTTGACATATTGATACGCGCGCAAAATCTTTGTGAATAATTCACCATTTTCATTCATTACCCCTAGTCCATGTTTCACCTTGACCTCTTCGTAACCAGTGTTATCCTATCCCATTTTGGCATTTAGGTCAGCCATAAAAATTTTGATATTGCCATTTCTTAGATTTTCATTTATGTTTGAAGTTGCATGTAAAATGTCTGCTTAACTGATTCCGCTTTATGGCCTGATTACAGCACTGTTTTACCTGTGCTTAAATGCTGTTCATCTGTTCTGGTCCATATTGTTTTGCACAATCCCAAGATGCTAATATTATAATATTTCATTTCTGCTGCCACCTGTGTGTCTTACCTAATTCATATATAGTTTTAACATTTCAGGTGCCAATCCTGGAGATTTTAATCCATCCATCATGTGCCATGCCAATAAGTGTGGGCGGTCATGTTTTGCCATCTCACTCAATCACCAGAGTCGTGGATCAGCTCTGTGTTTCTGTCTCGACCATGCCACGTGGCCAAGCCATCCAGGTATTTACTTCTTGGTCTTCGCCTTGGTCCCCTCTCTTCGATCTTGCCAGTTGTCACCAAGTCCTCCAATTCATTTCTTCTCATAACATGCCCAGAAAATTTGGACTTTCTACGTCTAATGTCTCTAATCAGTTTACGATCTTCATTTGTTTCTTGTAGGACTTGTTCATTGGTTTTTCTGTCTGTCCGTGGTATTCTTTGCATTTTCCTCAGAAACTACATTTCCACAGCCATCAGATGTTTTTCAGCTTGTCTGCTCATTGTCCACGCTTCACATCCATATAAAAGTACAGGTTCTATGTAGCACTTCAACTATTCTTTTTCTCGTTTCAATTGATATCTTTCTATTGGTCAGTATGTATTTCATCTTGCAAAAGGCTACCTTTGCAATGGCAATTCTTGTTCTAATCTCTTCAAGGCATCTCCCATCAGATGTTATGACTGTTCCAAGATAGTTGTACCGATTCACTTGTTTAAGAATATGCCCATTTACTTGTATATTACATTGTGGTATTTCTTCCTTCCTAGTGATGACCATAATCTGTGTCTTCTCACAATTCAATTCTAACCCTAGTTGTTGACTGTGTACAACAACCGCATCTACTAAATGTTGCAGGTCCTGTTCATTGTCTGCAATCAAGACTGTATCATCTGCATATCTAATGTTATTGATGTATCGTCCCCCAATGTTGATGTTAATAGGTAAAAGAAATGTAATCAGCTCCTGACTTCTTGTGGCTTTCTTCTCAACACATCATATATCTTGTATAAGAGCTTCCTTCCCTCTTGGCTGAGTAATTCGTTTTTCTTTATGTGACTTGGTCATGGTTGATTGGATTTTGTGGCTGAATTTTCTACATGATTGAGTAGCCTGCCCTAAGCACAGCCCTTTCTTGGCCACCTCTTACAACATGCCTCCTGTTAGGTCACATTGTTACTATTCTTTGCTTCCCCTTAGAGTCCTGTTAACAAACAGTTTCTACAAATGCATACTTAAGATTTGTTTTTATTTCTATCACACAGATGGGACTTAAGGCTACAAGAGGTTGGATTGGTAAGTTTAAAGAAAATGAATAATTTTTTTTCTTTTCTGGAAAACTGTTCAGGAATAATGACTTGGAGGTCAGCATGGCCCAATGGATCAGACACTCGTTCTTAAACATCCAGTGTGCTGGTGCTAAGGTAGCGGGTTCAATCCCTATGCTTGTCAGTTGGACTAAAATATTGACTTCTCGTCCCTGGTTTTGGGACGTAAATTACAAGTACCTCTGAAGTTGGAGTGGGTTTGCTTGATGGCGAGGGACACTGATAACCAAAAATAAAAACTAAGAAGAAGATGCATAATGTGACATTTGGGACACACAGGAAAGAGCCAGTCACACATAACACATTCAGTGGGATTTAAAGAGGTAGTTACATTTGTTCATTTATACACCTCTAAGAGGCAAGGTTATAATTATGTTATAAATCATGGATATATTTTCTTCAGTAGTAGTTGTTGTTTGTCCATCAGAAATGATGATGACCATTCATTTCATCCAGTGGGGTTGAAAGTATGGAGCCATGAGTTCTAAGATGGCTGATAAGGCCTATTTTGGCTCGAAATGTTCTTTGACAATGTGGGCAAAGAATGCTTGATGTTCCAGGAGGAGGGTCTCCTGCAGCAGTATTTTCTGTCCAGCCTTTTCTTCACAACTCTTGCAGTCCTAGTTGCTTCACAAGTGATTGCACCCTTGTGTAATGATGTAAGCTACGATTTTCGGTCTTTGGCAGCAGTCCCCCAAGTGTCATGATGAATTCCAAAAGCTTTTAGTGAGATCTTCAGAGTGTCTTTAAAGCATTTCCTCTGACCTGCTTGGGAGCGTTTACCATAACGCAGCTCGTCGTAAATAATTTGTTTAGGAGCCTGTGATTTGGCTTGCGTGTCAAGTGACCAGCCCAGCAAATCTGATTCTTCATTAGTAGAGTGTGGATACTGGGCATGGATGCGCTTTCTAGAACTTCAGTGTCTGGGATCTTGTCTTGCCATTTAAACTTCAATAGCTTCCTAAGGCAGACTGTGTGGAAGTGGTTTAATTTCCTAGCGTGTTGCTGATAAACAGTCCAGGTTTCACAAGCTTATAGCAGTGTGGATAATATGACTGCTTTGTAGACTTTCAGCTTTGTTTGCAGGCTTATTCCATTTCTGTCCCACACATTCTTGTAGTCTGCCAAAAGCTGCGCTGGCCTTGGTTCAGTAGTAGTATATGCTTGCAGATCTCCAAATTGATGGAAAAGACCTTAAACATGTAAAGAGTATATATTGGAGAAAATAAGCTGCCATGAAAATTGATAATTAAGTACGTCGATTTCATTCTGTCAAGACAGGTGTGTGACAGTAATGTGTAATGACTCCAGATCTATTTTCCCTACACAGTGAAGCAATATTATGAGTAGTTTAGAGGATATGAGAGGAATCACCATCGAAGGACATATCAACAATATAAGACGTGCACTTGATACAGTATTGATTGCAGACAATGAAGAGGAGTCTTGGATCAGGCCTGCATTCTTGTCTCAATTATGCCTAGTGGCCAAGTCATCCTGATATTTAATGCTTTGTCTTCCTCATGCTCTATTCCCATCAATTTTTCCAGTTATCACTAAGTTTTTGGGTTTATTCCTTCTCATAACCTGTACAGAGGTTAGCATGGCCAAATGGATAAGAACGTTCGTTCTTAAACATCCGGTGTGCTGATGCCAAGGTAATCGGTTCAACCCCTACATCAGTAAGTTGGACTAAAATCTTGCCTTCTCGTCCTTGACTTGGGAACGTAAATTACAAGTACCTCAGAAGTTGGAGTGGGTCCGCTTGATGGCGAGGGACACCAGTAATAGGGAAAACTAATCTACAGGCAAAAATTAGTCCTATGCACTAAGAGTAGTAGCACATGGACTACGCTTGAGTTAAAAGTGAGTGAACACACACACACAAACATAACTTGTACAAGCACATCATCTTGATTGTCTCCATCTAATTTGTCATATCAGTTTATGGTTGTCATTTGTTTCTTGAAGAACTCACTCTTCATTTTTCTATTGCTCCATGGTATTGTAGCAGTGCTGATCCATCGAGAATAAAAGAGACTGTGAACCATAGTCTCTTGATGCCATGAGTAGTGGTAGTGGTAGGGGTGCTCCCTTCCAATCAAAACCTTCGTTTTGTTCTAAATACTTAGTTAACAATTTTAGTAAAGAACGTATAACACACCAATTTCTAAGAATTTCCAACACACACGCACCACGATTATTTTTCTGGAAATCATCCATTTTTAATTTAGCTCTTAGGGAATTTGAGAATAAGGAAATTAATTCATTTAATCCATAACATAATTGGTTGGCCGTCTTACTTATTTACTTATGAAAGAAAGCATATTTGGGTTGTTACTTGTACGAAAATTACAGTTTTTGACACTACTCTTTTATTTATAAATTTACAAATTAATCCTTAAACTTATTCAATAACTAGTTTACCTCTTTTAACTTTTTAACATTTAGCGTTTCTAGAGATGTTGCCCTTCTTTCGATTTAATCTAGCCTTCCAGATGTTACCCACGTTAAACGTATTGACAAACTATATCCAAAAATGCGTGTTGCCTCTTTCACTCCTAAAATCGAACTGCCGTTGTCAATGTTTTTATTGCTACACTGACATATTTCTGCCCAATAAAAAGATATCAGTTGAAGCGAGAAAAAGAGTGTTGAAGTGCTACATAGAACCTGTACTTTTGTATGGATGTGAAGCGTGAACAATGAGCAGTCAAGCTGAAAAACATCAGATGACTGTGGAAATGTGGTTTCTGAGGAAAATGCAAAGAATACCATGGACAGCCAGAACAACCAATGAACAATTCCTTCAAGAAACAAATGAAGATTGTAAACTGATTAGAGTCATTAGACGTAGACAGACAAGAATTTTTGGGCATGTTATGAGAAGAAAAGACTTGGAGAACTTGGTGACAACTGGCAAGATCGAAGGGAAGAGACCAAGGGGAAGACTGAGAAGTAAATACCTGGATGGCTTGGCAATGTGGCATGGTTGAGGCAGGAACACAGAGCTGATCCATGACTTTGGTGATCGAGTGAGATGGCAGAACATGACCGCCCACGCTCATCGGCATGGCACATGATGGATGGATGTGCCTCGAATACGGGCACACTGGATCACAAACTGTGTTCGCAACCCCTTTTTCCTTGGTTTCATCATCTTCTTCTTCTTCTTCTTTAGCATTCCGAGCCATTGAGGTTCTTTGCTGCAGATACAAGCCGTCTCCATTCGTCTCTCTGGTTGACCTTCTCTTGCCAGTCGCTGATTCCAAGTGCTTGTAGGTCTGTATGTATATTATCTCTCCACCGCCTTCTTGGTCTACCTCGGGGTCTACGGTCATTTATTTCCTGAGTGTAAGCGAGTTTTGTTTCCCTATTATCTTCCATTCTTTCTATATGCCCCAGCCATTGCAGTCTATTAGCCTTCATGATACCAGTGATTAGCGGGGACTTAAACAGATCATAAATGTCTTTGTTGCTTCTTCTTTTCCACTCTCCACTTTGTGTATCCCTAATGGGCCCAAAGATGCGTCTTAAGACTTTGTTCTCAAAGGTTTGTAACAAGGCTTCGTCTCCTTTAGTTGTACTCCAGGTTTCAGAGCCATACAGCACAACTGGTCTAATCAGTGTTTTGTATATTGTGATCTTGGTGTTACGAGATAGCGCATTTGATTTTAGCAGATGTTGTAGTGCATAGTATATCTTATTTCCAGAGTTGATTCTAGCTTGTATTTCTTCCCTTATTATGTTGGAGCAGTTGAAGATTGTACCCAGGTATTTGTATGTTTCCGTTCTTTTAATGGTCATATTATCTATTTGTATGTGGCCAGAGTTTTTAGCTGTTCCTTCTCTTGAAACTACCATATATTCTGTCTTATCTTGGTTGATAACCAGCCCCATTTTTTGAGCTTTTTCCTTTAAGTGAGTCAATATTTCCAATGTCTTTTGTTCATTTTCCTCTATAATATCTATATCATCTGTATAACCAAGCAGTTTGGATGTTCCTCCAATAGCACATTCCTCCTTTACCTTCCTTACAACTTTCTCTAGAGCCAGATTGAAAAGGAGCGGCGATAGTGCATCACCCTGTTTCAAGCCAGATGTTATTTGGAAGGGGTCTGATTTCCTACTTTTATATGTTACTATATTATAAGTATCTTCCATGTATAGTTTGGTCATGTTGATTAACTTCCTTGGTATTCCAAATTCCTGCACAGCATTCCTTAGACTATTCCTGTGGACACTATCATAAGCCTTTTTAAAATCCACAAAAATGTTAAAAGACTATTTTGCCAAAGCAATGGATGTTCTGTACAAGAGGAAAGGTGTATCTTGTAGTTTCTCATTATTTTATGGAGAGAGACTGATTATTTAATTCTTCAGCTTCTCAGTAATATTTTTGGGCAAATGATTTATCACTTGGCTTCTCCTCTATATTTTAGTGGAACAGATGGAAAAAGATTTTTTGTTTCATCTCTTACCTGTGTATTTCTTGTAATAACACATTGTCGTATGTTGTGCTTGTGCACTGCACTTGTACTCATAATTCCATTTGTCAATGTAACATTTTCTGTTTCCAGATTGCAAGGAGGTTGAATGTGCAGATAAAGTACTCAACATTTTGAATCTGGTATGATTGTGACATTTAATGATTGATTGATGCCTGAAAACTGTATTGTACTGACAGAAAGTGCAGGTACTGTTGTACCTGTCAATGTGAAGTAGTCAACAGCTACAATATATTTCTTTGTAGCTTGGGCTTCAGTTCTAGGCACAAAACAGTAGCTAATTAGGATGTCTCAACTGCTGTATGTATTCTCTATTAAATTCATTGCAGGAATCGGCAAGATGGTATTTGTAATGTCATCATGTATCATTTTATTTCTTCAAGTTACTTATCTCACACATTTAATTTCACTTATCTCTTCTTGTGAAACATTAATCTTATCTCACAGATTTAATTTCATATATCTTGCATAGTGAAAGTTCATATTATCTCACAAATTTTATTTCACGTGTCTCTTCTAGTGAAACCTTTGTCTCACACCTTTAATTTCACATGTCATTTCTAGTGAAACCTTCATCTTATCTCACAAAGTTAATTTCACATATCTCTTCTGGTGAAGCCTACAACTTATCTCACACATTTCACATCTTTTCTAGTGAAGCCATCAGCTTATCTCACAAATTTAATTCTACGTCTCTTTGGTGAAGCCTTCAATTTGTTTTCAAGCATTTCTTTTCAATGCTGTTCATAATTAATTCATGAGAAAGCATTGTATTTTGTTCAGATAAAACTAATATGGTAACCAATAATATTGTGGAAAAAAAAATCAATACACTTGGTGTACATACAAGCTGTGTATTGTAGTTAGTATGCTTGGACATCAAGACAGGGTCCCGGTTCAACTACTAGCAGTAGCAGGATTATTTTTACTGACCAGTATAGCTTAGGAGTCAACCCAGTCTCTAAACTGGGTACTGTATAATATTCAGAATTTTTCCACGTAAAATAAGGTGGTTCTGTGCAGGGCCATGGTCCCATAAATATTACACAAGTAGTGTTGACAGCGATGTCCTGTAAAGGATATGAAAAAAAAAAAAAAAGTGTAGAATAGCAGCAGATACATGAGCAGAATGAAACAGTGTTGTAAAATACATTTGCAAGGGATTAAAACTTACAAATATTTGTTGTGATCAGGTATTTTTCTCATAAATTTGCTGAGTATAATTTTTTTTCTGTTTGTGTTCTTGTCCTTTGTTGAGTTTCTTGTTACGTCTGAAAAAGGAACTTTATGGAAATATCTAATGACAATACACTCAGGTCTCATAGTGAAATTTGCTGGTTATAAATTTCAGGCAAAATAGTTACTGTAGAGCCTATGTATTTTTATATATATTAATGTTTTGTAACTTAAGAAGAAGAAGCCATGGCAGAACAGGAAGAAAGAAAATAGGTAGAAGAAGAGCTTGTTTGAAATTTTATTGTAACATCTATTAGTAACAATTTTTTAAATGTCTCTTTAAAAGACACTGCAGAGGCTCCAGTTACTTGTTGCTGAACAGAACAACACATCAGTTATGCCCCATGTTCTGGAGAACGAGAAAGCAGAGCTTGATCTGAACTTGTTCCGTGTCTTGTGCATGAAAGTTGAAGTGGTAATTTAGTTTACAATTGTTGTTATATATGTGATGCTATAAAATCATTTGAAGCAAGTTTAATGTAACAGATTCATTTAGTTTTTAACTGAGGAATAAATTAACAGCAAATACGGTCATTTGGACATTTTATCAGAGCCAGTTTTATGCAAAGAGATAGATTTGAAATTAGCATGGGAATAACAAATACTCCCCTTTCAAACAATGCCTGTGACTTTATGTTTAAGTGTTTCAGCCAAAGTATTCATTTATTCACTTCATATGATATTTAACTCTGTAGTATGCACTTGACGAGATGCAGTAAACTATGTCAGGCAATAAATCGTGTAACATATTGTTTGTAACTTCAGTGTTTACATTCACTAAGGGAATACCTTGTTTTTAACAAGCAAAGAAAGCAAGTCTGACTGTTTTCATGGCTAGGTTTTTTGTGTTGATATACATATACACACATATACACATTCTGGGATCAACTCTGCCTTTTTCTAAAATGGACACAGGATTATTTTCAGAAGTTATTTTGTAAGCAAAAGCAGTGAGAAAAGAACTGGTCACCATCACCTTATTATGCTGCTATATATTAGGGGAGTTCATTTGAAACCCATTCCAATGGCTTTATTACAAAAGCATGAAAGAAACATTAACAGGTGTGGTAGAATTAAACAAAGCTTTAAATTTTGAATTAATTATGCACCATGGGTTGGTCAGAAGAAGTCGCTGTAGGCATTCACACCGCGAGAAAACATGCCAGGGTCGTTTATTCTTGATGGCTTTTCGCAGCTTGTCTACTGTTTGCAAGTACTGGGTAGAGTGATGTTGACACTAGGTTCTTTAAAGTCGGCCAACAATAGCCCTTCATTGGTCAAAAAATGCGCTCAGCATAACCTCACCTAGCGGAAACTTGTAACTTGAGATTTTTGGCTTTTGGTGAATCCAGCATGCTTCCATTGCATGCTCTCTCTTTTGCTGCTCAGCTCAAAGTGGTGAGACCATGATTCATCGCCTGCCACTATGCGGAAGAGAAATGCATCACCCTCCACTTTGTAACGCTGCAAGTAGTTCAAACACCATCCCATGCAGTTCCTCTTTTTAGGTAGTCGGTCAACATCCTTGGTAACCACTGTGAACACACCTTCCGATATTGCAGTTTCTTACAAACGACCTTTAGAATTGTCCCAATTGACACATCGAAATTCTTTTCGCTACCGAACAGTATGCTTCGACAAAGGTTCATCTGTACTGCTGCATCAATTTTGGCGATAGGTTTTTTTTCTGTTGCAACAATATGCGCTTGACCTGGCCGTCAAAGATATGTCGTGAACTGATGTCCTTTCCAAAACATTCATGCCCAATCTGTCACTGTTGTCTTCGACACACATTTGTTACAGTATGCTGCCTGCATTCTTCGATGAATGTCCACTGGTCGACATCCTTCACATGAAAGAAACTGAATCACCGATCTTTGAACTTTTTTGGATGGATTTTGGATCAACCCGGCCACTTTCTCAGTGGTCAGAAACAGAACCTATGCATCATGGGACGATAAGCACGTGCTCTTTTATTCATTGGTCAGTACTTATCACATAATTATGACATTATGTTCAACGTACGCAATTACGTGTGGTGCAGCACGAATGGATTTCAAATGAATGCCCCTTATAATATTTGAAAATTCTTAGCAAGCAGTAACTGTTGTGTGATAACCTGTACATTTTACAGTATGTTTATTATGTGTTGACTTCATCTTTATTAAGATGATAATGCTGTTACCTAAAGTCATATGTAAAGTAAAGGACCATTTGTACATGCCTTAGGCACATTGTGCATATTGTGTTAGACCCATATTTTTATAGACCAACAAGCATTCAGTGGGTGATGTGATATTTAATAACTGTCTAAGACAGTCAAATTAAAGTAATGACTATCTTTGGTAGATGGAGTTTTTGTAATGGCTGTCTGGAGAAGTAATAACTGTCTGGGACTTTTTGGAATAGGAGTTAAAGTAGTGACTGTTTTTTGTAGAAGGAGGTTCACATAATAACTGTCTGGATAAAAGGAGCTTAAGATAAATCTGCATGAGTTAGAAGTTAAAGAAATAACAGGAACAAAGTGGGTCTGGGTAACAACTGGATTGAATTGAATCGGTGAAGGAAGAGGGAGCAGACAGCCATTTAGTCAAGACACTTTCACACATCCATTTTCACATTAACTGTTTATTTTTGTATTGCATGTCTCAAGTACTTTCTCAGATCCATTGTACAATAATGCTGGCATTATGTAACCTGTCCAAGGATCCATTGAAAGACTTGGAGATTGTTAAAGGTGAAAGTCAGAGGTTTTCTCTGGTATTTGAAAGTGTGTAATTCAGTAAGTTGATTCACATGGATGAGAGCAGTGACTGCACACAGGGGCATTTTAGAGGGCTTGATTTAATTTACATGTCTCTTAGCTCTACTAATCATGTTTAAAATTGGAAACTGGAACTTAAGTCTGTCGATATGGCTATTATCTTTGGCTCGGACATGTAAGTAACATGAGTTAATTTGTCAGTCTTCTGTTGTTATTTCTGAGCGCCCAATTCTTCTCTTGGTGTGACCTCTTGTTATGATGTAATTATTTTTCTGGGCATTGGGTTGAAGTCAGTTGACAATGAAATACCTAAAAGCTGGAGAAAACAGTCAATCTAGGCCTAATTCCCTTGAAACCCTTTTAAAATAAAGTTGAATTGAATTAATTCCAGTTAGTCCAAATGTGCTGTGCTGAATCATGACATGTTAAATCCTAAGATATCTTTCTGCAGATTGATAGTTCCAGTGCTAGTCTTGCACATCCCACTGGTATCTAAACTTGAAGAAGGGGAGGAGAGCTCTGCATGGAGGTGACACTTTGGTGCCGGTTTGGGAGAAAAGTCTCTACGCCAACCTCTAATAGATGCCAACCCTTTTCAGGGCTCAGATAACCAGAACTTTGGATTTAAGTGTTAAAAATCAATCTTCCAGAGGATTCACTTACCATGACACAATTATGTAGCTTCTGTGCATTTTGTATGTCATTGATAGTTAGTAATACCCATAATTACATTTTGTTGTATATTGTTGTGATTAGAGATTTTGTCAGTCCCTGTATGATGAGGCAATATCAGCTGTTAACAGGGCTAAGGAGATGCTGCCCAAATTTCCTAATGAGGTAAGAAGTTCTAGTTAACAATGTCATGACTCTCTTTGTTTCCACATTGTCCTGTTATGCCTTACAGTGTCAGGTTAGCATAGCAAGAACTCTCAGGACAGGCATACTGAAAACTATCTAAGAATGACTAATAATTAAAAGGCATAGTAATAAATGAAACAACATATTCAACAAAATGGATGAAACAACATATTCAACAGTGCTTGAATTAGGAGTTAAGTATGGGCTGGTAGAGAGGGATGTATGAGAGGACAAAGTCGACATGTTAACATCCAGTTTGTCAGTGGCACCAATAGCATCTTCACCTTGCGACATTTGCTGTGGAAGACAGAGCTCTATAAATTTAGCTGGAATATTACAAAATCGACCATGTTCACTGTTCAGTCAATCAATTTATGTATGGACAGTCTTTAGTGGATACAAGAAGGTGTTTGTATCCTTTGATATTCTGCTAATTTGTTACTTGTAGGGTCTGACTTGTGCTCTATTTCCACTGCATCTAAACATCAGTGTAGCTTACAGTATGCTGATTGGGGTAGCTTTGTTACATGACTGAACTACTGAACTCATGTTTTGATCAGGTGCATTGCTGACATTGTGACTTCTTATTTCCTGGTATCATAATTGTGTCTTTTCTTGTCATATTAAGTGTGCTCTATTTGTATCTTTTGATATGTATTTGTTTTGTAATACTTTTTGTTTTATTTTTGTAACATTTACTCACTCTTCTCTAGTTAACACTTATTACTTTGGTGTCTCGTCTCATCTCATCATGTTCCTCTTGTACCTTGTGGTGTCGAGGTGAAGTATAAACAGCAGGAGAGTACCCGCTTATGGGCTTCATGTATCGATAGTCCCATGGACTCTGTTATTCCCAGCGTCCATCGTTTACGTGGTCGGCCTCTTCCTCTGCTTCCCTCTGGTCTGTACATCATTGCTTGTTACTTTGGTGTGAAAAGCAATATTACCTTTCCCTTATCTTCTTCTTTTCGTTCATCCGGAGTGTTTTTTCAGATGTGATTGCGGTGTGTCTGTTATGCGCCCTTGGGCCGAAACCCATAGGCCAACACATCCGGCTACAGCGTGCTTTTTTGACCAGGTAGCATTCCTGGGAGACTCTCACTTTTGTGGTGCCATCTACAACCCAGCTGGCCAAGGTTGAACGGTCGAAGACAACGGTCATCCCTCAAAGGAAGGCAGGGACAGTCCATAGCATTTTCCGCCATCCAAGGTTGCTTCCATAGTTGCAGGGCCGACATCATAGCGCCCTGATTCTGGGCTCACCGAGGGAATCATCAGTCCTGCTCATGGCTGCTTTAAATCCTCACTTCAATATATTGGTCATTTCGTTTGCCCCGGGCCATTCCCGCACAAACCAGACAAGTTTGCAGACGGTATCCACTCAGCGAGTTTTCGGACATGTGCTTGTTGTTGCGCCCGTCAGAGCTGTTCCAGGCAGGACAGACATTCGGAAAACTACCTAGTCAGAGCTGTTCCGAACAAGAGCGGCATTCGGAAACTAGGTAGTCAGAGCTGTTCCTAGCACGAGAGACATTCGGACTAGACATTTCACTCGGACGGAATTGCGCAGTGTCAATTTTTAGTTTGCCACCCGTAGGACAACACTTCCGACTTCCGGCGGGCATTTTTTAATGAGGTTAGCCTTCCTCTGGTTTCGAGGCACATTAGACTGTTGTGATATCGCCAACATCTCAGCTGGTCAAGATAGTACGATCAACGACATCGCGGTCGGCCCTCAAGGGAAGGCAGGGGCAGACCATGGGCATTCCCTCGCTATCCAAGGAGGCTTCCATAATTGCAGAGCCGGCACATATTGCTCTGAGACTGGGTTCACCCGAGGAGTTGCCACGTCCTGCTCATGACTGCTTTAGTTCCTCACTTCCATGTGTTGGGAATCTCGCTTGCCACTGATCGCTCAAGCACACACCAGGAGCGGTCAGACTGCGAGCGACATCCACTCGGTAAGCTTTTGCTTTTGACTTCGGACCACGCAATAGGTTCGCTCGCCATGCGTTTCATTTTGCGTCATTGAGACGTTCGTCCACTTTTGTCTACACTCTCTATGAGTTAGATACAGACAGTTTTCGTAACCATTTCCTTCGACTGGGGAACTTTTCTGACTTTTTGTACTCGCTCACGAGGTAGGCTACATGTGCTGCCGGCTCAGCACCTTACCTCCGTGCAGCAGTGAACGAGAAACGGCCTGGCCCTCTCATCCAGGGATCTCTCATATCCCCCAGCTGAGAGCCTTCAAACTTGTATCAGACCTGAGCATGTAGCTTGCTCAGTATCACTCCTCTATTTTTCGAAAGGTGGGTATCGGCCCGGCTCTCAGATCCAAGGGTTTATGGCTTAGAGGCGTCCAGCCACAGCCCTCGACAGGGAGCCTTAAGTGTTTTATCCGGACCAAGAACTTCTGCCTTCGTGCACCTGATTTAAATTTTTGACTGCTATCCTCTCAGTTTACCTGCAGAGCAGCAGGTTGTGTCTCTCTTAGTCTGGTCCCCATCCCATGAGCTGTCCGATATGTAGTTTTTCATCCATCAGCAAGCACATGGGATCGATGGGACATGCAAGCTCCCCCACCACGGCAAGGTGGAGACACATTGGGGGAGACCTTTCCCTTATGAAATCAAGCATGTGTAAATATAAATTATTGATGACAATTTTGCTCTACAGACTGCATACCTAACCATGCTGTGCTACAATTTTGGAGTTGATTGCTATCAAGGGAAAGATTTTGAACAAGGTGTTCTGTGGCTGAGAGAGAGTTATACTTTGGGCAAGGATAGTTCTGATATCAGTCACAAAACACAAGTAGGTACAAATAACTGACTATCAATCCTGTCTTGTAGTTTTAATATTGCTGCCTCATTCATGTTATGTATTTTCTTATCTTTTTCTTTCCTCTTTGAGGAGAATCTGTCGCGTTTATTTATTCACCTCTTTAATTCAAAGTTCAGTGTCCGACTTTGGCATGCATTTGTGTATGGTTGATTTTCTCTAAACAGTTTACATCCAAAGTGATAGGCTATATCTATGTATTAGTAGATTAGTTTTCAATGGTGGAGGTCATTATTTTATTATTTTTTGCCAATTGTTGTGGCCTTTTTAATGTATGCAACTTGCACACAGGCTATCAAGTTGTTTGCCCTTATCCGAGAAATCTAGGTATCTGATCTCACTACTGAAGAGATTGGAGGCAAGAGTGATTATCATTAGAAACCTTTCAGAGGATGTGTCAGAAAGGGATTAAAGAAAGAATTTGTATGCACTGGAAAAAGACAGATCAAATGGAACAAATTTGTGTACCAATACAATCTCATGAATAAAGAGGAAAAATGTCCATAAATAAAATGTAAAGAAAAGGAAAATGTATATGGTATAATACAGTTGGTCTTCATTCATCATCAGAAACACTGGGTCGTGAGTGCAGAGAATGGGCAGCGGGCCGCACTGAGTTTGAAGTGCAACAGTTGATCCAGAGCAACACACATCAAGGTGACATAGTCATCTACACCGATGGGTCAGTGGTGAGAAACAGACATAGTGGCTGGGGTTGATTTTCTAGGCAATTGTACGTAAGAGCACTCTATCTCTATCTCTTAGACTTCTGGTGCACTGATGATGAGGTAGTGGGATTTTTCCCTACATCTGTCATTTGGACTTAAACGTTGACTTCTCGTTCAGAAAGCAGTAGCAGACTATTCAACATGAAATTGTCTAGAAAAATCAACCTGAGGTTGATTGCAAGGGCCTGCAAAGGACATGCACATTTTAGTCATTTTATGCATAGGCACTAGTTAATGAATATTTCTGGTCAGTAATTGTTTTAATCTTTCTCCATGTTTCTGATCCATTCAACAATACTGATGTAACTTTAGAGTTAAACAATCTAAGTTTGGTCTTCTTCTTCTACTACCCTTTACCTTCTTTTAAAGCATAGGCCCTCAACCAACTCATGTCTAGCCGTTCTATCTTTAGCTGTCTCCTGCAGCACCCTCCGGTCCTCCCTGTCTTGTATTTCATTTCTTCTGCCAATTGCTATCTTTCCTAGATTTACATAGTTAACAGGAAGTAAGACTCCAGGCAGCTTTCTCTGCATCACATCATGCTTCTTCTAGAAGAGCCTCCTTTCCTCTTGGTTGACTGAGTTATGTTTTGCCTATCTTTAGACTTGTTCATGTTTGGCTGTCATTTGCAGCTGAAGTCTTCTATGGGCTGTGGTAGCCAGCCTTATGTCAACCCTTAGTCGTCTATTATGTCATGGCATGGTAGGTTATACTGTTTATATTCTTTGCTTCCCCTGTGATTTCATGTGTGTTTAGAAACGTTCATCCTGCTCTCTTCCATTTTATTATATAATCCCAAAACGCTTATCTTATAATATTTCATTTTCCTTACCACTTGTACTGTCTTTCTCAGTTCATGCATAGTTCTAACATCCCAAGTGCCAGTTCTGAAGGTTTTCCTAGGTTAAAGGAAGTAATTTGATAGTAAGGACTTTTTACGACTTTCTTTGTAGTGCATCATGCTTCTAGGAATATAGCCTCCTTTTGTCTTGGTTGGCTGAGTTGTTTTTCTTTTCTTGACTTTAGACTCGTTCATGATTAGTTGGATTTTGCAGCTAAAATTTTCAGACCCACACAGCCCTCCTTAGTCACACCTTATGGCATGTATGTTAGGATATAGTTTTACAATCCTTCGCTTCCTTTATGGGCCTCAGTAACACACTGGTGACTCTCGCCGTATAGTATGAATATAATTTCAGCTCAAATGAGTTATCTGTATGTTTTGAAAGCGGCTTAAATATAAAGAAAGCTTATCACAAACATAAGAAAGAGGTAGTCATCATTGTTTAGCTTCATTATGAGACGCGAAAAACTGGAATATGTTGTGATAACTGGAAAGATTTATGGGGGGAAAAAATGAAGACAGCAGTAGAAGATCCTGACAGCCTTTCTTCATGGAATGGAAGGTGACAGCATATAAATTTATACATTTTGTTGATCACAAGATATGGGGAAGCATGATTTCCCAAACCAAT
Source organism: Cepaea nemoralis (assembly GCA_014155875.1). Taxonomy (NCBI): domain Eukaryota; kingdom Metazoa; phylum Mollusca; class Gastropoda; order Stylommatophora; family Helicidae; genus Cepaea; species Cepaea nemoralis. Next base: position 84,115 of record JACEFZ010017391.1, on the reverse strand, counting down.
TGACAAGACTTTTGATAATGCTGATAATTTCTTTGTGCTCTAATTAGGCAGTACAATGGATACCACACAGAGAATTGTCATTATTATTTTGTAACTGTTGATTTATGAACTTAATCACATACTACTCTCTGTCTACTAACAACAGGCCCGCACTCTGCGCCTACTGGCAAACTCTTACATGGAGTGGAAGTGTGATGGATGGCAGGAGAATGCCCTGAATGCTGTTTCACTTTCTATTAAAGTAAGTCTTAACATTTATCCATAACAAAAGGAAGGAATAGTTCTGAATAAATGTATTTTGTGAAGGGGAGTAATTATTGATCACCTTAAACTGCAGTCATCTATGATGTAACTTGTTGATTAGAACATGCAACTGCCAATGATAATTCATATCCAAAGATAGGAGATGACATGTATGACTAGTGGTTCCCAAACAATGACAATTTGCCAGCACCACACCACAGTATTTTATTGTTAAGAAATGACTTACAGAAACAAACAGTCCACTCCTCGCTGTACTTTAAAACAACACTAATGTTTCTATGAATCTTCCTGCTAAAGTGGCATCCTCTCATGCTGCACCATTTGTGACACACATTATTTACTTCATTCTTCTTCTCTTCTTCCCCACCATTTTTTCAGAATAAGTATGCCACACCTAGTTATGTACCTCTTTAGCTTACAGGTCAGAGTGGCTGATTTTTGTGTAAGATTTACTTCCTTTAGAAAGTTTCATCTGAGGTATCCAGTTCTATCTACATGTGGGCAGGCTCTTGTTTTGCTTTCATGAAAAGAGGCTATGAATCTGAAAGGGAAAGTGTGATATTATGAGATCCAGAGGTCAGCATGGCCGAATCGATAAGAATGCATGTTCTTAAACAAACCCTACACCGGACAGTTGGATTAAAATGTTGACCTATCATCCTTGTCTTGGGGGCGTAAATTACAAATACCTCTGAAGTCAGAGTGGGTTAGCCTGATGGTAAGGGACACTGTTAATAAGGAAAGCTAACCCACACACAAAATTCAGTCCAGCACTACTAGCAGTAGTGTGTTTGGACTATGCTTGAGTTCAAAGTGAGCGAGCACAAAGAAAACAAAAGAAACAGATATGAGATGCAATGGTTGTTGTCATGATTTCAAGCTCTGTTGGGATCAAAGCCAGTAAGTAGCTTCTGAACCACAAGTGGACAACAACTTGTCAGCCGTGCCATCTCTGCTACACTTGGTTATAAAAATGTGTATTGTAAAAGTGCTTTAAGGCATCATGAGTGGCTTGTTCTGTGCAGAACTTTGCCCTTGAACAGTTTTTCAACATGTCTCTCCATCATCAGCCAGATATCCTGTCTCTGTTGCTGTGTAAATTATCTATCACATCTTGAATCCATCTGTGTTATGGTATGCTTCTTCTCCGCTTCCCTGATACACCTCTCTCCAAAGTTATCTTTTCCGGGCATTCATGTCTATTTACATGCCCAAAATATTTCATATTCCTCATGTTATTTGTCTGAATAACCAGTCATCTTAAATATTGAGTTCTTTTTGGGTTTTATCTGTTTATCTTTTAAACATATTCAGTACTTTCTCCTTATATTTTGTTAAATTGTAAGAGATTGGTTTAAAAGTTAGTTGCATATCCTTTACAGAACATTGCAGTCAACACCAGCATTTTTTGCTGTTGTGACCTCTTGGCAAGTTATGTTCAGTAGTTTGCCATTGCTTTCTGAATGACCGGCACCCATATCATTTCGTAAAAGACCAAGGCAAGGATGTCTGCTGCCAAATCGCCCACAGCTGTGTTTCGAACGCGGGTATGTGGGATTACGAATTGCAACCGTAACCCCTTCGCCATGGAGCCGGCAAGAGATTGGTACAAACTATTTTACTTTCTGGATGGCTATCACAGTTACTTAAGTCATTACAGTAGTAGGAAAAACTCTTTCTTTTATTGTTTTTTTTCTTTGTTCATTATATTATTGTCTGCTAGGTTAGAGGTAGCTTGCAAGAAAACTAAATCTTTGGCTGCACATTTGCAGTGTGCAGAAGGCTAATCCTCCTTGACAAATTCATTTGATGAACCAAGATGACTCAGTTGCTTGAGTTTTGACTTCATGGCTCTTGTGACTGATAAACATCAGGTCACGGCAACATGTGGCATGCCAAGTTGTGAAATAGGTATCTGAAAGAAATGGAGATAAAGACAAGAACTGGTCAACCCACATTGTAGTCATGACCTGTTATATGTGCATACAATCCTGAACATCTCACATCCCTGTATCAGTGTGTGCTATGACATCACCGATACTTTCAATTGTTTACACTTCAGGAGCATGCTCACTCTGCTGGTATTTATTTGAGGCTTCAACTGACCCTCATGACTAAGGAAACTGCTTCCTGCGTCAAACAAGGTAAAAACAACATTAATCAAAATACCAAGTTAAATGTCATGGCAGGGCAGACCAGGCCCTAAGCCTTGGTTGGCAACTGGTCTAGGATTGAAGCTCCGACAGGTGGACAGTTAGAGCATTGCTTTGCTGATCTGGCAGCTTCTGCAGCTTGTCTTGTTCCAGACGTATTGGTTTACCTTTCCTCTGGAGTACACTAGACAGGCCGAGAGAGGGATCATGCTGCATGGGCAACACATGGTCTCTAAATTCAGCCCAGGCTTTGTGTTATGGAGAGGTAAAACTCCATTTTACAATCAATCGTCTGTCAAAATGGCAAGGTGCCAGTCAGTCAGTCAGTCAGTTGCATGTATGTATTAATGTCAGATATAGAGACTGAAGTGTTGTAACAAACCTGTTCTGTTGTATGGCATTGAATCATGGAAGAGGAATGAACAAATTAGGAAGAGCTTGGAGGTAGAGGAGTTATTGTTTCTGAGACAAATATTGCTAATACCTTGGAAAGACAAAGTAACTAACAATGATTGCCTAGAAGAGGCTAATAAAACTAGAAGTTTAGAAACTGTCAGAAAGAGACCGTGTTCTTTGGTCATATAATGAGAAAAGAGGCTGAAGATCAGCAGTAGAAGTGGTAGATCAAGAGAAATGATGCTGGATGATCTAAGCTGATGGCATAGAGGAATATCATCAATAGAGATCTAAGCTGATGGCATAGAGGAATATCATCAATAGAGATCTAAGCTGATGGCATAGAGGAATATCATCAATAGAGATCTAAGCTGATGGCATAGAGGAATATCATCAATAGAGATCTAAGCTGATGGCATAGAGGAATATCATCAATAGAGATCTAAGCTGATGGCATAGAGGAATATCATCAATAGAGATCTAAGCTGATGGCATAGAGGAATATCATCAATAGAGATCTAAGCTGATGGCATAGAGGAATATCATCAATAGAGATCTAAGCTGATGGCATAGAGGAATATCATCAATAGAGATCTAAGCTGATGGCATAGAGGAATATCATCAATAGAATTGATGCAGAACACCACGTACTGAGATCTGTGGAGCAGCAAGAATACCACTGCCATTTTGCAAGGCACATGATGATGGTGAAGTATCAATGTGACAGCTTGTTGTCATACTTGTGGTTCCCACACTGGGATAAATAAATTCATGAGGGGGCTTCACATGAAAGTATCCTGCAGGTGGCATCATGGTCCTAATATGCATTTCTGCAGATGTGAAGAAATATTCATCAACAGCAGCTGAAAAATACTGGTGTTGACTGCAATGTCCTGTAAGTGATATGCAACAAAAAGAAGAATAAATATTACTGGTCTTCCACTCCTCACTGGTTTCTGAGCTTGGAAAGGGGATGAGAGCTCTGCAACAAATCCCCACAGTGATGGTACTTTGGCACCAGGTCGGGAGGAAAATCTCTACACCAACCTTAAGAATTAAAACTCAGTTTTCAGAGAATGACCTGACCAACCAACAAATTTCACAGTAAGAATATAAAGATGGTTACACAATCACCCTCCCCAACCCAATAAAAAATTTCATTGGTGACTGTATGAGTTACTTGTTATAAAATAATAATCCACTGCCTGCTTACTTTTCATTTTCAGCATTGGATGACTTAATTCATCACCAAGACTGCAACATAGACTTAGCTTTAAATGCAGTACAGCTCTTCAAGAGGCATCAACGGTACAGCTTAAATTATTTTGTCCATGGTGTCCTTTAGGTTACTTCATTTGACAAGATTATTCAGTGCGATATCTGATTTTGTTGTTTATTGGAATTGTGCTGCTTCTTTGTATGTGTGTGTGTGCTTGTGCATGTAGTTTCATTGATGCACCATGTCAGTAAAGTATCCAACCTTACTGCAAGTTGGGGTTAGTTGCTCTCTGTTTTGTAAGTCTTGGCCAGTAGGTCTGCTGCTGCTTGCCAGTCACAGAACCAGAATTTGTTTTAAACACAGTTTTTGCTCTTTCTGTTAGTCTCCATTTATGGTTTACTGAGATTCCAGATGCTTGTAGCATCTTTCTCTGTAGATTAAGAGAGGAGTATTTCCATGCCAGCTTTCTCTGATACTTCTCTTCTTTTCTTCAATGTAGACTGATTTTACTTTGTTGAGAAAAGTAACATTTCCATCTGTTGTGTTTCTCTCTATTATTCTCTGAGATTACAGAGCTCTGTGTGGAGTGCATTCAGTCTTAGAGACCAGTTGGGTTAGTAGTCTTCTCTTCCTTTTGGTATACTTCTTTTTGCTGCATCGAGGATACACCTGTTGAAAAGTTGGAGCTTGAGATTTTGAATTGTTTTGTTTGTTTTGATTTTCTTCAAGATGCTGTCTATGTCTGATGTGAAAGAGCTCCAGTTTTCTTATAATTCCAACTAAGAAGGGCAACATGCAGAACTACAAGAAACCTATACTGATGTGTGAAGCTCTGACACCAAAGTCATGGATGGACTGCCTAAATTAATCTTTACAGTCATGGAAGTCCCTGAATCAGCTCCAAAATTTTACATGCTGAATAAGTACAAATAGCTCAGGAAATAGTCTCACTCCAATATTTATATAAGAATGTTTACTGATTATTCTGCCAAAGAGACCTCCAAAAAGGGAAGCAGTGGAATCTACATTATACATCCTAATGGAAACTCAAAGACCAACTCCAGAGCAGCAGGAGAAATCTGAACTAACTTTAGAGGCAGGCGACAGCCCTTCATACAGCTTTACATACACTTAATAGTTCAAGTATAACTAAATCAAAAAGTTGCTATCTTCACATACTCGGAGTCAGTCCTCCAAGCAATCTCATGCTCTAAAGAGGACAAATTTATCCATGAAATAAAAGACAACATTAGAATTCTGTTCACAAGAACAGAACTAGTTTTTCATATAATACCAGCCCACTGTGGTATCTTTGGAAATGAACAGGCAGACAGGTTAACAAAGGCTGGATGAAACCTCAAACAGCATAATCCATGTCAGAAACCTTAAGAAGTTAAAAACACTACTAATGCAACCAGTGAGGATGAAAACTGAAAATGAAAACTACAGAGCATAACATCATAAATGGGTAGGACAGAAACTTGCAGACCAGAATCTTCAAACTCAGACAGGACAATACTGAGAGCACACCTCCACCAAGTGGATCTCACTGACTCTACCACTTGCAGATTTGGAGCACCAAAGCAAATCTCAAAACATGACAAACAAGACTGCCCTCACCCTGATTTTGCCAAAGTGAAAGTTGAGATCTGACCCACAGGAGTGACCCTTGGAGATAAATTTTGGGAGATTTGTGAAAACCTCAAGTAAACTGTCCTGTTTGTGACCCTGCAGGTATAGACGTATAGCAAACATTGATCGCTGAAGAAGACGCTCTGTGGTAAATAAAGAACTGCAATGAAGGGAACCAGTCATCCAGCTTCACAGTAATAAAACCTATTATATTTCTTCTTCTTCTGCTGCGTTCATCTGGAGAGTTTTTTCAGACGTGATTGCGTTGTGCCTGTTCACAGCAGAACTGCGTTCTTACACTGTTAGGCCGACACATCTGACTTCTGCTGCCTGTTTACAGCAGAGCTGCGTTCTTGCGCCGTTAGGCCGACACATCCGACTTCTGCGGGCATTTGTTGACCGGGTTAACCTTCCCGGGGGTTTCTTAGGACGTTTGACTCTCACTGTTGTGGTGTTATCTCCCATCCTAGCTGGCCCATATAGAACAGCCAAAGACATCCTGGTCAGCCCTCAAGGGAAGGCAGGGGCAGACCATGGGCATTCCCCGCCATCCAAGGAGGCTTCCATACTTGCAGAGCCAACACAGCGCTCTGGTACTGGGCTCACCCAAGGAATCGTCACGTCCTGCACATGGCTGCTTAGCCTCACTTCCGTATATTGGGCCTTCCGTTCACCATAGGCTGTTCTTCCGGAAACCAGAAGAATGCAGTGTGCAGATGACATCCACACAGTGAGCTTTCGATTCGGACTTTCCGCGCAATGGATTTGCTATCCGAGCAATATTCCATTTCGTGCCACTAGGACACTTTTTCCACCTTTTTTGAAGCCCACACAGTGAGCTTTTGATTCGGACTTTCCACATAATGGATTTGCTATCCAAACAATATTCCATTTCGTGCCACTAGGACACTTTTCCCACCTTTTTGAAGCTCACACAGTGAGCTTTTGATTCGGACTTTCCACGTAATGGATCTGCTATCCAAGCAATATTCCATTTCATGACTCTGGGAGGCTTTTGTAACCGACATACTTGTGGTATGAAGTGTGGCAGTCTGAATACTTCTTCATACACCTTTAAATGTCAACCTGTATGTAGTTAAAGTAAGCTACGGTCAACTTGAGCTTGTTGATATCTCCATAGAGCTTGTCCTCAAATGAAGCAGGTGTGGGCCAAAATATCTTTCTCTGTTCTGCATATATTGGGCAATCCTGAAGCAAATGTTTTGCTGTCATTTTTCCAGTTCGACAATTACATTCATCGGTATCTCCTATCTTTAGTTTATTGAACAAGTGGTATTTCAGCCTGTTATGTCCTGTGCGGAGTCTGAAGATTGCTACTTGTTCTCTTCGGTCGAGTTTGTAATATGCATCATCCTTCTGGTGGCCTGGATGCTCTGATTCCCATTTGGTTCTATAGGTGCTTTTTATCAACCTCTTTGCCTCATTATAGGTTATGTCTATGTCAGGCTGTGGTAGTCGTCCGCCCTCTTTTGCCAGTCTGTCAGCCTCTTCATTTCCAGGTATACTGCAATGTGATGGGATCCACTGTATTACAACATTTTTGAATTTCTGGCATAGACCATGGAGTGCTGCTCTTAGGTCAGCTAGTTCTGTGCTGTTATTGCTCTTCAGTATTGAGACAGCTGACTTTGCATCTGTGAAGATAGCTATTAGCTTCTCTTTATTTTCCTCCATCAAGAGCATTTCTGCTGCAGTTTTCAGAGCCTCTACCTCCGCTTTGAAGTTACTTTAAAATTTTCCAGTTGCCACTGAATGTGTTTTTTTTCACTCCATTTTTTTAAATTTAGGAGAATTCCTCCTCCTCCTATTCTCTATTGAATTTTTGGCTGATCCATCTGTATATGCATGGGTCCAATTGCTGCTTGGGTAATGTTCTTTTATGTAGTTTAGGGTTATTTCTCTTCTTTCGGTTTCATGCTGAGTGTTCTTTTTCTCAATACCAGGAATGTTTTCTATCATCTCAGGCAGTTGCTGCTGTCTCCAAGCTGGGAACTTAGTCTGCATTGTAAATGGGTTGACTGTTGATATGTTAAGTATGGGATCTGCCCTAATCTTTCGTTTTGCAGTTTCTACAAAGTTGCTACGCTTCAGTCTTCCCTTTCCAAAACCACTAAACCTTTTATACATAGGGTGGTCTGTCAATCTTCTAAATTTTTCTGCTTGTTGCTGGGCTCTGCTATCTCTTCTATCCTGCATTGGTTGTAAACAAGTGATCTTCTCAAGTTCATTAATAGGCGATGTCTTCAGGCTTCCAGTTATGATTCGCATTCCTTGATTTTGGACTCTACTTATTTTGTTAAAGTTTGACTTAGCTGCTGTTGCCCAAGCTGCAATGCCATATTCCAGTACTGGCCTCACCCGTCCAGTATATAACTTCTTGAGAACTTTCTCATCTGCTCCCCACGTTGTATCAGCAAGCTTTTTCATGATTTGCCATTCTCTGCCTTGCTCTTGTTCGATTTTTCTCAACCTGTGTCTTCCATGTCAGGCGACGATCAAAGGTGACTCCTAGATAGTTTGGATTTTCTTCATGGCGCAATATTTTTCCATTCAATACCAGCTTAGGTTGCTGAGTTTTATTTGAGAGGGAGAACACTGTGCATGTTGTTTTCTCCTCACTTATCTTCACTAGCCATGATTTTGACCAGTCCTCTAGCGCTAATAAGGCTTGCTGTATTCTGCTGTTAGCTGTACTAATATATTCTTCAGATGTCCATATGGCTAGGTCATCTGCAAAGGAGGATGTGTGTACTCTGGCTGGAAAATTTTCTGTGATGTCATTTATATATGCTAGGAATAATGTTGGTGAAAGAACTCCTCCTTGGGGGACACCTTGCTCCAACAGCACCATTTGCTTGTTTGTCCTTGTACTTTTGTCCTGGCAGTTCTGTTCTCAAGGTAGTGGCTGATCCATTTATACATTTTTCCACAAACATGCATTTTTTGCAGTTTTACTTTCAGTCCTTCCTTCCATACTTTATCAAATGCTTTTTCTAAATCTATCCAGACTGCTAGTGTGTGCTTTTTCTCTTGGAAGGCATCCTCTATTTCCTGAGCTATATAGGTTATTTGATTCTTCAGTGGATCTGTACTTTCTGAATCCTGCTTGGTGTGGTGTTAAGAGTTGGTTTTCTTCCAGATGCCATGTTAGCCTGCCATTGATAATGCGTTCCATTAATTTTCCTACACAGCTAAGTAGACTGATAGGTCGATAGCCATTTGGTTCTTCCAGGTCTTTTCCTTTCTTTGGGACTGGTATTAGTATAGCTTCCTTCCATGCCTGTGGGACTATTCCTCTCTTCCAGCTGTTATTTAGGACTGCTAGTAGTTTTTTTTTTGCCTTAGTGCCTAGTCCTATTAGCATTTCATTTGTGATACCATCCTTTCCTGGTGATTTCTTCTTTTTTAGGGTATTCATTGCCTGTTCCATTTCTTCCATTGTTAGATTTGCCATCATATATTCTGCTGCTGTCTCTGTATTTCTATGATGTATCTGTTTGTCTTTGATTGCTTTCTTCTGTTCGGTTGTAATATCAATGTGGTTTGCATTTGCATAGTGTTCCATTAGTGCATTTGCAGCCTTTTTTCCTGTAAGCAAGGCATTTCCTTGTTTCTTCTTCTTCGTTCATCCGGAGTTTTTTTTCGGATGTGATTGCGTTGTGCCTGTTTACAGCAGAGCTGCGTTCTTGCGCTGTTAGGCCGACACATCCGACTTCTGCGGGCATTTGTTGACCGGGTTAACCTTCCCGGGGTTTCTTAGGACATTTGACTCTCACTGTTGTGGTGTTATCCCCCATCCCAGCTGGTCCATATAGAACAGCCAAAGATCCTGGTCAGCCCTCAAGGGAAGGCAGGGGCAGACCATGGGCATTCCCCGCCATCCAAGGAGGCTTCCATACTTGCAGAGCCGATACATAGCGCTCTGGTACTGGGCTCACCCAAGGAATCGTCACGTCCTGCACATGGCTGCTTAGCCTCACTTCCGTATATTGGGCCTTCCGTTCACCATAGGCTGTTCTTCCGGAAACCAGAAGTATGCAGTCTGCAGATGACATCCACACAGTGAGCTTTCGATTCGGACTTTCCACGTAATGGATTTGCTATCCAAGCAATATTCCATTTCATGCCACTAGGACACTTTTCCACCTTTTATGAAGCCCACACAATGGGCTTTTGATTCGGACTTTCCACGTAATGGATTTGCTATCCAAGCAATATTCCATTTCGTGCCACTAGGACACTTTTCCACCTTTTATGAAGCCCACACAGCGAGCTTTCGATTTGGACTTCCCACATAATGGATTTGCTATCCAAGCAATATTCCATTTCATGCCTCTGGGTCTTCATGCACCTTTAAATGTCAACCTGTATGTAGTTAAAGTAAGCTGCGGTCAACTTGAGCTTGTTGATATCTCCATAGAGCTTGTCCTCAAATGAAGCAGGTGTGGGCCAAAATATCTTTCTCTGTTCTGCATACGTTGGGCAATCCTGCAGCAAATGTTTTGCTGTCATTTTTCCAGTTCTACAATTACATTCATCAGTATCTCCTATCTTTAGTTTATTGAACAAGTGGTATTTCAGCCTGTTATGTCCTGTGCGGAGTCTGAAGATTGCTACTTGTTCTCTTCGGTCGAGTTTGTAATATGCATCATCCTTCTGATGGCCTGGATGCTCAGATTCCCATTTGGTTCTATAAGTGCTTTTTATCAACCTCTTTGCCTCATTATAGGTTATGTCTATGTCAGGCTGTGGTAGTTGTCCGCCCTCTTTTGCCAGTCTGTCAGCCTCTTCGTTTCCAGGTATACTGCAATGTGATGGGATCCACTGTATTACAACTTTTTTGGATTTCTGGCATAGACCATGGAGTGCTGCTCTTAGGTCAGTTAGTTCTGTGCTGTTATTGCTCTTGAGTATTGAGACAGCTGACTTTGCATCTGTGAAGATAGCTATTTGCTTCTCTTTATTTTCCTCCATCAGGAGCATTTCTGCTGCAGTTCAAAGCCTCTACCTCCGCTTTGAAGTTACTTGAAAATTTTCCAGTTGCCATTGAATGTGTTTTTTTCACTCCATTTTTTAAATTTAGGAGAATTCCTCCTCCTCCATTCTCTATTGAATTTTTGGCTGATCCATCTGTATATGCATGGGTCCAATTCCTGCTTGGGTAATGTTCTTTTATGTAGTTTAGGGTTATTTCTCTTCTTTCGGTTTCATGCTGAGTGTTCTTTTTCTCAATACCAGGAATGTTTTCTATCATCTCAGGCAGTTGCTGCTGTCTCCAAGCTGGGAAGTTGTGTGCATTGTGTATGGGCTTGACTGTTGATATGTTAAGTATAGGATCTGCCCTAATCCTTCGTTTTGCAGTTTCTACAAAGTTGCTACGCTTCAGTCTTCCCTTTCCAAACCCATTAAATCTGTTGTACATAGGGTGGTCTGTCAATCTTCTAAATTTTTCTGCTTGTTGCTGGGCTCTGCTATCTCTTCTATCCTGCATTGGTTGTAAACAAGTGATCTTTTCTAGTTCATTAATAGGCGTTGTCTTCAGGCTTCCAGTTATGATTCGCATTCCTTGGTTTTGGACTCTACTTATTTTGTTAAAGTTTGACTTAGCTGCTGTTGCCCAAGCTGCAATGCCATATTCCAGTACTGGCCTCACCCGTCCAGTATATAACTTCTTGAGAACTTTCTCATCTGCTCCCCACGTTGTACCGGCAAGCTTTTTCATGATTGCCATTCTCTGCCTTGCTCTTGTTCGATTTTTCTCAACCTGTGTCTTCCATGTCAGGCGACGATCAAAGGTGACTCCTAGATAGTTTGGATTTTCTTCATGGCGCAATATTTTTCCATTCAATACCAGCTTAGGTTGCTGAGTTTTATTTGAGAGGGAGAACACTGTGCATGTTGTTTTCTCCTCACTTATCTTCACTAGCCATGATTTTGACCAGTCCTCTAGCGCTAATAAGGCTTGCTGTATTCTGCTGTTAGCTGTACTAATATATTCTTCAGATGTCCATATGGCTAGGTCATCTGCAAAGGAGGATGTGTGTACTCTGGCTGGAAAATTTTCTGTGATGTCATTTATATATGCTAGGAATAATGTTGGTGAAAGAACTCCTCCTTGGGGGACACCTTGCTCCAGCAGCATCATTTTGCTTGTTTGTCCTTGTACTTTTGTCCTGGCAGTTCTGTTCTCAAGGTAGTGGCTGATCCATTTATACATTTTTCCACAAACATGCATGTTTTGCAGTTTTACTTTCAGTCCTTCCTTCCATACTTTATCAAATGCTTTTTCTAAATCTATCCAGACTGCTAGTGTGTGCTTTTTCTCTTGGAAGGCATCCTCTATTTCCTGAGCTATATAGGTTATTTGATCTTCAGTGGATCTGTATTTTCTGAATCCTGCTTGGTGTGGTGTTAAGAGTTTGTTTTCTTCCAGATGCCATGTTAACCTGCCATTGATAATGCGTTCCATTAATTTTCCTACACAGCTAAGTAGACTGATAGGTCGATAGCCATTTGGTTCTTCCAGGTCTTTTCCCTTCTTTGGGACTGGTATTAGTATAGCTTCCTTCCATGCCTGTGGGACTATTCCTCTCTTCCAGCTGTTATTTAGGACTGCTAGTAGTTTCTTTTTTGCCTTGGTGCCTAGTCCTATTAGCATTTCATTTGTGATTCCATCCTTTCCTGGTGATTTCTTCTTTTTTAGGGTATTCATTGCCTGTTCCATTTCTTCCATTGTTAGGTTTGCCATCATATATTCTGCTGCTGTCTCTGTAGTTCTATGATGTATCTGTTTGTCTTTGATTGCTTTCTTCTGTTCGGTTGTAATATCAATGTGGTTTGCATTTGCATAGTGTTCCATTAGTGCATTTGCAGCCTTTTTGCCTGTAAGCAAGGCATTTCCTTGTTTAATTGTTATTTGTTTGTTTCTAGGTCCTTCATTGTTCATGGCTTTCACTAGTTTCCATAGTTTGTTTCCATCCCTGTCAAAATTCAGGTTTTCTGTTTTTTCCCTCCAACAATCTCTTGTTGTTTGATTTACTGTTCTTTTATATTTTGCTGAGATGGCTTTGAGAGAGATGTTTGCTTCAATTGTTTGTTCTCTCTCTGCTGTCTTCCTGGCATCTTCAACTTTGTCCTCCAAACTTTGTAGTTCTTCAGTCCAGTATGGTTTGTAATTTTTCCTCGCTCCTCTTGGAATGGACTCAGTGGCTGCCTGTATTATCGCTCTGTTTAGACTTTCCACCATTTGCTTTATGTTGCCATATCGTGTATTTATGTTTTCACAATATTTGTCTGTTAGTATGGCAAATCTGTCCCAATCTGCTCGTTTGTAATTCCAGCGGGGCAAGGGCTTTTGCTCCTGTGGAACATACTCCATATTCATTTCAAGCTTGATTGGTCTGTGGTCACTACCTGCTAATTGGTCCAGCACATGGCGATCGATTTTGTGGAGGATGTCTCCTGTGCAGAAAGCTAAGTCTGGAGTAGAAGTGGTAAGCCATCTTCTGGAGTAGAAGCTCGGTGTGTCATCCGCTTTGTTGAGTAGATGGAGATTTGAGTCTATTTCCCAGTCCTCCAATTCATCTCCTCTTTTGTCAGTATCTGGGTATCCCCATCTTTCTGAACGGCTATTAAAGTCTCCGACAATAATGCAGTTTGTGTCAGTTATTTTCATGTTTGAGAGTGTAAGGTCCTTATCTCCTGGGCTATACAGATTGTAGATTCTTATTTTCACGTCCTTTATCATTATATCAACACCTATAATTTCCGTTTGGTTGTCAGAGATCACAGATACTTCGCTGCAAGGTATTGTATTTCGTGTAAGTATTAGAACTCCTCCTTTGTGTCCTTCGCGGTCGAAACGTGTGGCCTGATATCCTCTGACTGAGAATTTGTGTTTGGCATTGAGGTGTGTCTCTTGAATGCATGCCACATCTATTCTATCTTTATGAATACACTGTGTTAGGGAGTCTTTCTTCTTGTAAACTCCTTCGGCATTCCACTGTAGTATGTTGAGTGTCCGGGGTATTTGGTCAATAGCTCTTAACCTACTCCTCTGTGCCTTGACTCCACAGCACAGGGGAAGGTGACCACCAGTAGTCATGGGTGGACCCCCTCGAGGCAGGGGGCCCGGCACTATCGCCGCCTGATGGGACTTCACGGGATTAGCACCATAATGATTAATTTTGATTTGTGACATCATGAATTAAGTTACGTTGCACTGCTTTGTCAAGCCTGTGGCTCAGTACATCTGATTTCGACAAGCATTTATTCGGGATGCTTTCCCTAGCCTTTGACTGTCCCCAGTCTACCTACAAGGCAGCAGGTTTTACATTGCATTGCTTTGTCAAGCCTGTGGCTCAGTACATCCGATTTCGACAAGCATGTATTCGGGGTGCTTTCCCTAGCCTTTGACTGTCCCCAGTCTACCTACAAGGCAGCAGGTTTGTGTGTCTCTTCATCTGGTCCCTCTCCCTTGACCTGTCCGACATAGGTGGCCCTACCAGTAGCTGTGCTACCGTCGGCATAACTCTTGGGGTCATTGGGATGCACAAGCCCCTCTACCTCGTCACGGTGGACACATAGCAGAGGGGCGACACATCTGACTTCTGCGGGATTAGCCTTCCTGGGTGTTTCGTAGGATGTTTGACTCTCACTGTTGTGATGTTATCCCCCATCCCAGCTGGCCCATATAGAACAGCCAAAGACATCTCGGCCAGACCGCACAGGAAGGAGGTGGCAGACCATGGGCATTCCCCACCATGCAAGAAGGATTCCATAATTGCAGAGCCGACACATCTCTGGTACTGGGCTCATCCAAGGAATCGTCACGTCCTGCACATGGCTGCTTAGCCTCACTTCTGTATATTGGGCTTTCCGTTTACCATAGGCTGTTCTTCCGGAAACCAGAAGAATGCAGTCTGCAGATGACATCCACACAGTGAGCTTTTGATTCGGACTTTCCACATAGTAGATTTGCTATCCAAGCAATATTCCATTTCGTGCCACTGGGACACTTTCTTCACCTTTGATGACGTCCACACAGTGAGCTTTCGATTTGGACTTTCCACATAATGGATTTGCTAGCCAAGCAATATTCTATTTCATGCCTCTAGAACGCTTTTGCTACCGACATACCTGTGGCATAAAGTGTGGCAGTCTAAGTACTTCTTCATACACCTTTAGAAGTCAACCTGAATGTAGTTAAAATAAGCTGCAGTCAACTTGAGCTTGTTGATATCTCCATAGAGCATGTCCTCAAATGAAGCAGGTGTGGGCCAAAGTATCTTTCTCTGTTCTGCATACATTGGGCACTCCTGCAGCAAATGTTTACCCTTTCCACAATTACATTCATCGGTATCTCCTATCTTTAGTTTATTGAACAAGTTATATTTCAGCCTGTTATGTCCTGTGCGGAATCTGAAGATCGCTACTTGTTCACTTCGGTCGAGTTTATAATATGCATCATCTTTCTGATGGCCTGGAGGCTCTAATTCCCATTTGGTTCTTTAAGTGCTTTTTATAAACCTCTTTGCCTCATTATAGGTTATGTCTATGTCAGGCTGTGGTAGTCGTCAGCCCTCTTTTGCTGGTCTGTCACTCTCTTTATTTCCAGGTATACTGCAATGTGATGGGATCTACTGTATTACAACTTTTTAAAATTTCTGACAGTCCATGGAATGCTGCTCTTAGGTCTGCTAGTTCTGTTCTGTTTTTGCTCTTCAGTATTGAGACAGCTGACTTTGCATCTGTGAAGATAGCTATTTGCTTCTCTTTATTTTCCTCCATCAAGAACATTTCTGCTGCAGTTTTCAAAGCCTCTACCTCTGCTTTGAAGTTACTTGAAAATTTTCCAGTTTCCACTGACTGTTTTTTTTTTTCACTCCATTTTTTTTTAAATTTAGGAGAATTCCTCCTCCTCTATTTTCTATTGAATTTTTGGCTGATCAAAAAAAAAAAAAAAAAGCTTTTGCTCCTGTGGAACATACTCCATATTCATTACAAGCTAGATTGGTCTGTTGTCACTACCTGCTAATTGGTCAAGCACATGGTGATTGATTTTGTGGAGGATGTCTCCTGTGCAGAAAGCGTTTGAGTCTATTTCCCAGTCCTCCACTTCATCTCCTCTGTTGTCAGTATCTTGGTATCCCCATCTTTCTGAATGGCTATAAAAGTCTCCGACAATAATAGTTTGTGTCAGCTATTTTCATCTACAGATTGTAGATTCTTATTTTCACGTCCTTTATCATTATATCAACATCTATAATTTCCATTTGGTTGTCAGAAGTCACAGATAGTCCACTGCAAGGTATTGTATTTCGTGTAAGTATTAGAACTCCTTCTTTGTGTTCTTCATGGTTGAAACGTGTGGCCTGATATCCTCTGACTGAGAATCTGTGATTGGCATTGAGGGTGTCTCTTGAATGCATGCCACATCAATTCTATCTTTATGAAGACTATTTGTTAGGGGGACTTTCTTGTTAGAAACTCTTTCGGCATTCTACTGTAGTATGTTGAGTGTCCGGGGTGTTCGGTCAATAGCTCTTAACCTACTCTTCTGTGCCTTGACTCCACAGCACAGGGGAAGGTGACCACCAGTAGTAGTGGGTGGACCCCCTCAAAGCATGGGGCCCGGTACTATCACCTCCTAATGGGACTTCACGGGATTAGCACCATACTGATTAATTTTAATCTGTGGTATCATGGATTTATTAAGTTAGGTTGCACTGCTTTGTCAAGTCTGTGACTCACTACATCCAATTTCGACAAGCATTTTTCAGGGTGCTTTCCCTTGACTTTGACTTTCCCCAGTCTACTTACAAGATAGCAGGTGTGTGTATGTCTCTTGGTCTGGTTCCTCTCCTTTGACCTGTCTGACATGGGAGGCCCTGCCAGTAGCTGTGCTACTGTCAGCATAGCTCTTGGGGTCATTGAAATATGCAAGCCCCTCTACCTCCTCAAGGTGGACACATGGCTGAGGGGACCTATTATATATAAAATGTGTGTGCTTGCACACTCATGCACGCTTGTGTGCCTATATGTGTGTCTGTGAAAAGCAGAGGAGAAAAGCACCCATAGAATACATTTCGAGGCTTCATCCTCGAAGGGCACATCATAGTCAGATATGATTGAAAGAGCCTATCTATAAGTGTGTGTGTGCGAGTCTGTGAGCAAGAGAGAGAGAGAAAGTAAGGATAGTTCTTTGGCAGATACTGCCATTCCCCTGTGATGTGTTAGGTGTTCACATATTTTAGGTCATGCATATTGAGGTAGTGTAGTCAGTTCCCTTCCACATCACCCTTCCTTCTTTGCCAACTCCCAGAAAATTCACAAAATTATCCAGCACCCATTTTATGAACCCGGGTTGATACTTATAGCTGTACTGGAATAAGATCATTCTGCCATTGCTAGAGGTTGTACCCGCACAACTGCTTGATAAGCCACTACTTGTGTTAATTTATTTCCAACAGTTAGCTTTAAACAATTTTTTTAAAATATGGAACAGAAAGTATAAACATTTGTTTTTGTCTTTCAAGTCACTTATTTTGTCATCCAGGCCAGAGCTTCTGTTTGACCTGAGGCACATCATCATCAAGAAGTTTGACATGCATCCAGACAATGGCCATCTGTTTGTGAACCTGCTGGATCTCTTTCTGGATTCTTCAGAAATTCACTATGCCAAAACGTTTGCTGAGGAGTGTATAAACGGTACTTTATTCTGGATAAGGAAAAACTATTGTTGGTTTATTGTGTACATTGTTACTGTTTTGGTATAAATAGCTATTGTCCTTATTTAATTTAAAACTAGTTGTCAGGAACATTTTAACACATTGGTCTCTCTCTCTCTCTCTCTCTCTCTCTCTCTCTCTCTCTCTCTCTCTCTCTCTCTCTCTCTCTCTCTCTCTCTCTCTCTCTCTCTCTCTCTCTCTCTCTCTCTCCTCTCTTCCTCTCTCTCCTCTCTTTCTCTCTCTCCTCTCTTTCTCTCTCTCTCTCCTTTTTTATTCCTTTCTCTTTATCCCTACCTCTCTCTTTATCCCTATCTCTCTCCACCCTCCCCCAGAAAGAACTACAGCACACAAAAATAAAGGTTTCATTAACTATGGCAGTTTAATATTTCAGTTGTAGGATAAAGACTGACTACTTAGAAAATAAAACAAGTAATAAAGACATGAAGGCTATTAAAATGCTAACTAACAAGAAACATTCTTCATATTCACTAACACAAAATTTTCCTGTTGCTTGAAATGATTTTAGTCATTTCTTTTGTCAGAAATAGAGAACCAACCAGATTCGTCATCATGCTGTGTGAATAAATAGACAAAAACTGCCTTCTGATGCTCCGTTTAATATATATTGTTGAATTACATAAACACGTTTCGACCGCGAAGGACACAAAGGAGGAGTTGTAATACTTACACGAAATACAATACCTTGCAGCGAAGTATCTGTGATCTCTGACAACCAAACGGAAATTATAGGTGTTGATATAATGATAAAGGACGTGAAAATAAGAATTTACAATCTGTATAGCCCGGCAGATAAGGATCTTACACTCTCAAACATGAAAATAACTGACACAAATTGCATTGTTGTCGGAGACTTTAATAGCCGCTCAGAAAGATGGGGATACCCAGATACTGACAAAAGAGGAGATGAAGTGGAGGACTGGGAAATAGACTCAAATCTCCATCTACTCAACAAAGCGGATGACACACCGAGCTTCTACTCCAGAAGATGGATTACCACTTCTACTCCAGACTTAGCTTTCTGCACAGGAGACATCCTCCACAAAATCGATCGCCATGTGCTTGACCAATTAGCAGGTAGTGACCACAGACCAATCAAGCTTGTAATAAATATGGAGTATGTTCCACAGGAGCAAAAGCCTTTGCCCCGCTGGAATTACAAATGAGCAGATTGGGACAGATTTTCCATACTAACAGACAAATATTGTGAAAACATAAATACACGATATGGCAACATGAAGCAAATGGTGGAAAGTCTAAACAGAGCAATAATACAGGCGGCCACTGAGTCTATTCCAAGAGGAGCGAGGAAAAATTACAAACCATACTGGACTGAGGAACTACAAATTTTGGAGGACAAAGATGAAGATGCTAGGAAGACTGCAGAGAGAGAACAAACAACTGAAGCGAACATCTCTCTCAAAGCCATCTCAGCAAAATATAAAAGAACAGTAAATCAAACAACAAGAGATTGTTGGAGGGAAAAAACAGAAAACCTGAAAAAAGGCTGCAAATGCACTAATGGAACACTATGCAAATGCAAACCACATTGATATTACAGCCGAACAGAAGAAAGCAATCAAAGATAAACAAATACATCATAGATATACAGAGACAGCAGCAGAATATATGATGGCAAATCTAACAATGGAAGAAATGGAACAGGCAATGAATACCCTAAAAAAGAAGACATCACCAGGAAAGGATGGAATTACAAATGAAATGCTAATAGGACTAGGCACTAAGGCAAAAAAGAAACTACTAGCAGTCCTAAATTACAGCTGGAAGAGGGGAATAGTCCCACAGGCATGGAAGGAAGCTATACTAATACCAGTCCCAAAGAAAGGAAAAGACCTGGAAGAACCAAATGGCTATCGACCTATCAGTCTTCTTAGCTGTGTAGGAAAATTAATGGAACACATTATCAATGGCAGGCTAACATGGCATCTGGAAGAAAACCAACTCTTAACACCTCACCAAGCAGGATTCAGAAAGTACAGATCCACTGAAGATCAAATAACCTATATCGCTCAGGAAATAGAGGATGCCTTCCAAGAGAAAAAGCACACACTAGCGGTCTGGATAGATTTAGAAAAAGCATTTGATAAAGTATGGAAGGAAGGACTGAAAGTAAAACTGCAAAAAATGCATGTTTGTGGGAAAATGTACAAATGAATCAGCCACTACCCTGAGAACAGAACTGCCAGGACAAAAGTACAAGGACAAACCAGCAAAATGATGCTGTTGGAGCAAGGTGTCCCCCAAGGAGGAGTTCTTTCACCAACATTATTCCTAGCATATATAAACGACATCATGGAAAATTTTTCAGCCAGAGTACGCACATCATCCTTTGCAGATGACCTAGCCATATGGACATCTGAAGAATATATTAGTACAGCTAACAGCAGAATACAACAAGCCCTATTAGCGCTAGAGGACTGGTCAAAATCATGGCTAGTGAAGATAAGTGAGGAGAAAACAACATGCACAGTATTCTCCCTCTCAACTAAAACTCAGCAACCTAAGCTGGTATTGAATGGAAAAATATTGCGCCATGAAGAAAATCCAAACTATCTAGGAGTCACCTTTGATCGTCGCCTGACATGGAAGACACAGGTTGAGAAAAATCGAACAAGAGCAAGGCAAAGAATGGCAATCATGAAAAAGCTTGCTGGTACAACGTGGGGAGCAGATGAGAAAGTTCTCAAGAAGTTATATACTGGACGGGTGAGGCCAGTACTGGAATATGGCATTGCAGCTTGGGCAACAGCAGCTAAGTCAAACTTTAACAAAATAAGCAGAGTCCAAAATCAAGGAATGCGAATCATAACTGGAAGCCTGAAGACAACGCCTATTAATGAACTAGAAAAGATCACTTGTTTACAACCAATGCAGGATAGAAGAGATAGCAGAGCCCAGCAACAAGCTGAAAAATTTAGAAGATTGACAGACCACCCTATGTATAACAGGTTTAGTGGTTTTGGAAAGGGAAGACTGAAGCGTAGCAACTTTGTAGAAACTGCAAAACGAAAGATTAGGGCAGATCCCATACTTAACATATCAACAGTTAAACCCATTTACAATGCAGACAAGTTCCCAGCTTAGAGACAGCAGCTACTGCCTGAGATGATAGAAAACATTCCTGGTATTGAGAAAAAGAACACTCAGCATGAAACCGAAAGAAGAGAAATAACCCTAAACTACATAAAAGAACATTACCCAAGCAGCAATTGGACCCATGCATATACAGATGGATCAGCCAAAAATTCAGTAGACAATGGAGGAGGAGGAATTCTCCTAAATTTAAAAAATGGAGTGAAAAAAAACACATTCAGTGGCAACTGGAAAGTTTTCAAGTAACTTCAAAGCGGAGGTAGAGGCTCTGAAAACTGCAGCAGAAATGCTCTTGATGGAGGAAAATAAAGAGACGCAAATAGCTATCTTTACAGATGCAAAGTCAGCTGTCTCAATACTGAAGAGCAATAACAGCACAGAAATAGCTGACCTAAGAGCAGCACTCCATGGTCTATGCCAGAAATCCAAAAAAGTTGTAATACAGTGGATCCCATCACATTGCAGTATACCTGGAAATGAAGAGGCTGACAGACTGGCAAAAGAGGGCGGACGACTACCACAGCCTGACATAGACATAACCTATAATGAGGCAAAGAGGTTGATAAAAAGCACTTATAGAACCAAATGGGAATCGGAGCATCCAGGCCACCAGAAGGATGATGCATATTACAAACTCGACCGAAGAGAACAAGTAGCAATCTTCAGACTCCGCACAGGACACAACAGGTTGAAATACCACTTGTTCAACAAACTAAAGATAGGAGATACAGATGAATGTAATTGTGGAACTGGTAAAATGACAGCTAAACATTTGCTGCAAGAGTGCCCAATATATGCAGAACAGAGAAAGATATTTTGGCCCACACCTGCTTCATTCGAGGACAAGCTCTATGGAGATATCAACAAGCTCAAGTCGACTGCAGCTTACTTTAACTGTATTCAGGTTGACATTTAAATTTACATGAAGAAGTATTTAGACTGCCACACTTCATTACCACAGGCATGTCGGTTACACAAGCCTCCCAGAGGCATGAAATGGAATATTGCTTGGATAGCAAATCCATTACGTGGAAAGTCCGAATCGAAAGCTCACTGTGTGGGCTGCAAAAAAGGTGGAAAAAGTGTCCTAGTGGCACAAAATGGAATATTGCTTGGATAGCAAATCCATTACGTGGAAAGTCCGAATCGAAAGCTCACTGTGTGGATGTCATCTGCAAACTGCATTCTTCTGGCTTCTGGAAGAACAGCCTATGGTGAACGGAAGGCCCAATATACGGAAGTGAGGCTAAGCAGCCATGTGCAGGACGTGACGATTCCTTGGGTGAGCCCAGTACCAGAGCTCTGTGTGATGGCTCTGGAATTATGGAAGCCTCCTTGGATGGCGGGGAATGCCCATTGTCTGCCCCTGCCTTCCCTTGAGGGCCGACCAGGATGCCTTTGGCTGTTCTATATGGGCCAGCTGGGATGGGAGATAACACCACAACAGTGAGAGTCTAACGTCCTAAGAAACCCCCGGGAAGGTTAACCCGGTCAACAAATGCCCGCAGAAGTCGGATGTGTCGGCCTAACGGAGCAAGAACGCAGCTCTGCTGTAAACAGGCACAACGCAATCACGTCCGGAAAAAAACTCTCCGGATGAACGAAGAAGAAGAAGAAGAAGAAGAAGAATTACATAAATATCTCTCCAGTCTCAAACAAAGTTACTCATCTGACTTATATTGTACCAGTAATTAAATTCTTCATTGAGCCAGTAACTACTTTCCATCTGCATTTAATATTGCTAAAATTTACCCTCTTAAACTTGGATTAGCTGCCAATAGTCTCCTGGGCAGTTATAAACCTGGTAACACTTACACTGAAACATTGGATAATGTTATCTATTTCAACTCCAAGGATTCCTTGTGTTGCTCTATTCTATGTTGTTTCATTTCTATAGTACCCACCTGACAAGATACAGCAAAATATGCCAGGCAATAAATTGTACAATCTGTTGTTTGTGACTTCATTATTCAAACAAAAAGGTAGTAAGCTATGTTAGGAATGACTATCTTAAAGTCATCAGCCTTAGGGCCAGTAGTGAAGCCTCCTATTTGGGATTAACTGTTGTCTGCCTCAGTATGCTATTTGTCTCTGCACATGTGACCAGTGAAATCCTTGACAGACCTCTTCATTGGCAGCTCTGACCTAGAATTTTATAAGCTAAAACCTTAAACAGGTCTTCTTTCTGTAAGTTATACTGAATCCAGAACAGTTTTCAAGAATCATAGAAAAGACATCTGCTAAATGAGATAGTCCTATTCTGTAATTTTCTGTGACTAATTACGCATCAAACTATTGAGTGTAATCTTGCCAAGAAATTAACAATCAGCTGAAAGATGCTGATGTTGACAGCAATGTCCTGTAAAGGATATGCAAAAAAAGAAGAGAAAAAAGAAAATTACACATCTGTAGTTTTTGTAAATAGCTAATTGTTCTATCACAGGTCATAACACTGGACAGCGTTTAGATGCTGATACTATAAAACAGTTTCACATCCAGTTTTGGAAAAAAGCTGCTTACTACTTTGAGGTAAAACATGTTTTTTTTACTTGTCTTGCAGTTTATGTGCCACTTGGGCATACGATGCTGGGCCCATATTTTCCATACAAATACGATCAAAATTTACACTGGCCACATTACATATCAGTCCCAGGGAAACACTAGTAAACAATGAAGGGCCCTTTTTCACAACTTCAGGTTTATTGGAGTATAGCCCTGTATTTTTATAGACCAATGACGGGTGATGTGGTCAATATCATGCCAGCCACCTTTACTTCCCAAAACATTTCCTGGTACACATTCTAGGCTGGGAGGCCAAGTAGGTGACAATAATTCCCAACTTAAGGAGGTTTCAGACACACGGCCACTGAGCTGGCAGGCAAGTGTCTGGCCACGTTGCTACTGTGGCTCTTATTTTTTTTGGGTAAGTTGTCACGCTTTCTGGCATGGCACATGATTGATTGATTGAAGTTGGTTAGTTGCATATCCTTTATGGGACGTAACAGTCAACTCCAGCATTTTTTTGGCTGTTTGTGATTTCATGGCAAGTTTATGTTCAGTAGTTTGCCATTGCTTTTTTTAGGTAAACATAAATTAAATCAGCCTTCAAACCATAATAATAAATGAGGATGTTCACATATTGAGAATATTACACATATTGAATATATTAACCTTGGGATAATCTTGCAACATGAGGGGGCAGAGAATAGAATTACTTGACATGACATGTTGAAAGCCTATATTTCATAAGGAGCCGAAGAGCAGAATACAAGATTACCCTCAACTAACAGACATTCAGAGTTATATAACACTCTGTGAGCTAGGTGACCACGCTTCAACTTTCCTAAGTTTGACATTGAGAATGACTAGAAAAGGTGCCATTTATATTTTTCTGAATATGCTGCCACAATTCCAGTAATTTAGGTTTGTCAATGAATAACTGTTTTAAAAGATGTTATCTACACAGAGAAGATCTTATGAAAGATATTATATACTGGATGAGTTAATGTGAACAAATTGTTCTATCTTGACAACACATAGTGAAATATATTGTAACGTTCTACAGAACCAGAGCTATTCAGAAGCTTTGACTTGGTACAACTATTCTCTCAGTCTCTATCCATCATTGTGCCAGTCAGAAGCAAATCTGGGGAAACTGCACCGAAATCTGGCCACATGCTACCTTCATCTTGGGCAAATAGAGAGAGTGAGTTATCTTGTATTGTTTGTATTAAATATATGAACACATTTAATACTTAGTACATCACCATACATTAAACAATGAACATTATTCATTCTTTCACCCCTTATAACACAAGATGTGTGATTGACTCTTCCACTTGAATCTCATCCATTAAATACTGTTTTCTTTTACTTTTTACATTTGGCCAGAACATACCACAAAAATCTGGCTAGTCTAGTTGCTACTTCTGCTGTGTATTTTGCCCCTTTGAAAGTAATACATTAATTATTTGTTCATAGTGGTTGTTTCTCGAAAGAGCATTTGTTGCAAACATTTCTTGGACTGAAAGAGTTCAACTCTCCAATAATTTTAGAGGAGAGACAGATTACAGCAAGCAGATCACCATTCATCACTTACTTCCTATGTATTCAAAACACTGTGCCCACCATTATGTGATGCATGGTTTATTATGTAAATGAATTACCTATATTAATGCACCCAGAACAAGTCCTTATTTGTTTCTTGAGTGTGGTACTTGTTCTTGTTCATAGTCAATGAATGTTGATGGGAAACATGTCTTGTATGAGTGAATTGTAGACAAGGCATGTGAAGAAGAGCTCATACCTTTTATTAAGTTATGGGCTAGATATGCCGTGAATACTACAGATAATGTGAATGCTATTGGGGGAAGTATTGGCTGAGAGGCTAAGGTGCTTGTCTCAGGGTCAGAAGAGACAGGGTTCGATCACAGCATAGGGTTGGGAAATTTCCAAGAACCATTGGTATCTATTGATAACTCGTTTCTGCTGACCCAGCAGGTTGGGAGGTCAGATACCTAGCCTTCTTTGATAAGGGTGAAAAACAGGAGGTCATGTACAAGTTGTGCACATTAAAAATCCCCGAAAAGTGGAAATCATAACAAGTAGGCCATCAAGGTGCCGACCTGGCAGAATTGTTGGGAAGGAAAACCTATTCACAGGTAGATAGAGCCTGTTACCTTGAGTAGAATCTGACTTAGGTAAGCAAACCTGACATGAATGCATGCCAAAGTCAGACACTTCAACCTTTGATGTGCATCACCATGTGCGATGTACTGCCCTCAAAACAGATACAAGGAAGTAGATTATTGTATGTTAACTGATGTGCCAGTCCTGGTACTTCAGAAGGCTATTTGTTAACTTAACCACAACAGCTGTAATGTCAGTTGAGGAACCCATCCATTGAATGTTTTTTGAGAGGTGAATGTCAGTTATCGTTGCTGGCATATGTATGCTCTTGCTGACATCCTAATTTATTGTCATAATAATACACATCAGCACCTCTGCAACCATTGCCTTTGAGTAGTTCCTGTCTGGTGAACTATTTATTTGTTTCTTTTGTGACACAAAATTTTCTCTTCTCTGAACCTGAATCATTTGTTAGGTGAAAATTATCCCCAAACTAATTCCAGAGAGCTGTAATTATGGATACTAATATGAAAAATATGTTCAATTTTCATTTTACTTTAGTCTGCCCATTTAGGATAGCATCACGGTTTTTATTTCAGGTTGACAGGTATGTTGTTTCATCCTTTTCTCTAGGCTTTGTCTGCAGTTGAAATTTCTGAAAAGTGTGAGTCAAAAAATCCTCACACTTACTTTTTGTTATTCAAGGTTGCTTTAGCCATGAATGATGCAGAGAAAGGTAAGTAGAAATGTGTCATCGTTTTCATCACCTACTTCTTTGTCTTCTTCTTCCTTCTTTTCCTTCTTCCTCTTCTTTTTCTTCTTTGTTTTCTCTCATATTCCTCTTCTGCTCCTTCTTCTTTTCTTGTTCCTACTCCTTCTTCATCTGCTTCTTCTTCTTCTGTTGCTCTGGCTCCTCCTCCTTCCCTTTTCCTTTCATCCTCCAATGAAGCATAATCCCTTAATCACATCATGCTAAACTCTTCTATCTGAAGACTTGTTTGTGATTGGTTGGATGTCACAAAGGTTTTGTTTAGGATGTGCAAGCCCCACATTAACTCTCCTTATCATCTCTTACTACATATGTCGAAAGTTGTGGTGTTACTATTTTTGCTTCTCTTATAAGACCCCATCAACGGTGATGAAGAAATTGTAGTCACAGTAAGATCATGTTAACTAGCATAAATGTGTTTGGGAATATGTTGAATGGGTTACAATTTAAGAACTGATTTGAAAAGAAGGATGAAAGCTATATGAAAAATTAGCTATTGGACATAATGAAGTAATTTATAGTAATCGTAGAACATTTCTTATAAAGGCTGCATTGAACTCACAATGCCTACTTCAGACCAGGCTCTAAAGAAGAGGAAGCAGAAGAAGTTGCCATTGTTGAAACTAGTTTATTTATGAAGGATATAAACTTATATTCAATAGCTGTTATGTATTAATGGTAAAGGGAATTCTTTGTCTGATACTGCTACCCAGATCTGAAGTGATAAGATTTCATTTTATTTTTGCTAAAAGCAGTATGGGGTGGGCTGACCAAATGTTTTTCTTATCATGTTTTCTTCTTAAAAATATTTCTGCTACCAGTTTTACAAGTCTGAGTTAACTCATAAAGGCCAGAAGACCAGTAATTGTGGGTGAATTTTCTAAGCATTTGTGAAGGAAAGCCAGTATTTGTGATTTTTACTTTCCCCAAATGTTTTATTTCATATTGTATTAGTTATGCTTTGTAACTGTTCCCTTAAAAGCTGTAACTCCAGTCACATCATCAGTTGTGAGAGACTTTGTCAGAATTTGGTTTTCAGAAAATTCTCGTAATTTTCCTGTAAAATGAGAAAGACAGCAGTTAGTGTGTGCCACCTGGCTGATTGTAGGTTGATTGTTTAATTTAATTTTGTTTTTGTTTCATAATAGTGGTGAGATGATTTGCATATACCTTAAAGTGTATTCAGGGAGCCATGATAGTGAAGTAGCTTGAACTTGCATGATAGACCTGTGGTCACGGGTTTGAATTTGTATTGAGGCGGAGTTTTAAAATGGACCTAGGCTCCTAGATCTACCCAGCCTAAAATGGGTACCAGGAAACGTCTTGGGAAGTGAAGGCCTCAACGTGATATTGACAAATCACCCCTGGAGTGCCGAATGGTCTATACAAATATGGTTCTAGTACCATATGCTAAAAGACTCCTTGACTTCTGACTTACTAATGGTGTATTCAGTGCATTTAATTCTAAACAGAGTTGTATCATCATGTTTAGTATTTGTAACTTAATCTACTAACTGGTCACATAATTACACATACATAATGCTTTTAGCTTTAACTAGCCTTCAAAAACTGATGGAATGTGTGCCTGAAACAAGCAAAGATGAAGACTCAAAAATTATTTGTTTAGCGGCTCAGATGGCATTAGAGGTAAGTTCTTGTTTGCTATTGCTGAGAGCCCATCTTATCTCACATCAAATATATATAGATGTTCATTCTCCATAAGTAAATGTTGAACTTCACATGTTGTTTTACTAAAATGTATTTTAATTTATTGCAACTTATTCTGCACCTTATGTTGGTCACTTGTTCTTGCATGACCAAAACACTTTCCATTTTGTTCCTGACTTCTTTAGTCTCAGACACTTTTTACTTCTACCCACTCTGTCTTAATAGTTACTCTATGTGTCTGTGTCCTAGTTTTTACTTTAACTGCATCAGTCTCACATATTTATTCATTTATCTCCATCTAATTTGGAGTATTACTATTTTAAAATATAATTCTCTGCCACAGATTCAGTTAAACAAATTTGCTTGTCACCTAATTAGTTCATTATTAGCATTTTTATTTGATTCTAGGGGTAAGTTGGTGTTTTAAATGAAAATCTATCATAATAAAAAGTGTCTCGTTAGCATTCAGATAAAAAATGTTTTCAGCCAAACTTTCAGATGACACGTTGGGTCAGTAGTTCGCTGAAATAAAAGTTTACTGCAGTAGTGCTGTGACATGCTAGGATTTCACATATACTAAGTAAGGTGACTAGTTTCCTTTCTGGCTACATCTGTCTTCTCCAACTCATAACAAAGTCAGGAATCTGTAAGAAGAAAGGTAATGTATTTTTAATAAGTAAACAATTACATATGGATGATCAAATAGACATCAAACTATTTTCACCATACAAAAATGTCAGTATAACGTAAATACAAGACAAATTGAAATGGGGCACATTAGGTCAGCCTTACTCTATGAATTAGAACATAGAGAAAGAGTAAAGCAATTACTAATAAACTGCAAACATTCTTTAACCCTTTACAGGGCAGACGCTTGTCCAGTTTTTTAGCCCTGAACGGGCAAGAATTTTTCAGGTTTGGTAAAATTTCGGGTTGCGTTAGTAAAAGCATCATAAATAAGGTGTTAGTCAACCGATTTTAATTAAATAAACAACACAATGAAGGGAAAAGCATGCAGAATATGTTACTCACATGATTGTAGTCGGTAATCCATGAACACAAATATTTACAAAATACAGCATGTTGTTTGTGATTTTCTGTCATCTATACAGCAATTTACAAACACATTTTCAGAATCATAATCACTTTCTTTAAAGTCCGACTGCTAATGCAAAGTAACACTTTTCACTGATATCTAGCTTCGATTAATAGTCAACTTCGTGCCCTTTAATGTCACTTAAATTGGACCTAGTGAAATCTCGGCTATCACTTGAAGAATTGCCGAAATCCGTTTTGAAAAACTAAGTGTTAAAACCCCGAAAACTATCAAAAAAAGTCCGTTCAAATTCATATTCGGCGTTTACAAATGGCGGCCACGTTGTCAAGCTATCGGCGAAAGCAAAAGTAGCCATCGGAAGTATCGTAAGGCTGAGAAATCGCGTTTTTACAAAGCATAATAGTATCGGACGGAATCGGCCGATCCGCTCGTTAAAGGCATCGGCCGCAAATGGCCGTTCTGCCCTGTAAAGGGTTAATTGGTGCCTGCACAGAATGGAAGGAATAAATTGGTAGGACAGAAGCACTATTGTGGAACTCATGGTGAGAACTAAGCAAATATCATATCAAGAGGTGTGGAAATGACACTAGTGCTTTTTGTGACACACGCTGAGAAAACCTGATAATAGTATAGCTAGAAAATCCCTTGTCTGTAACTCATAGGAACAATGAAAATGAGGGAGGCTAAAAACACATGGAAAAGACAATTCGACACAGAGATGAATAATGTGGGGAGGACATGAAGGGAGCTGAAAATGATATCGAAGGATAGGACCGCTTGGTGAAGGCCTAATCTTCAATGGGGAATAAAGATCACAAGAAGAAGAAGAAATGGGGGAAGAGAGATAAAAAGTGGTGGGTGTACTTATATGCAGTTTGTTATGTCAGAAAAATACTGCAGTCTTGCCTACAAAGAGGTGAGTCGAGAAGCAAGTAATAAGTGGCACACTGCAAAAAAGGTCTGAGGATTTAAATGAATAAGGCTGAGGATTTAAATGAATAAGATCTTGCAGACAGACAAGCTTACCAATGAAGCTAATCAACCAGGCACCATAGCTGATAATGAACAGATCAAGAGCATGCTAGAAGAAATGTAAGAAATCATCACATTTTCCAGGGAGAAGTGGCTCGGATAATGAACTAAAATTGAGGTGGAGATACTACTAAAAACAATTTAAAAAATCAATGTCTACAACTCAGGAATGAGATCATAAATTTTAATTTTTAAAAATTGAAAGAAGAATTCAAAAACAAGCAAGATCAAGTGGCCAGGGAACTTGAGCTGGCAAATCAACAAAATAAAAATAAAAACTACAGATAGGTAGTCCAATAAACAGACAGGAAGCATACAAATAGACAACGAGAGCCCAGTGATGGGTCCTTCAAAGGACAAATCCTTCTCTGGATTAACATTTAACATCTCAAGAGGCGTGCAAACAGTCCTCACTAGTGAAATAAATACACCAGATAACAACAAAAAGTATTAGGGACATTCATTTGAAACCTGTTGCAGTGGCTTTATTACAAAAGCGTGAAAGAAACATTAACAGGTGTGGTAGAATTAAACAAAGCATTAATTTTAATGAATTATGCACCATGGGTTGGTCAGAAGAAGTCGCCATAGGCATTCAGGCAAGCATCCCATTACTTAGGTTGGCGGCGAATGCCGTCCGCAAAAAAGGATTGTGGTTGCTCACTGAACCAAGTGTTTACCGTGTTCATTACGTCTAGATCTGTGTGAAATCATTGCCCCTTGAGAGCCTTTTAAGAGATCCGAACAAATGAAAATCATATGGTGACACACCCCGGGAAGGTTAACCCGGTCAACAAATGCCCGCAGAAGTCGGATGTGTCGGCCTAACGGCGCAAGAACGCAGCTCTGCTGTAAACAGGCACAACGCAGTCACATCCGAAAAAAAAACTCCGGATGAACGAAGAAGAAGAAGAAGATATGGTGACAAATCAGGACTATAGGCTGGATGTTGCAGAATTTCCCACTTCTTCCATGCTAATGCTTCCTGCACAATTTTTGCAACATGCGGACGAGCATTATTGTACAACAAAATCACACCACGAGAAAGCATGCCGGGTCATTTATTCTTGATGGCTTTTTGCAGCTTGTCTGGTGTTTGCAAGTAGTGGGTAGAGTTGATGTTGACACCAGGTTCTTTAAAGTCAGCCAACAATAGCGCTCAGCATAACCTTACCAGCGGAAACCTGTAACTTGAAATTTTTGGCTTTTGGTGATCCAGCATGCTTCCATTGCATGCTCTCTCTTTTGCTGCTCTGCTCAAAGTGGTGACACCATGATTCATCGCCTGCCACTATGTGGAAGAGAAATGCATCACCCTCCACTCTGTAACGCAACAAATGGTTCAAACACCATCCCATGTGTTCCTCTTTTTGGTGGTCGGTCAACATCCGTGGTACCTACTGTGAACATACCTTCCAATATTGCAGTTTCTTATGAACGACCTTTTGAATTGTCCCAATTGTCACATAAAATTATTTCGCTAGCAAACATATGCATTGGCAACGGTTCATCTGTACTGCTGCATCAATTTTGGCGATGGTTTTTTTCAGTTGCAACAATATGCGCTTGACCCCCTTTCCGAAACATTCATGCCCAGTCTGTCACTGTTGTCTTTGACATACATTTGTTACCGTACGCTGCCTGCATTCTTTGATGAATGTCCATTGGTCGACATCCTTCAAATGAAAGAAACTGAATCACCGCTCTTTGAGCTTCTCTGGATGAATTTTGGATCAACTCGGCCATTTTCTCAATGGTCAGAAACAGAACCTATGCATCATGGAATGATAAGCATGTGCTCTTTTATTCATTGGTCAGTAGTTACGCGTGGTGTGGCACGAACGGATTTCAAATGAACACCCCTTATATAACCCCATCAACCAAACCACCAGCTGACAAGTTGGACAGTAAATTTACAGCAGCAACAACAGAATACAAAGATAGACTTCATTTTATCATATCAGAAGGAAGGAAGGAAAAGATAGCTTAAAATAATCAACTAATTGAACACCCCAATTTTAACTTCTTTAAGGTTGAACAGGATAATCTGATTAAAACAACTTGCTGTCACATTTCAAATTGGTTATGGCAACTTAGATGTCTCATTCCATGGTGCTCATAAAATTTCATATTATTCCATTCTTCATTGGGTGCTGCAGCAAGACAAAACAGACCTGGCCATTCCTGCACTTGAATGCCTCATCTCACATGATAAAGAAGACAAAAGAGTAATCACAGCTTTGCGCTGCTTACTGCGACTTCTTGTCACCAAGACAGATCAGGATGAGCTGTAAGCATTGGTTTTCTTTTTTTGCAAATTATTTTCCTGAGAGATTACATTTACTGATAGAGAGTTGAAGAAAGCCACAGAAAAATAGCTATTGTTGTGACATGTGGTTTGTTCATGACATATATTGTTCAGAGCCTGGGGTTACAGGTCCTTGCCATCCCTGTTGCTACACAATGTGCTTGCCAGGTGATTTATTTGACCTCCAATGGATGTTGTCAGTGGTTAGTGGCGTATGGGCTCTGTACCAATGTAACTGACTAACAAAGACTTGGTTTTATTTCAAAGACTGTTTATTATCTTGATGATGACAACATTGCTTCCTACCAGTCCTCAGGCGGGATGTTAACTGCCCCCTGACAACCCACTACGTCACGACTTGCGCATCTCCCCCTGCTTTCACTCCCGATGCTCAATTGTGCTGTAGCTTTTTCCCACTAATACTCCACTACTGTTACACCTCCCCATGTTAATTATAGAATTTTTCCTATAAAAGGAAAAAATCTTTACTCCTACTCCCCTTACTCTATTCCCCCTTTTTCCTTACCTCTCACAGTTCCTCTAATCTTCCCCAAACCAACTCCACTTTAAGTAAATATTCTATTCTTTAACTCTTTCCCCTGTTATATAGTCATCCCACTTCTTCTTCGTTTCTGGCCCTTCAAACAAACATAACATATTTACATATTCTTAATAACCTTTAAATCTCAACTTTATACAATACATCATAACACGTCTTCTTAAATACTTCTTTTCCACTTCATAAGCAATCTGCTTAAAATTTCAAACGCTAACACCAACTCCTTATTTTTATCACCAACGCTACTAATTCCCCACTCTCAACTAACCTGAAATCACTTTCACACGATAGGAAGACAAAGAATCGGTGGCCACCGGTATTTAAAAGAAGCAGTAGAATTCTTCCACACAAAGACCACACTCAGCTACATCACATACCCCCTTTACCAAACCATACTCCTTTACCCTCCTATGTCATTTGAGACTTTATGTAATAAAGTCTAAAACCACACTTACCTAAATCACACACCTTTACCACTCATTATGGTAAACGTTTACGCTGCTATCTACAGCATCAAAAACATTATTCACTTCCAATTGTCTATATATTACAGACCCTACTACTTTTATGTCTCTGAATCTTACTTCAACCTCTCATTGTAATGTCAACCACAAAACATATCCCGAGGACACAATTAAAAAGGTCTATTATCCCTTAAGACCTCTTCCAACATTATACACATCACCTCACATAACTAATCTTCTCCTATACCTCACTCAGAATCTCGCCATTATCAACAGCAACCTATTTACTCCGAACCTCCCCTTAAATGTCTATTTATTACAGACACCAGTAACTTCGGAATGTTAACCATCAAACACAACATCATAAATATTCACGTAATCTGACCATTATATACAGTACTCCAGCCACCCACTTATTATCTTATCTCTGAAGCTTATAACACCCAACGGGATAAACATTAACCTCATGCCAGGGCCATGGAACCCTATGCCTCTCTAAAATCTTCCACCTCTCAACTCATAATTCATGCCGTAACCCACAGCAGCAAAAAACACCACCACTCATGTCTGTGACTGCTTGCAATCAACTTTATCTCAGTCCATATATCACGGACCCTCAAAAACCCCTTGCTATTATGTCTCCACTATGTTCATTTCTCATTAACACACTTACACCCCTTTATTATTGTACCGTTATCCACAGTGTCTAATCAAACATGGATCCAATTCATGTTTACTCTTCGTCTGGGGTAATTTTCTTATTCTTCTATAACCCCGCAATCCTGTGTACATCATGGCTCTTCTGACCCCATGGAAACTTTCTCACCTTTACCCCACTGAATATATTCATTTCTTCCCCCATATTTTTCTAATTAATGCTGATTTTAGTGTATCTCTACACTTTCCCATAACCATTTTTCTTGTGTAGTAACCTCGTCTTATGTTTCCAACACTTCATAGCCATATTAACCTCTCTACGCTGATTATCACAGCAACAAAATACCCATGAACTTATTCTTCACAAAGAGAATGTGTCTCTCTATTAGCTCTCAGTAGTTTTATTAACTCTTTTCTGAACTAAGGGTCCTAATTAAAGCCCCCTGTATTGTCTTTATTCTAGACAAAACCCTGTAATTTAAACATAACTACTATTTAATTAACTACTATTTAACATACAAAACAGCGAAATAAAATCACAATAGAACATCATACCCCCCCAAATTTATTATAACATTATTTATGTTCCCCCTCATATCAATTAAAGGTATGATGATGATGGTGATGATGATGGTGACGATGATTAAAATAATACAACATACATCCTACTCTATTGTTACCTAATACTACTGGTCTCTTTTACGGACCAGTAGTTTTTATACACAATTCTAAGAACACAATAATCCTATTCTAAAATAATAACAATCATTTTACAGGGACCAAATCAAGCAAAAAAAACATTATATCATGAGGCTATAAAACAATTGTCTTCTCGCTAAAGAGAAGGTTTTTAAAAAAAATACAACTCTTCCCTTCAATTTACTACGTACAGTGGTCCATCAACCTTGGCCTCTCATATGACTTAACGTAACACATATCTATTTATACAAATCATTCGAGAATTTTTATGACCGAGAAAACAAAACACTTCACTGCTACGTATGTATATCTGTTAACTACAGACTAACTTCTTTAATTTAGAACAATATTTATTCTCCCCACAAAAAAACCAGTAATCAACAATGACTGTACTATCATTGATTCTCTCCCCTGACAATTTTCTATCTTTTACTAAACTAAGTCCTAACACATCATAACATCTGGAATATCATCTTAAACAAGCACTGTAAACTACAGGTCAACTCATTTTATCCATTACTAATGTGGCGATTATTCTAATATCAACTCAATGTACCAGCCATCATCTACTTATTAATTAACCTGTGGCTCGGCACACCAATTGTTTCCCTTGGCTTTATACCAAACATCACTACCACTTCTTAATCATTACTGTTAACTACAGTATCTCCACCATGCTACTCCCATCAAAAGAACTTGTCTATTTACTATAGACCTCTCACCAAATACAACTAATTCTACTTCTAATTTTCTCGTCTACCCGACGCAATTAATATTTCATTCTCCTGCACCAGTACTTTCAACGTCTCACCAGCACTACTCTAAGCTATCCTCAAATCTCTCCTATCACTCTTGCATCGTGACGATAATCAAACCGGTCACCCTCCTCAGAACACGTTCTCCAACATTCATTTAACTAACCTTGTTTACCTCCGTATCTTTCACTCTTTTCACTGCAACGTACGCCAGTTATAACTGACAACGGACCTCACTTTCCTCGTTTCTCAGTATTAGGCACTCTTGCTTCGACATTTCCCTGTCAAGAATACTAAACAAGTTTTATGAAACATCATTCAGAATGTTAACTCTGTTTCCGTTATACAACTTCCATAATTTCCTTCCAACGTCAGATATTCTAACGAAAAGACATCACAATCCTCCAATCACGTTCTTTCTATCTCTCAATTTTCGTATACTCTATGTTCCACGTTTTATCAACGTCACTTAACAACCACTCTTCAGATATTCCCACGGACAGTGCTACACAACCTCGCTCTCATTTCACGACTACTCTCGCATCACGACAACCTAACGTGTCCATACTATTACTACAAAAAACAATTTAGACGCCAATTCAACATTCCAGCAATCACTCATCACAATCTAAGCGTATTGATCTCTTCCACACACATTGACACAAGATATATCAGCGCAACTATTACATTTTATCTATGTATTACACTTAGGCGACGTCATCCTACCTCTATCCTACTTCACTCATCACGACGAACACCTGTTTGACTACAGTTATACTCACGTATGAACAACGCATAACCAGACGAATTTCTCCACAGGACTTTCACAATTCACTTCTTCCTTATTTCTACTTTACTCAATCATTCACTCCCATACGAAGGTCAGACGCTGTACATTACCTCTCGCAACTTATATCGCTTTCACAGCACTATCTACTATCTCTTCAAAACAAACTTCATTCCGCATTCTATATTTCTCCACCCAACAACTTTCTCAGACTTAACTAGCTCTTCTTTCTCCACAAGCACGACGTAACTCGTATTCTTCAATCATCAACTTCTACAGTCTTTTACTCTTAATATTCTCGCGTTCAACTGACTATTTTACTCACAGGATACTTAATTCCTCCTCAATCTATTTCTCCTCACCAGACATTCTCGGTTCACCTGTCATACAATACTATTCTTTCTTCTCAAACCAACAAGCAAAACTATCTCAGACATCACGTCATAGCTCTGAGTCAAACCATTTATCTCTCACCCTCTACTAATTCTGTGCACACCATTTATACATCACTCAACGTGATTAACTCTCTGTATCTATCCCTTCCGGACAAACTCATTTTATCTAGTTTATTCTCTCTACATCGTAACCAAATATAATTACGTATCCACGTAGAATATCATTTGCCGTATCTCTCTATCCTCAACAACACTATAGACTACTCTGTACCATGTGCTACTACACCAAACAAAATTCATCTGCCTATTTTAGACAGCTCATATATCTATATGCTCAAATCGCAATTCTTCTCATAAGCCAAAACTATTTCATTTTCCTTCCTCACCCAAGGAATTTTAACCGTTATAGAGTGTGTCCAAGTTAAATATTTCATTGTCTCTCAATACATTGACCCGTCTTTCTCTTATTATGTCATCTTCACTATCTGTTGTCAACCTGTTAAAGTACTCAGGTCTTAAGGTCCTAAGGTCTTCTATTTTACTTAAGTCACTTTCTGTCGTTGAGTAAATTCCCGCTATCTGTCTATCACTATTCTTCTTCTTAAATGTTTTCTTCTTATTTCCTTTATTTGCGTCGGTCTGCTCACTGTTTCCCTGTGTACCTTACGTAACGTTTGTACTTTCCCATCTCGTCTTCAGATGACACACTGACAATAGTTCCTTCCTCAGACCCATAGCCCAATGCAAACACGTCGACCCTATTCTCACAGTCGCCTTTAGAACGTCTGACTTTCTTTCTCTTTCTTGGTATTCGTCTCTTAGCCTTCCCTACTTTCTTGTCATATAAGCTGGTATCCATTTCTAAAGAGTCATTAACCAAAACTCTGTTCGTCTGTCTACCAGCAACTACACCGTATGAGGGAACATCACGGTTCGATTCAGGACCTGTACGTAGTGCAATTCTCTCACTCTCCGAATCATCAGTATTAATATCTGTTTCAGCATCACTATAATATGCGGCGGTAGGAATATCTTCTCCGTAACCTGAACTCTGACAGCTAATATTCCTACACCATTTGGGAATTAGTTTCCTGTCTATAGCTGAGGAACTTGACACGGCACTACCTCTATTAACAATCATACTATTCCTTTCCTTAATACTTTTCTTCATTGGCTTCCTTTCGTCCTTGGTTCTCGTATGTCTATCTTTCTTACCTTCAACCTTGTCTCCCTTAGTCAAATGAGTTGGTTTTGACTGAGTTTCTATTAAATCAGTTTGACTTCCCTTTGTTATCTTGCTGGCTGGTTGTACCTGGACCTTTTTCTCTACTGTATCTACCTGAGTCTGCGTACTATTTTCTATCGTCTGTGTATCTCGGTTTCTTTTCTTTACTAATATCTTCGTCTTCTTTTCCTGTTCAATCCTAATATTGGCCAGTACTTTAGGAGTCGTTGAATTCTTATCTTTGTGTTCCACTCTGTCCTTCGATCCTGACTTCAAATATTGTCTTTGTCTCTTTTCAAACCAGTGGTTATGTCTTTTTCTAGCGGTTGCACTGTGAGAGGGCCAGTCCCATGATTTCCTTGAAATGTTTCTCTCACGCCCATTTTTGTATTTATAACTACTATACCAGTCCGACCTTTCACTATTTCGTCTGTTCTCACCGTCTTTTACTCTATATAGATCAGGCCTTGGTTCGTCATAACCATATTGTCTTCTGTCTTTATTAAGCAATGGCTGTCTCCTGTTATTCTTTCCTACTCCATTACAGTCTACCATTAATTCTATAAGGGTCTTGTCTAGTCGTTTCTGTTCTTCAACGTTTCCAGAAAATTCTCTACTTCCGTAATTGACACCTTTAATTCCCCTAACCATGTACTAATACGTTGTAATTCCACATACAAGTAATTCATTTTAACTTCCTTTTAAATTTCTATCAACCCAAAACAATATTTCTACTTCTACTTCTACATATTCTTTAGTACCTGGAGAAAAAAATCGTCTTGAACTTTAGCCGAAATTATACCTGTTCCTCCACTGTGCTGTGATGGTTCTGCTATTCTGAAACATTTTTTTATACAGACTAAGCAAACAAGCAATCAATTCGTATTAATATCTAAATTAATTAACTAAAGGATGTTATCGTCCTCCTGAAATTAATTCAATTATTTTCAATCTAATATTAAATATGTTACCCTTTTCTTGTTGAGGTTATCTTTCCAACCGAAAATGAAGTTCTTGGCGTCTATGTCTCTGTCTACCGAGTTTGAGAAAGCCGGTACTCGAGTACTTGAACTAAGATCGACAAAGCGGGTTCTGTAAGGACCAAAAATGCTTGACTGTAGTCCACCGGCCTCGATAGGGCACAACAAAATTTCACAGGGCCTCGATAGGGCACAACAAAATCTCACAGGGCCTCGATAGGGCACAACAAAATCTCACAGGGCCTCGATAGGGCACAACAAAATCTCACAGGGCCTCGATAGGGCACAACAAAATCTCACAGGGCCTCGATAGGGCACAACAAAATCTCACAGGGCCTCGATAGGGCACAACAAAATCTCACAGGGCCTCGATAGGGCACAACAAAATGGTTGAACGTATCAGCCACCCAGGGACGGGCTCTTGAAACACAGTAAAGTTCTGAGATGAGCTGACAACGGCTCGATTTTAATGACTTAGTTTACTGGGCCATAGCGATCAAAACCATCACTGGACGACGGTGATCAAAAAAATCAGTATTTCAGCCGAACTTGATAAGGAGCTTCGGTCCAAACCAGAGTAGCGTCGTCCACATTCTGGAACTGAGCAAGGATAAAATTTGGTAACGTTCACTGATTGTCCAGAATAGCGTGGAGCAATTTTGTGGTGCTCTTCATACAACGAGATGACCTTCAGTTGTTCGAGATGACAGTCGACCTTCAGTTACCAAGCGGTTAGGATTCTTAATAGCAGAATTCCGAAGATAATTACAGCCGTAAGTCTCATAGACGGCCATTTTCTTAAAATTTGAGAGCAGAAAAATTTCCTCAGTCCGTCAGCAAGCAAGTGACCTTCAGACCAGCCAGGTTAAAACAACGGCTGCAATGACGGCAGTCCAAACTCACAGG
Source organism: Cepaea nemoralis (assembly GCA_014155875.1). Classification (NCBI taxonomy): domain Eukaryota; kingdom Metazoa; phylum Mollusca; class Gastropoda; order Stylommatophora; family Helicidae; genus Cepaea; species Cepaea nemoralis. Next base: position 44,679 of record JACEFZ010017391.1, on the reverse strand, counting down.
ATATCGACAACAGTTCGGTCACTCCAGAGCACAATAATAAGCGGCTCCCGACTTTGACAAAAACCTCCAACAGATAGTAGCTCCATCCAACCACTGATTTCAATAGGTATGGCGGCTCCAAACGACTGTTCAAAAAAACGTTTGTTCTAAGTTGCAGGCCTCAAAAGGTAGTCTGGTCTGGATCTTTTGATTGTTTCTTCTAACAAGATTCTAAATTCCCTCTTCTCTTCTTGTTGCCGCAAGCGGAGAAAGGTGTTTATTAAAAGTTCTCCATTGTTTTCTGCTGTTTCTCAGTACTTCGCACTGCGTCCGCGACGGCAAAGTCCAGAATCCTGGTTAAGCGGCTCCAAAATTGGTCCTGTACCAATGTAACTGACTAACAAAGACTTGGTTTTATTTCAAAGACTGTTTATTATCTTGATGATGACAACATTGCTTCCTACCAGTCCTCAGGCGGGATGTTAACTGCCCCCTGACAACCCACTTTCCTTCACGACTTGCGCATCTCCCCCCGCTTTCACTCCCGATGCTCAATCGTGCTGTAGCTTTTTCCCACTAATACTCCACTACTGTTACAGCTCATGTCTTATGGCATACAATGGTACAAGCTAGTATTCATCATCTATTGGTTGGTCCCATATAAAGGGTTAAAATCATCTGACTTTGGGGAGATGCTAGGTCACTCTGAAGTGTGATGTAGTTTAAATTTGTTTAACTTCATATAAAGGGATATATGTTGTGGTTGAAATTTGTTAAATTATATTCTCATTCTTCCTTGTAAAATGTCTCCACCTCCATTCTCAGACTAGATGTTGCCCCGGGAAGATTAACCTGGTCAACAAATGCCCGCAGAAGTTGGATGTGTCGGCCTAACAGTGCAAGAATGCAGCTCACTCTGCTGTAAACAGGCACAACACAATCATGTCTGAAAACAAAAACTCTCTGGATGAACGCAGAAGAAGAAGACTAGATGTTGTAGTATCATATGCCAGGCTCTCCAGAATGAAACACCATCAGTTGATCATCACTGTGAACCCCAGGCATTTCTTTTTGCCTCCTAGCACAGGGCCATCCATGTAGATGATTACATCATGCAATGAATCAGTTGTTGCACCTTTTATTCAGCTCATTGGTTGATATACACTCTGTTGGACATGGAGGTCTGCCATTGCTTTGTAAGATGGGTCGCGGCAGTCCTTTATGAGTGTACAGTTGCACTGCACATGGGTTCCTGGACCTCTGACCCCTGTACTATTACACCTGGATTGCCACAGGGATCTGTCATGTCCCTAGTGCTCTTTAATGTCTACACCAGCAAAGTCGCAGCTAATGATACACAAGGTGTTGATGGAATCTTGGTGATGTGTTGGTGTTGGTGTACAGACAGGTCAGAGACAGGGACAGTTTGGCTGCAGATTTACAGGTGGCAGTAAACAGGGTGGCAGATTGGTGCTAGAACATTATAAACCCAAACAAGGCATCGGTTGTGTGGTATTTCTTGGATAACCTGGATTGTGAAGGCAGATGTCCCATATATTATATTGAATGGATGTCCTCTTAGTAGAGTAAATTGAAGTACTTGGGTATCACCTTTGACAGGTGTGTATGTCTTTTAAGGATAATGTGGCGGCTTTGGTTGTGAAGGCTGGTAGGGGACTTAATGCATTGAGGGTGATGGCAGCAACCGGGATAGAGCAGAGGATGCTTTATAGACTCTTTCAGCAGTTAATAATTTCTGCAGGGGAATGAACAGGCTGATAGGCTGGTAGGAAACGCATCTCTTGGTGGTAGATTACCTATGGACAAGGGAGTGGTGATCATGCACCTGTGGGACCAGGTGGGGAAACAGGTTGAGAACCTGTATGTGGAAAGGATGAGATTACGGGGGATTAGCAGGGATTCTGGTAGAATCTCAAAACTGAGAGGGAAGAACAGGAGAACTTTCTATCAGATAGCGGTGGGAACGATTAGTAGTGTAACTCTTTGCTGGCTGTTGAATGAGGGGACTGAGCGCATGTGGGAATGTCCTGAGTGCAGTGATGTAAGTTCTTAGCTCAACTCATTCAGCTCATGCTGGCTGGCCAATCTTTGCACTCCCGGTCTAGTGTAATTATGACTCTGCACAGATGCACACGAGAAAAGTCTCTACACAAACCTGACTCTGATAGACACACACCTGTTTGGGGTTGAGATACCTGAATGCCAGTGTACTGGGTTTAGAGTTAAAGCTCAGTCTTCCAGTGGGTTCACAAGCAACAAGTAAATGTATTTCTGTCCCATTGATGTCTGCTGATGATTTGTTGTAAAATGTTTATTTCTTTGCAGCACTGATATGAAGACCATATTAATTCACACAAGAACTGGTGAGCTATTTATTTTATTTATGTAGCATGTGTTATTACTGTCAAATACAGATTGTAAATGTTTCTTTCTTTTCCTTTAAAAAAATAGATTCCAGTATAACTTTATTTCTAATCATTGTAATGGTAATGTAAGGTTGCAGTAGCACAGTGGTTAGTACACTTGCTCACGAAGACAGTGGTCAGGTTTCAATCCTTCATTGACAGGATTCCATTTTTTGCTTACCATTGTGGGTCTTAGGTTGACCTGGTCTCTTGAATTGGACACTGGATAGTTTTCAGAATTTGCTAGGAATTGTTTAGAAGGGAAAGGTAGCAAGGAAAGGAATTAACCACTCCACTTTATTATGGATTTTAAACAGAATTAAAATCCAATGGCACAACACTGGCAAATAAATTAAATTACAGTTTTTGAGGACGTACATCTCTCATGTGATATGTGGATGTGAGTCATGGACCATTAGGCAATCACAGAAGACAACAATTTAGACTTCATTATGTCATTGGCCTAGAATATGTGAAAGCCAAATATTTCATACCCCATAGACAGTATCTGCATGGAACTGTCTTACACTAGCCTTTATAATCATACTTTGTAGGAGCCATGGTAGTGTCGTAATTTGTGCACTAGCTTACCTTGTGGTTTAAGGTTAAATTCTTACTTATGTCTGGATGTTTTTTTTTCTGACCAGTATTGTTCTGTGGTTGACCTAGTCTCATAAAACTGAAACTAGAAATGATGGCTTTCCTGGAGTGCTGAGTCCTGGTCTTCTCTCCAGCTGTTTGAATGTTTTCTTCGCATACACAACTTTGTTTTTAAGAGATGAAATACACTTCCTGATTTTACTATTACTGTTTGTTTCCCGTGTAAGTTTATTATTGCATTTATATTCTTGTTCTCTGTCTTTTTTGCATCCAGGCATTTCATTAATTTGTCATAGATAGCTCTTTTTAATGGCTTTTATAGTTTATGCCACTTAGATAAATAGTTTTTGAGCTTCTGTCAATTTTTTCAAAATATTGCTTCTTGTGTTCTACTTTTCTTTTGAAAACCAAACTGTTCATTTGAAACGTCAATGTCTCTTTTATGTTGTCTTCTGTCGTGTGTGATTTTAAGTAGTATTTTCAGTGTGGCTCATAAAACTGATTATTCTAAAATTTGAACACTCTGTTGCCCCTGATGGTTTGAGTAGTATTCTATGTTTTTATGTCTTAGAGTATGAAAATAGTAAAAGTAATGGTTATTACAAAGAATACCTGTATACCTAATTGCAACACCAAAGTAAATCCTGGAACGAATCTGAAACAAGATGTATTCAGGAAGTTAAATGTAGAAAGCTCAAGCAAAGGCAGCATTTTACAAAATGAAGAGCATTCTCTGCAATTGATCTTTGTGAGGTGAATGGAAGACTTGTTAAGTGTTATATTGAGCCAGTTCTGATGTGCAGAAGTGAATCATAGACAATTAGCAGATGAATTATGTGGAATCTTCAGAGATATGGTTTTATAAAAGAATGATAACACTATGGATGGATAGAAAGACCAGTGAAGACATCTTGAAGAAGCTAAATCACAAAGAGAACTGATTACATTCATCAGAAGAAGTCAGTCTACAATTTTGGTTTTGTCATGAGAAAGGGAAAGATGGAGTATGTTGTCACAACAGGAAGGTTGGAGGGGAAAAGAGCTAGGGAAAGACAAGAGAGAAGATGTTGGATAGTCTGACAACATAGCATGGAGGAATGTGGGTATCAGAAATGATTCATTGTACAAGAGACAGAAGACTTGTAAACACGTAAACACCAACGCCACATGGCATGAGCTATAAGAAGGTATGAAACCAGTAGTGTATATCATTTGCAATATTTTGTGATTTTATTTACTCTAAACTCGTGTTGTTTGACCTTCCTTCAATGGCATAGTTTAGCTCATTTTATCTAGGTTGAATTTTCTCAATAACCAATATGAATTGAACAGCAGAACTATTAAAATTGTTCATGAACAACGCCGACACGCAGGCCACATTTTGAGTCTGTATTGAAGCACCGTACTGCATACAACAAGCAGAGAACTCCACATGAACTCTCTATCTCACATTACATTGTATCTCCTTTCCAGTCCCTCATTAAACAGCACAAAACTAAAGTCTAGCATGTCATTGTCCTATGCTGTCACATTTATAAAACATCTTCTTACTTAAACTACTTACGCCACACTTGACGCTTATTACGTTATTCGTTGGATGACCTTTTGGTGACTCTGAACCAACGGTCCATCAACTCTTATTTCATTATCTTCTTTCCGTGTTCTGTGCTGAATCTCTTTCCGTCCTCATTTCATCTCTGCTTCTTCTTGCATTCCTCTTGTCCTTATATTCTTTGGATGTTCACTCCCTTTCGTCATTTGCATCTCAAGCTCTTGTCCCGCTGATAACTCTGTGCCTTCCTCCTTTCCTCTGTGGTTTCCGTCTGTCTTTATATGACGTCCCGTTTCCAATATCTACACGCGTACGTTCATTGCTCGTGCTGCACTTGTAATTTCAGTTCTTCCTAAATCTCTATTTTTGACGTGCGCCGTATGGCATATATCATTGCAATATTTAGTGATTTTATTTACTCTAAAATCCTCAAAGGGTGCTATTGTTTCTCTGATGAGATAAGATCACTCCTAAGAACTTTCTTCTCATAGTGTTTTATTGTTTTATTTACTCCTAGCTTCAGCATATTAAGGTCTGGACTTTTAAAAATAATAATGCTGTTTCCTAATTGCATTTGTTTCTCCAAAGCTTATAATAAACTGCTGAGTGCACAAGATAAAGGTGCTATACCAGCTGCTGGAATTCAAGATGAAGCACTCTGGTTCATGAAGCTGGGTGAGTGTTCAGTTGTTTCATTTGCTAGATATTGAGGGGCAGTCATGTGTCTGCATTTGTTTATTTATTATATGCTGATATCTACCCATGACATGATGCCAGACTCTTTAGTATATTTTATTGTAACCTTCCCTTTTTCTCTGTTTCCATTAACTTATTTCAGTTTTTACAGCACATATAAGTTGTTCTCCTCTCATGATAGATTATAATGCAGTGTTTGTGGTTGCAAGCACAACAATACAGAATCCATTTAGTTTGCAAAAGATCAGTTTCATCGCACTTGATATCTTCATAAGACTTCCTGTCTCCTACTGTAGATCATAATCATCATCATCATGTGGCAAGTCCTTTACAGAACATCACTTTCATAACAGCCCACCAGAAAGACTGTTAATGCTTGGCAAGTTCTTCTGCCACATGCATTGTCTAGTGAATGGTGTCTTTAATGTCCTGTCTCCAGTTGCGTTTATTGGCTGGCTCTTGCCTCTTCTTCCTTGACGGATCTTTCTCAACCACTGTCATGTTTCATGTGGCCAACATATTTGTTTCCAAGACATCATATAGTTTATGGGCCAGTTTTCTTCAATGTTCACATCTTGTGGAATGTCAGTAATTTATTTCTTCTTGGTCTGTGGTTTTCTAAGAATGTTTCTTTAACATGTAAGTTCAAAAGCCTTGATTTGCTTCTGTGGTGTTTCTGAAATAGTCACATCGATATGTTGTCACAAGACAGATGCATGTTCTCAACATGTGTACTGTTATTTGTCTGCTGGTATAGTGCTGCTATAAGTTCTGACCACTGTCGAACTTGTTCATGACTGGGGCCAGTTTCCTGGCTTCTGGTGAACTGTCCTCATTGTTGTTAATGAGGGAAGCAAGGTCTTCACAGTCTGTGACATTTTCCATTTGTTTCATTGTTGACTGTTTTTTCTGATTGACGAATAGTGTTTTCTGTGCTATTTTGCAAGACCATCGTGTCTTTCCCATCCTTTATCACATACTAACAATTAGGAATAATCACACTGTGCCGAATATCAAGGTGAATGGTCATAGACTAAGTGTTGTGGACAAATTCACCTATCTTGGCAGCACTGTGTCACAAGCTGCCACAATTGATGATGAAGTGAATGCAAGAATCTCCAAGGTCAGTGCAGCCTTTGGCAGACTGTACAAGAATGTATGGGACAGAAATGGAATGAGCCTGCAAACAAAGCTGAAAGTCTATAAAGCAGTTTTATTATCCACACTGCTATATGCTTGTAAAACATGGACTGTTTATCAGCGACATGCTAGGAAATTAAACCACTTCCCTCCCCTGATGTGTCTCCACTTTGCCGTGGTGTGGGAGCTTGCGTGTCCCATTGACCCCATGTGCTTGTCGATGGATGAAAACTACATATCGGACAGCTTATGGGATAGGGGCCAGACTAAGAGAGACACAACCTGCTGCTCTGCAGGTAGACTGAGGATAGCAGTCAAAAGTTTAAATCAGGCGAACGAAGGCAGAAGTTCTTGGTCCGGACACATACTCTAAGGCTGTCTGTCGAGGGTTGAGGCTGAACGCCTCTACGCCATAAACCCTCGGATGTGAGAGCCGGGCCGATACCCACCTACCGAAAAACGGAGGTGAGATACTGAGCACGCTACATGCCCAGTTCAGATACTTATCTGAAGGCTCTTAGCTGGGGGATATGAGGGATACCTGGATGAGAGGGCCTGGCCATTTCACGCTCACTTCTGCAAGGAGATAAGGTGCTGAGCCGGCAGCACATGTAGCCTACCTCGTGAGCGAGTACTAAAAGGTAGAAGAAGTGCCCCAGTCGAATGAAATGGTTACGAAAACTGTCTGTATCTAACTCATAGAGTGTAGACAAAGGTGGAAAAACGTCTCAATAACACGAAATGGAACGCACGGCTAGCGAATCTATTGCGTGGTCCGAAGTCAAAAGCAAAAGCTTACCTAGTGGATGTCGCCCGCAGACTGACCGTTTCTGATGTGTGCTTGAGCACCCGGATGAGAGGGCCTGGCCATTTCACGCTCACTTCTGCAAGGAGATAAAGTGCTGAGCCGGCAGCACATGTAGCCTACCTCGTAAGCGAGTACTAAAAGGTAGAAGAAGTGCCCCAGTCGAATGAAATGGTTACGAAAACTGTCTGTATCTAACTCATAGAGTGTAGACAAAGGTGGAAAAACGTCTCAATAACACGAAATGGAACGCACGGCTAGCGAATCTATTGCGTGGTCCGAAGTCAAAAGCAAAAGCTTACCTAGTGGATGTCGCCCGCAGACTGACTGTTCCTGATGTGTGCTTGAGCGACCGTGGCAAGCAAGATGCTCAAGACATGGAAGTGAGGAAAGCAGCCATGAGCAGGATGTGGCAACTGCTCGGGTGAGCCCAATCTCAGAGCAATATGTGCCGGCTCTGCAATTGTGAAAGCCTCCTTGGATAGCGAAGGAAAGCACATGGTCTGCCCCTGCCTTCCCTTGAGGGTTGACCGTGATGTCTTTGACCGTTCTATCTTGACCAGGTGAGATGTGGGCGACATCACAACAATAAGTCTAACGTGCCTTGAAACCTGAGGAAGGCTAACCTCATTAAAAATGCCCACCGAAGACGGAAGTGCCGTCCTATGGTTGGCAAAATAAAAATTGGCACTACGCATTTACGTCCGAGTGAAATATCTCGTCCGAGGAACAGCTCTGACTACCTAGTTTCCGAATGCCGCTCTTGTTCAGAACAGCTCTGACTAGGTAGTTTTCCGAATGTCCGTCGTGCCTGGAACATCTCTGACGGGCACAATGACAAGCACATGTCCGAATCAACTCGCTGAGTGGATACCGTCTGCAGACCTGTCTGGTTTGTGCGGGAACAGGCCCGGGGCGAACGAAATGCCCAGTATATTGAAGTGAGGAATTAAAGCAGCCATGAGCAGGGCGCTATGTGCAATTATGGAAGCCACCCAGGATGGCGGAAAATGCCATGGACTGTCTGTCACCGCCTCACGTTCACATATAATAAAGGGCTGCAACTCCAGCCCAAGGGAAACCATTGAGTCGAGCAGGACCCGAGTAATCTAGAACCTTCTCGAAAGAGATGGTCACCAAGTCCATGATTCCGTGGACACTGATGTGGCCCGCCTAATGCGGGGTCCACGAGGAACTCGGACAGAGTTACCGCCCGTGTCGAGTTAGGACACGCGGAGATGGGCAGAGGACAAACGGACTGGAGAGAGACAACAAGGCCTGCCTGAGAGGGACTCATAGATATTGATAGATATACTTAGGCTAGATAGTGTGCTAGATTGTTGTATGACAACTATAAGTTTGATGTTTAACTATCTGTGATATGTAATATAAGAGAGCGCGGGTCTGTTCACCCACTGCGCCAACTGTACACTTCATACAATAAATGTTCTATATCCTAGCGAACAGTGTATTGTTGCCTGTATGAACCCGAACCATTATTTAGATCAGAGTAAGACCATGACAGGCTTTTTGGGGGCTCGTCCGGGATCGATCGTCAATATGTTGTCAAATTTGTCGTCATTGTCAATATCACAGATTGTCGGTAATGTCCATCTGTCTTCGTCGTTTTCGTCGTCGTAAGCGTGTGTCGTTAACGATGCTTCGTTTGTCGAGGTGTTATTCCGTTGGGAAATTGTCGTTTCGTCTCCGTCCACAGTTTGTTGCGTCTGTTCATTTGTCTATTGTCCTGTCTAGCATAATATGGTTTCAACACATTTACATGTAATAATTTCAATTTTCCATTTACAGAGAATGTAGTTGGGTTATTCCCCTTGACCAGTTTATGACATGTATCACAAGATGTACAAAATGATTTAATCTCTTGGTCAAACTTTGGCCAATAAAAATGGGTTAGGACAATAGCCTTGGTCATTTCGTATCCCATATGACCTCCAAAAGGGGAGTCATGGGCTATTTTTAGCACTTGGTTTCGATGTGCTTGTGGTAAAACAATTTGCTGTGTCGTGGTCTGCTTTGTTGTGTAAAGTCTCGTTAAGATGTTATTGTGTAGCCTAAATGTCCACGATGCATGTTTAGTGACTTTTGGTTTAAGTCCAACTAATTTAAAGTATGGTGCAAGTGTTGTATCTGCTTTCTGTTCATTACCAAAAGTGATGTTAGTTAAGTTTGGCGCTACTATTTCTAATGATTCCTGCAGTTGGTCGGTGTTGGTTTTGTGGGTTGTCTGTCGTGTTATTGCGTTTGTGTGTTGTGTGTTTTGTTGCACATTTACAGGTTCGGTACTTGGTAGTTTGGTAGCATCCTCAATTCGAGGTTTTAATTCGGTCGTATCGTTTCTTGATTCGACCGCCCCTGCATTGTACACCTCGGTAAATTCTTCCTGAATTACCTCAGTGGTTGTCTCCCTTGGTATTTTGCAGTTTGAGACAAGCAAGAATGGTGTTTCTCTTTTGTGTCGCTATTTCTGTGGTGGATACCGTGTTTTTGCTCCCACCTTCTGATCTCTGTTTCAGAGCATGGATGTATGTTGGGTAAATTACCAAGTATAATATCCGCGACGGGATTTCAAGGATAGCACACAATACTCGCCCAGATATGAAAGGTGTTTGAATTTCGACCAAAGCAAGGGGGTATTTCTCTATCGTACCTGAGAATGTGCGACACGTCACATGTTGTCTGTGTAGTCTTTAGCATCTATTAATGTTTTCCTAACCCCACAGAGAGTTGCGCCGGAATCACGAATTAACGTGCACTTTTTGTTGTTAACAAACCCTGTATAACAAACTAGCTTGCCTGTAGATGACAACGCAGCGTTAGCTGTTTCATTTGAAATAGGGATCGTGTGTCCACAATGTAGTGTTTGTGTCAAGTTGGAACTTCGTACAGGTGTTGCACTTACTGTCTGTTATGGTGTTTATGATGTGTACAGCATTCCCAAGCTCGCTTTCATTGTCGTGTTGATTGTCACATTCATTTAGTGACTCAAGCTCTTCGTCAGACGACGTTTCTACTAATGCCGCATTGGCTTGTCTCAATAATTTTCGGCCTTCACAATCCTTATTATAGTGACCCCAGCTATTGCAGAAATAACATTTAATTACTCTGTGGTAAGCCATGCGATTAGCTGTTTGCTTCTCCACCATCTTTTGAGGTGTTCAGGGTAGGTGGGTGATTTGTCACACATCCCGTAACTGTCGTGATGAAAATTGCAATATTGGCATCTTACTACTCTACCGACATTGGATCGTGGTTTAAATCTACTCTGTGATTGTTTGGAGTATTTGGTGTTCACTACTGCAGCTGCTGTATCATTGTGACTTATGTTATGTTGAAAAATATCCCTATTTGCTGTGAAAAATGCATTCCCCTTCGCCTCGATTTCTTGAATGCTCTTACAGTCCATTTGTTTTAAGAACTTGGCAAAAGGTGTGGGGATGGTGCTAACTATTTTATCTATTATAATCAGTTCCTTAAGTTTATTATGGCTATTGTTGGTTTTAGCCGAGTTAATCCATTTTGTGCATATGTCTTGGACTGTACTGACGTAATCTATAAAGGTTTGGTTTGGTTGTGGAGATAATTTGGCAAATTGTTGTTGGTAACCTGCAGTGTCTAAAGAAAAATGTTGGAGAATGCGTTGTTTTAGGTACTCATAGTCTTTTCGCATTTCCTGTGGTATTGTCTCTATTACTTTCAGTGGTTCAAGCGCTAAATTCCTCATTAGAATAAATGCCCAATCTGATTTACTGATTTTATGATGAGACATGAGACACTCAAAATTTTCTAAGTAGGCGGAGATGGAATCTCCAGAACAGAAAGCCTTCACGAGACCTTTATATTTATTATATTTTTGTTCTTCTTCTTTGCTTCTTAACTTATTTATTGATATTTCTGCGTTGGCCTCCATTTCCATCTGTTTTAGTTTAATCTGTGTCTCGGCATTTAGTTGGGCCTGTTTGGCGGCGGCCTCAAGCTCCATCTGTTTTTCTTGAGCCTGCAATTGTATCTTTTTCTCTTCTGCTTCAATCTGCATTTGCATTTTCTTTTCTTCTGCTTGCAGTTGCAATTTCTTTTCCTCGGCCTCCATTTGCAGTCTCCTTTCTTCTCGTTCTATCGCTCTTTCTTCACGGGCAATGTTTTCTGCGTGTGTTTTCTGTGCCCATTCTGACAGTTTTTCTTCTTTATAACCTAACTTTATTCCTTGCTCAATGCATTGATCTAAACTAGACATTTTGTGTTTTACTTGTTTGTTACGTTTATAGAGTCAAATCCCTTAGAAAAAATATGTTGTGTTGTCGAAAATTTGGTTTACTCCCCTAATTATTAATGTGTGAATCAAAATGCAAGGTTTTGTTGGTGAGGTCTTCGACTGTTCCAACTTGACTAGCTGGGATGTGGACGGTACCATAAAAGTGAGTCTCCCAGGAATGCTAACCTGGTCAAAAATGCACGCTAAAAGTCGGATGTGTTGGCCTAAGGGTTTCAACCCAAGGGTGCCTAACGAGACACACCGCAATCACATCTGAACAAACACTCCGGATGTACGCAAAGAAGAAGAAGAAGAAACCACTTCCACAGTCTTTCTTAGGAAGCTATTGAAGATTAAATGGCAAGACACGATCCCAGACACTGAAGTTCTAGAAAGAGCGTTCATGCCCAGTATCCACATTCTACTAATGAAGAATCAGATTTGCTGGGCTGGTCATTTAACTCGCATGTCAGATCACAGGCTCCCTAAAGGAATTTTTTATGGCGAGCTGAGTTGTGGTAAACGCTCCCAAGGCAGCCAGAGGAAACACTTTAAAGACACTCTGAAAATCTCACTGAAAGGTTTTGGAATTCATCTTGACACCTGGGAGACTGCTGCCATAGACATCATTACACAAGGGTGCAGTCACTTGTGAAGCAACCAGGACTGCAAGAGCTGTGAAGAAAAGGCTGGACAGAAAAACCACTGCAGGAGATCCTCCTCCTGGAACGTCAAGCATTCTTTGCCCACATTGTCAAAGAACATTTCGAGCCAAAATAGGCCTTATCAGCCGTCTTAGAACTCATAGTTCCATACCTTCAACCCCCACTGAATGAAATGAATAGTCATCATCATTCTTGATGGACAAACAACAACACAACAACTCCACATACTAAATGGCCACAAAAGCAAACATATACAATTAGGTCAAGATAGAGTCCTGTCATCCAGATTATATATATACATCAGTGACCTTATCTAGGAACTGTCCTATGATGTCAAGATCATCATATGCTGTACATGGGCAGTCATGTTTTGCCATCTCACATTATCACCAGAGTCATGGATTAGCTCCATGTTTTTGTCTTGAGGCCATTTGGCCAAATCATCCAGATATTTACTTCTCTGCCTTTCCCTTGTTCTTTTCCCCTCAATCTTGTCAGTTGTCACCAGGTTCTCCATTTTATTTCTTCTCATAATATGTCCAAAAATTGTCTCTTTGAACAGCTGAGTAGCTAATCCTGAAGTGTTCTCACACAATGGTCAAACTATTATGCAAACACATCTTACACAGCATAGAATGAGATGGCTTAGTTATGTATACCACGTACCAGATAGACACATTCCATAGGGACATTTTCTATGAGCATTTAGTAATAAAAACATTGAATGTCCACAGCTGTGATTCAAAGATATGTGGGAATGAGATATTAAAATATTGGGGATGGAAGCCACAGCCTGGGAGGAAAAGAATTCTAACTCTAACCTATGAAGATCTACTGAGAGGAATTATCTTGAACTCAATAAAAGAAACTGCTTCAACACGCATAGAAGAAAAGAATTCACAGAAAAGAATACCAGGCTGTGTGGCCGAAGGCATCATGCTCAATGTGGCACAGCAACCCAAAGTCATATATGGGTGGAGGAGGCTGCTAAACAAGGCTCTGTGCCTTGAGGTGTATATAGTACTAGCCCCATATTGTTATAGACCAACTGGCACTCAATGGGTGATGTGGTCATTATCATGCCAGCTGCTTTTACTTTTCAGAACATTTCCTGGTGCGTATTTTAGGATGAGTCAACCTGGCAGCCCAAGTGAATTCTTTTTTAAAATCCCCATTTTAACACATTTAACATTTGGAAATCACAGTTACATGTTACTTGGAGGTTATATGTAGAAATAAGTTATTTGATGGAAGAAAAGTTGTATGCAGGTAAACAAAATTGTCCGTTTAACTGTAATTTTATTTTTTAAATCTGTGTTTAATTACCCTGTGTTTTTATTTCAGCGTGGAACTTGGCGCTACAGTCTAAGGATGATCCTTTCTGTATGAAGGAGTTCTTTAATCTCTGTTTTCAGGTTTGGAATAATTTAGTATTCTGTTTTGTGTTTAACTGCTGAACTTTTGTTTTCTGGGTTTAAACATTATACAAGATTGTTGCCAAAGATATTGCAAATATACCACACAAACATGGGTTTCTCAACAATAAATGATATTCAGTTACAGTGTACATATATACCTCGTGAAGTGATGCCCAGTTTACTGCCGCTTTGATTAACTAATTCTCATCATCATCATCATCATCATCATCCAGTGCCTTGCTGGCTGGCATGGGTGGTCATGCCTCTCCACAAATTATCATCTCCGACATCATGGATCAATTCATGTGTCGACTCCCTTCCATGCCATGACACAAGACTGTCAATAATCTTCTCATGATGTCTTCCTCTATCTCTCTTTCTACAAATCTTTCCGGTTGTCACAACATGTTGAAGTTTCTGTCTTCTCATAACGTGGCCAAAAAATGATGACTGCCTCTTTCTGATGTTTGTGATAAGTTGTGTTTGCGACTCAGCTTCCCTTAAAACGTCCTGATTGCTCATTTTGGCTGTCCAATTAATGTTTCAGACACAGAGGGAGAAAATGCTGGGCAGTTCGATAGAGGCACAGAATATAAGTGGTACGACTTACATTTAGAAAAATCTGTAGCAGTTTGTTCTCATTTGTTTGTTTTAATGCTGTTCCTATTTATTTTCATATGCAGATATTATCCCTGTGTGCCCCTGATGTTCAGAACTATAGTAGACATCAGAACTGTCTGCTAATGTCCTGTGCTGCATGTCTACAGCTGGCAAGAGAAACAAAGGACCAGGATAATTTGGTACATAAGTCATTTACTGTTAAATCATTGTCAACAGCAGTTAGAACCATGACATTTTTGTTGAAATTGGAAGGTGTCTTTTACTTTTCTTCCTATTCCCGGGTCTTTAGTGTTTAACTATCTTTGCCATTGTGCCATGTAATTGAATTAGCAAGTCTTTTTTAACAAACTGGCCTGTTTTATTTTTTGTTCACTGACTTTGAACTCAAGAGTAGTCCATACATATGCTACCACTTCTAGTGCACTGGACTGATTTTTGCATGTAGATTAACTTTCCCTATTACATGTCCCTCGCCATAAGGCACACCAACTCTGGCTTCTGGGGTACTTGTAATTTACATCCCAAAGTCAAGGACGAGAAGTCAGCATTATAATTCCACTGACCGGTGTAGGGGTTGAACCTGCTACCTTGATATCAGCACACACTCTCATAGACTTCCTGTGTGCTAATGTCGATGTAGCGGGTTCAACCCCTACACCTCTCAGTTGGACTAAAATGTTGACTTCTCATCCTTGACATGTGGACATAATTTGTGTGGTCTGTGCTTGCTTGCGTTCGCTGGCTTGAACTCCAGCGTGAAGTCCTGTATGTCAGATGAAGGCATCCTGTTGTCCAACATCAGTGTGATGTCATACCGGACTGGGGTTTGCATGAGTATCCGTTGTCCCATGTCTGGCTTATTGGTGTGCAGACTGGTGGTTCCTCGCCGTGCAGGCAGATACTCTCCGACTTCGGAAAAATCAGTGATCCTACTACGTTAGCTAGGACCCCGAAGGGACCTGTTGCCCAGGATGCATGACTAGGAGGTGTTAGTAGGTCTTGGCCAGCATAAGACCTGGCCCTGGTGTCTTGGAAACACCTCTGCGTCTCTGTGTGGTCTGTGTCTCCACACTTCTTAGTTTGTCCATTTTAAGTGATTCAGTGCTGAAGGATAATATATCACCAAATATGACCTCCCATTTAAACAGAAGGATGATATATCACCATATTAGGGTCATCGTATTATTTGTTTTGTTTTGTGTATCTTCCCCAATTTCAATGCTCAGTGAATATAAATTTACATTATAATACTTGTTCATTTGATTGTGTAACATGTCTGGTCCAAACCTACTTTTTGTTTGAAACACTATCAGTTTAAAAAATATTTAATTGTGTCGTGCCTGTTTTCAGCAGAGCTAAGATATTTGTGCCTTTTTATCAACACTTTTGACTTGGCATTTATTGACCAGGTTAACTTTTCCAGGTAGTTTCATAGGACCTCCGTGGCCACAGTAAGATTCTCGTTCGATGAACATTTGAACCTTATTGTCTAATTAAAAGTAAATACACCTGGTGAACATTAGAATCCACTTGTCAAATAAGTAGAGCACACATTCGATGGAAGTATTTACCTATGATTTGAAGGTGTGCACTAATCTGTGATGAGGTAATGAATCATTGCAACAGGCTCATTTAGCTTTTCTTCATGAGACCTAGATCACTGATGTTTGCTCCATAGGTTTTCGGCATTTAGCTGTCAGTATACTCTGGCCCAAAACTCATAGGAACAGTTCAAGTACAATCACACACACACACATAATTAGTGCCATTTTTATTAAAAGAAATCTGTGCATGGGACTCTGTATGTTAAGATGTAACTACGGCATGATTCAGTACAGCACATATGGACTGTCTAGGGTTCAGTAAAAGTTCAGTACAAAGCACCCTTTTACAGCCTTAACCCTTTACAGGGCAGACGCTTGTCCGTTTTGTAGCCCTGAACGGGCAAGATTTTTTCAGGTTCTGTAAAAATTTCGGATCGCGTTAGTAAAAACATCACAAATAAGGTGTTAGTCAACCGATTTTAGTTAAATAAACAACACAATGAAGGGAAAAGCATGCAGAATATGTTACTCACGTGATTGTTGCCGGTAATCCATATATGAACACAAATATTTACGAAATACGGCATGTTGTTTGTGATTTTCCGTCATCATATGGCAATTTACAAACACATTTTCAGAATCATAATCACTTTCTTTAAAGTCCGACTCACGACTGCTAATGCAAAGTAACGCTTTGCACTGATATCTAGCTCCGATTAATAATCAACTTCGTGCCCTTTAATGTCATTTACATTGAACAGAGCGAAATCTCGGCTATCACTTGAAGAATCGCCGAAATCCATTTTGAAAAACAGCGTAAAACTATCAAAACAAGTCCGTAAAAGTCTGTTCAAAGTCATTGTAGCGCGTTTACAAAAGGCGGCCACGTTGTCAAGCTATGGGCGAAAGTGAAAGTAGCCGACGGAAGTGTCGGAAAGCAGAGAGATCGCGTTTTTACAATGCATAATAGTATCGGCCGGAATCGGCCGTTACGGTCGTATTTAGAGACCGGCCGGTAACGGACGCTACGCCTTGTAAAGGGTTAATGGTATATTGGGTATATGGTGCTGGTGCCATATTTCTATAGAGAAGTCCGCACTGAATTGGTGATGTGGTTAATATCACACTGGTTTCCTTTACTTCCCAGAACATTTCCTGATACCATTTTAGGCTGAATTGATCTGGTAGCCATTATCATTTTTTTAAGTCCTCATCTCAGTGGGGATTCAAACACACTACCACCATGCCAGCAGGCATGCGTGCTAGCATCAGCGTTACCATGCTTCTGGCTGGGATTCAGCTTGGGTTGATCATGTTTCCTCCACAGGTTTTAGGTATTTCATTGTCAGCATGTGCCCAATGGGAATTGTGTGTCATTTTGTGACTGTTCTTTTATATGTGGATAGGTGATTGGGCTTGCTGAGTAGCTATGCTTGCTTTCTTTAGCCACATGTATGGCTGCTGCTGTTGTAGTCATTGCTGCTCCAGTGGTTTTATTAGTCTACAAAACCTGGTAGTTGGTATTTAAGCACACATTTATATATTTTTATTTATCTCATTGTCTCCAGTTGATTCTTATGTTTATGTTTACAGATGTCTTAAATGTGAAATGTTCTTTCACATGTGTTTCTAGCAAAGTCTGCTGGAAGAGGTTTTGGTCCATATAGATGAATACAGGCAAGCGGAGAAAGGGAATCAGAACACTGTATGGGCCCAAGAGGGTAAGCTTGTTTTCATTTACTCATAGAATGCTCATCATATTTTATGCCATGCAGACAATCATGTTCCTCCAGAACCATCTGTTTTCTATACTCTTCACAGGTTCACCTGTTGATCATCAATGCCACTCCATTGTATGCTTAATAATCACAGATTTGTATGTTAACTTTTGTAGTAATTGTACCAGTTCTTGGCTGCCTTGGAGTCATGTATATATTCATATATTATAAATCTGTATGCAATGTCTAAATATATAAATTAGGTGTTATAAGATGTCAATTTTAAATTACTACGTTGGTTGGGTTGCACAGAGGCTTGCATGCTTGCTACCTGGTCTGGCAGTCATACATTCAAATCCCCTACAGGTTAAATTTTGTTTTTCTGACCTCAGCTCTTGACAAAGTCTGAAATGATTACCAGGAAATTGCCGTGCAAGTAAACACAGCTGATGTGATATTGACCCCCATCAGGCATTGAGTGTCGATTGGCCTAAACATATAGCTAGCACATATACCCAGTATGCCTCATGGTGTGAAATGGGATCCATTACTTTTCATTTATTACATTTGGTTATAAATTAAATTGCCTATATATTGGATTTTGGTGTGGTCATTTACCTCAGAGGCAAGGCAACAAGTCAATTTACATCACAGTTCGGGTCACAGTGTTGAGTATAAAGGAATACCTTGTATCCCGGTTGCAGGTGCCTACCAGTCACAAGGCAGAGCTTTATAAATATCCCTGCTAGTCTTACATCGCTATCGAGAACAAGTCATCCAAACTGTTCAAGAAACCTGATATGGGGGAGAAAAAGGCACTGATACAAGAAAAACACCAGAAGACACCCGACATACAAGTTGAGCAGCTTGGAGGCTGCCAAGACCTTAAAGAAGATGAGAGGAGAGAACCTGCCTGCGAGCTGCAGCAAAGAACTAGAACTTACAATAACCATAAATGAAGTTACCACAAGGAAGACCAACGACAGCCTACCACAGACAAGAGCCAAGACAGCTGAGAAGAAAAGTGAGGAGAAAGACACCAGAGCCGGAAATACCGACTCACAGATGATCAGATGGGTTGTCAAATGTATCCAAGTGGAGCTGATAGATGAACAGATCCTGAAGCAACTGCAACAGGAAAATCTCCATATCTGAATCTTGAAGGCTTCTAACCTACTCCAAAACTTCTACAACCTTAGCGGTGGTGACGACAGAGGGCAGCAAGATACCACACCAAGTATCGATAAACAAGAAAGTACAACAGCCTGAAGGATTCATTTCGAGAATCACTCAAGGCTCAAGATGCCAGGGGGCCGGCCACAGCAGAACAACATGCTGCAGCAAGACAGAGATCTGGCGATACTGCGCCAAGCACCATGCATTCAAGGAATGTCCATTAGCCAAACTGGACAAGGACTTCTGAATGCCCAACAACAACAGAAAGTGTGCCAGCTGCCTTGACAAGGATGGAGCAAGATACCTAGGCTGTCCATACCTCCAAAGACGTCTTAAAGATCACCATTACCAAAAAGACACCATACATGGAAGCAATGCGGAGCGAGACAGCCACGTGCATCTCACAAGCTGAAAGATCTCAACTACAATGTAACAGAATAGGTGATGGGGGAGAGTTAATGAAAGATAGATGATATTGTTGCAAACTTATAAATGGGGAAGTTTGATGAAGAAGTAAATATTGTGCACGAGAACGCACAAAAGAGTACTACTGTTGCATTGTTAGGGGGTAGTGACGGCAACAATAACAAGGCAACATCAGTATGATGATTTCCAACGGAGAGGAGCAAGCAAGTTGAAGGATAACATCAAGGGTGCATATAGAAGCGGTCCCAGCTAATTTTACCACCATCGGATCTTAAGGTTGAGCTGTGTTGTTAATGAATCGTACCATGAAGGTATATACTTGATAGAAGCGAATGATTTGTTGAGGATATTTCAAGTTTTGGAAAACTCGCATATTCGCAGTAACCAAAGTCAGGATGACTTTGTCTGAGGAGACATTCAAGGTGACTCTCCAATTTCTTAAATTTATTCCATAGATGTGGAATATGAAGGTATGATATGATATGTATTGATATAATCTTAATGTATAAACATTGTATGTGCTACTGTGCTGTTGTAGCGATTATGAAGAAGATTTCTGAATTAAATTTATGAAGTTTTTACATTGGCGTAATTTTCATC
Organism: Cepaea nemoralis; assembly: GCA_014155875.1. Classification (NCBI taxonomy): domain Eukaryota; kingdom Metazoa; phylum Mollusca; class Gastropoda; order Stylommatophora; family Helicidae; genus Cepaea; species Cepaea nemoralis. The sequence goes on along the minus strand of JACEFZ010017391.1, from coordinate 25,043 downwards.
ATGGAATGAAAGTTTTAATTAACATACGAAGGCAAGATTTCTACACGAAATTCTTTACAACATGAATGCTCCACTAAGGGAACAGAAGTAGCAAACTGGTTGCTGTGAAACTACATCAGCGTCCACATGTGTACGACATGTGTACTGTTACAACAAAGCCAGATTGACGAGCTAAAGAAACAAGTCAAGCTGCTTCAAACACAGACACAAACCAGTGACGACGAAAAACTGCTGGCTGACATGAAGAAAATCCAGAAAAGTATCAAGCAAAAGGTGGAACACGTGGCACTTATAAAGAAGAAGAATGAAGAAATCCTACAAACCATCAAATCCGAGAGAGAACTGCTAAAAGCTGAAAGGGAACTAACCCAGATCACACCAACAGAAGCCAAGCGAAAGACCTCAGAAGAGCTGCAAGCTGGAGCCAAGTCAAAAACCAATATGAAACCCCAAGCCAAGGCCAGCATCCCACACACGAGATGTGATCTGCACATGTGAATTTCCAGTACAGGTCATGCAGGTTTCTGAGCTTGAGAAGGAGAACTGCAACAGTATAAAAATACACCCGTTCATCTTGGCCCATGAAGACGGTACTTTGGTACTAGATTAGGAGAATTCTCTACACCAGCCTCACTCCAGTAGATGCTAGCCTTCTTCAGGGAGATGAGACTTACAGTTACAGTTCAATCTTCCAAGGATTTAAAACCAACCAATCCTTCTGATGACAGATTATTGCTAATGTCTGTCAAAGGCTAATCCTACTTAATGAAAATTCATTGCTGTAAGAGAATAGCTTACTACTTGTGCATATTTGCAAGAATTTGAGACAGCACCATGACTGGTCGGGAATTATCTGCCATAGAATGTGTCAATGTTTCTCCACTCGAAGGAAAATCTCTCTCGCCTACTACCTTAGACTAGAATCTACATGAAAACAGTACCACTCTGTATAATTTGCAAGGTATTGATTCTACTTAGGCAATTTGAAGAAAAACTACCATGCATACTTTTCCAAGGTCAGTGCTCTATCATGAACATGCTGCACTTAGTGATCCTAAGATAGAAATCTCAAACTAAGACCCTAAACATGTAAATAGAAAACGCACAAGATTCAACTTTTTCCTGTGTTTCCCATTGTGCTACTACAGGGTGTATTTTTAATGACTGTGTGGTTTTTGAAAATATTGCCGTTCCAAGTTTTGTATTTACCTTTTATGTTGCATGAGTTCACAGAAGGGTGAATACAAAACTTGGAACGGCAATATTTTCAAACACCCCACAGTCATTAAAAATACACCCTATATCTTGGCCCTTGTATGTGAACTCCATGATGGTATATGGTGTGGTACACATAAGTAAGTAAAGGTCCCTTTTACAAGGCCTGAGGCGCATTGTGCAGCTGGAGCTAGACCTATATTTGTATAGTCGGCACTCCGTGAGTTATCTCTGTATCACGCTGGTCTCCTTTACTTCTCAAGGCATTTGCTGGTACACATTTTAGGCGGCGTTGACCTGGGAGCCGGTGTACTTTTTTTTTTTTTAATTCAAAACCGCCCTGATGGGGATAAACCCAAGACCACCAGTACAGCCAGTGAACTTCTAGTCACTACACTACCACGGCTCCTGTGGGATATTTAATGTGTGGAAATGAAGCAAGCAACTATGTAAAGAGCAAGATGACTCCTTGAGTGAGGCCCAAAACTCAGCATCAAGTTTGGTTGTGCACTAGTGTAATCCTCTTTGGCTGGCAGGGAATGTCTGTATGCTGTCACAGTCTTCCTTTGAGACTGTTGATAAAGAGTTAAAGGGATACATAAGAACTGAAGAACTGATGTAAATAATGCCATCCCTTTGAGACTGAAATATCTTAATGATGGATAGTACAGACATCAGATGCTATGGTGAAGTCATATCAATAGACGTAAATATTGGAGCCTTGCTGTGAACAGAACTAATGCAACCAAAACTATGTAGCAGATACAGAAGATATATACTCATTTGTGGAATTTTGTATTACCATGCTGACAATCAGCCATATCATATTGTACAATGTTGTATTACCATGCTGACAATCAGCCATATCATATTGTACAATGTTGTATTACCATGCTGACAATCAGCCATATCATATTGTACAATCAGCAAACAAAATAAGAAGAATATTGTACAATACAATCAAGCTTTGCTGATGTGAACATACGCGCAATTGTTATTTTTTATTTGTGATATTGTACTGATAACTCTGCTCGACTGTCCATACGGTGTTCATTTGTTTGAATCCCCCATCAAGACACACATGTTTAATTGAGCTGGGTTCCCATGATGCTCCAGCCTAAAATGGGTGCCAGGAAATGTCCAGGGAAGTAAAGGCAGCTGGTGTGGTATTGACTACATTATCCATCAGCTTCCAGTTGCTCTATACAAATATGGGGCTAGCCCCATACACTCAATCTGCCTCAAGGTGCATACAAGAGTCCTTCACTTACAGAGAACTCTATGCTAAATCAGATCGGCTCCCTTAGTTACCTCATGCTTCTTGACTGCCATTATTTATTCAAATAAATTGTTTCAGGTCCTGTGAAAGCATCATCTTCAGCAGATATGTTTCTGTTAATATATGAGTTTGAAGCACTCACAAAACTTAAGGATCAGAGGTCAGAATCAGTTCTGGAAAGAGCATTCTCACTGCCCATCCTGGATCCAAAATTATTCCATACACTAGCAGGTAATTCTGACACAATCACACATTCCATCATTTCAGTCAGTCAGGAAATATCTCATCTTTTAATACTAGATGCATTTCTCTCACTGCTTTTCTTCCACTGTTATTTCTTGCAACAGTTAGTGTTGTTATTATAAAGGGTAAGGTTAATCCCATGGCATCAGGATGTAAAATGCTAGGGTCCTCACATATACTAGGTCTCTGCTTTAATCAATGAACTGGGCAGGTCCCTTATGTTTTCATGCTCAATTCAGAGCAAAGCCTGGCACTTATTTAATGACTTGATGCTGCCTTTATACTTGATACTTCATTCCTGTTTCAATGGAAGTGTACCACTCAAGGTAGCATGCTTTATCTGCCCATAAGTATACTTCTGAAGTAGGAGTGAGTTCACCTGATGGCAAAGGACACTGGTAATAAGGAAAGCAATTCCACATGCAAACATCAACCCAGCGTGCTCCCTGTAGTGGAACCTACTAGAGGTAGCAATACATATACGGGCTACACTTGAATTCAAAGCCAGCAAGCCAAACACACACACACATGAGCAGGTTTTCTTTCCTAACTGTTTTGCCAGGACTGGGACCTTATGGCCTACTCTTTGTGATTTCCAATTGCTATGAGATTTTCAGTTTGCACACAGGATCTCTTATTTGTTGCCCTTATTTGAGAAGGCTAGGTATCCATTCTCATGACCCAAGAGAACACAGAGGCATGTAGTATCATTAGAAACCAGTGGTTCTGGGAAAAATTCCCTGTACCTTCTGAGCCTGAGGCAGGCATTGTAACCTGTCAGTCACAACTTCACCCATTTAAAACTAATGCAAACCACAAAAGTGGGGACTTAGTTTCCAACCCGAGCAGGTGATTTCCACTCAACATGGAACCAAGAGAATCAGCCTGAAGAGCATTCTGTAAGGTGTTCAGAATAACCCTACTGACAGTGTTTCATTAGAATCTCCTGTAAGTAATACTTGTGTACATCTTGCTGTAAATGGAGCTGCATTATTGCAGTGTTTCATTAGAACCTCCTGTAAGTTAATGCTTGTGTACATCTTGCTGTAAAGGGAGCTGTATTATTGCAGTGTTTCATTAGAATCTCCTGTAAGTTAATGTCTGTGTACATCTTGCTGTAAAGGGAGCTGTATTATTGCAGTGTTTCATTAGAACCTCCTGTAAGTTAATGCCTGTGTACATCTTGCTGTAAAGGGAGCTGTATTATTGCAGTGTTTCATTAGAATCTCCTGTAAGTTAATGCCTGTGTACATCTTGCTGTAAAGGGAGCTGTATTATTGCAGTGACTAGCATGCTGGCCTGGTGGTCTTTTAAATCCCCACTGGGGCATGTTTTTTAAACTGACCTGGGCTCCCAGATCACCCCAGCCAATCATGGATACTAGGGAAATAAAATCAGCTGGCGTGATGCAGACCACTCTACCCATAGATTGCCCATTGGTTTATAACATGTTTGGGAAAAGCACCATATGTACCATATGCTCAAGGCAAGTGAAAGGGATCTTTACATTACTGAGTTACCTTGTTGTATTGTCATATAGCTGACAACACTTAATATTTCATCATTTGTTTCATCAGCTTTGGCTATGGATCCTCCAGCTAATAACAGGAGATTAAGTATGAGAGCTCTAAAGGTTGCCATCAGACAACACTTACAAATGGACAACCCAGATTTTGTCAAATGCAGGTAATGTATTTAGCTTGCATTTATTTTGGTACGGTGCTTGTTGGTATTTGAAGTATCTTTCAAGAAGGATAATATACCAACATAACACTGATGTCATTAACCACTACATGCTCAGGAAGATACTGAAGAGAGGATCTGAGCACTTACGGACTTTTTTGTTTGTGTCACTTTCCCAATATCATCCAGTATTAAATACAGATTTGTTATTTATGTAACAGAATAGATCGAGGGAGAGTTAATAGAAGATAATGGAACAGTGATGCACACATATGAATTGGGAAAGTAAATTAGAAGAGAAAAAGGTGCATGAGAAGGCACCAAGGAATTAGTACGTCAGAAAGTTTGGGGTAGCAACAGAAGCTAACAAGAACGGAGAAATGTAAACATTAGAAACCAAGACCAGGGCTGGAGCAGACGTGTAAATGAAGCCACGAAAACAGTAAAGACCAAGATCAGCTCGTATAACTGAAGTCTCTCTCAATCAACAACAATGCCTTGATGTTGTAGAGAATTTTAATGTTGTAATATTTGTTAGGTCATGTCCAGATTAGTGTCATGATTAGAATCAGATCGCGTTCCCACCTTCCAAGGTCGGTCGTGCTATTATAAGACCTTGTCATGATTTGTTGAGAATATCATGTCTTGAACTTATCTATAAAGCAATGTACGAATAAAAGATTTATTAACCATCATCACGGTCTTAAGTGGAAGCTTTCCATGTTATTCGAAAGTTGATGGAAGATGGAAGATTTGAACGATGTCCAGCCCTTTACCAGATCCTTGTAGTCTAACGACTCAGAACCCTATACAATCGTGCTGTACGGCTAGACTTTGAATCATAACAACGCAGTTTTGAATGGAGGGATTTCTAAAGCCCCTGAAGACCTTGAAGTACAGAAGTCGGTGTACCTAAGAGAAGCCCGGCACTGTTACATTTATGATTTGTATTATTAAAATTAATTAGGTTTATTGTGCTAGCCCCATACTTTTATAGACCCTTCAGCACTCACTGGGTGATATCAATATCACACTGGTTACCTTTATCTCACAGGACATTTCATTATACCTATTTTAGGTTGACCAGTGTGCCCTCAATGAACATCTGAACCCATGAGCAATTGCCTGGCAGGCAAGCGTGATATCCACTCCACTACCGCGGATCTTGAACTGTGTTATAGTTTGTTATAAATGTATCATATTAATACATCTTAAATTTTCATCAGAGCTAGAGATTGAAAAAAAAATTATGACAGATAGAGAGAGATGTATAAATGCCTAAAGTTAACCACATTTGAGACTAAATTAAAACACTGAGGCAGATAAGAGAAGCAAGAGGCAGAATACATGTTTTCTAAAAGACAAAAAAAAAAGCCAGCATATAATAAATATCTTTTCCTTTGTAGTGCTGATGTACGGAACCTTATTGAATTGTCAATGACTGGAAATGAAGACGAAGCTCTTGGTTATTTCAAAGAAACTTTTGAGATGATTGAGCGGCGAGCTAAGGTTTCAGTTATTGCTTTGTTATCTGGTTATATTTATTTTATTTGACCATATCAGCTTTTGAGTGTTGGAATTCTTTGTTCTACAGCAAGCTTTTAATTTAATTCATTCTTTGTTAATTTGTTATAGTTATTTTAAACACAGAAGCCGTAAGAAGTTGCATGATTGATTGCCTGGCATATTTTGCTGCATCTCATCAGGTGCATACTGCAGAGTTATATATCACATGAAGTGAATAAATAAAGTATACTGTGACTGAAATACTGACAATATATAGTTATAACCCCCACCCCCCGGTAATTATGAATTTAACATTAAATCTTTCTGTTTTCACAAAACTGGCTAGAATCACTTAATTGCTAATGCCTCGATATATTTGAGCAATTCTTTACTGTTCATTGAACACAATATGCAAAATGCATTTTCATTGTTAATTTTATTATAACTATTAAGCAGATGTTTTGAGATTGCTGAGCTTGGCGATTTATGAACTGTCAACTGCACAGGGATGCCTGAGACTGATTAACTCTCTTTTCCATCCACACATGTATGTGTTCAGTAGTTATGCAAATTTAATGTTGCGTTACTGGGGCACATAATGAAAGCAAAGAAAGTGTTACAATAACACTGTAATCTACCATGTATGCCGTAAGAGATGACTAAGGAGGGTTAGCGTGGTACTGGCGATCTCATCCAGTAGAAAAAACTACCTGCAAAATCCAACCAATCATGAGCAAGTCTATAAAGAGCTTGGCGTGACTAGGTTGAGGGCTATCGTTCCATTGGGAGATGGCAGGCAGGAGAAAAAGATAAGATACTTAATGTGCTAATTGTGTGTTGATGCATCTTTTAAGCAGGAATCTACCAAATGCATAGCCTTACGTTCCTTTTGGTAGTTCTTTTCTCCTCTGCTTGTTGAAGTGGTCTCTTTTCACTGAGTTCAAGATGATTGTTTACTGTACTATTATCAGTGTAGGGTAAATCACGATGAACAAGAGAAAAAATAAAATATGAAAAGAGTGAACATAAAAGAATCTTGATCATAAATAACAGAGGATGTTGTAGCAACAAGCCTTCACCAGTAAGCAGACAACAACACAGATAAAAAGCACACTAAATTAACTACACCAAAGCTTAATAATATTGTCATGATTTCACTGTGTATCAACCAGATAATGACAATACAGACGGAATGCACAGCTGCAGTTGTTTACCAGTTAGATCAAAGACACCGCTAACCTGGGGAAGTCTCCAGCATCAAACAGGAAAATCGTCTTTGACAGTCCCCACAAGACGGGAAATTGTAGGCATATGTTGAAAAAAGGGGGAGGCGACTTGTGCATGGATTGTCCAAAAGGAGAGATAATCTACTCGTGTGACATTGATTAAACCCAAGGAAGAGAATTTATTCAGACATGGATAATCTGCCCTTGAACCACTTTTGTTAACATCAAAAGAACGTCACGTGGCCACTCAAGGCTGTTGGGTAAAAACATGCTTTGTTTACAAGTAGTGTAACTCTGAGGATTGACTTGCACGGACGTGTTTGTCACTGCAGTGGATTAAAAAAAATATCTACCGTGTGCGGAAATTAATTAGATTTAATTGTACACGTGCCTGTTATGGCAAAATGTGGATGTGATTTCGAAGACACTGCTGTGTTGTGCTTAAGGTATTGTAGAGAGTATATTTAAGCCTAGTTAATATAAGCAGTAGCCTCGGTAAAACTTGCTAGAGTAATGAATAGAATTAGCTCTGCTAGTGAGAATTGTGTAGTGGGGTGATATTTGGGGAAATTGGGGATGGGGAGAATGTACAATGATGGGATCTTCTAGTGATGTCTGCTAGGGGTCTACACTTTACATTTTGCTCTGTCCTGATCTTAACCCACTGCAGACCGGAGTGAAGAACTCCTATGCCCATGACAGAGTTGGTTCACTGTCATGTATCTGAGTGAGGCGAACACCCCCCCCCCAATGGAGGTCAGGGACAGTTGCTATCACCAAATGTGTTGTTCTCTCGTTGACAGGTTCCTTTAGGTCACTCAAGTCACTGAGAATGGAGACCTTGGTGCAGGCAGTTGGTCAACATCTTTTGCACTTAGCCCATGATAAAAAGGGTTTACGGGAACAAGCATAAGAGGGATTATCAAACGTCACACATTAACAGAATACAAGAAATTGTTTTCTCCGCACCATTTTGGAGGAAGACCAATCGTCAAATTAATGTTTCAAACATCACTTGGGAACAGAATAGTAGAAAGTGAATTTCTTTTACACCACCTGGGAAAAGACCAGTGGGCAGTATGTTTTACACGACAGGTGAACAAACAAAGAGATACAGTTATTCCCCATCCCATGGGAATAAATCAGTATAAACTGATTAGGAAGTTAGTATAACAATGGTCTTGTGAACAGTAGACACTTGAAACAGGAAGTACATTTATTTCAAAGAACAGTATATTCGTGTCCTCACTAGACAAGGGTGTTATAAGTATAAGAACAAATTAGACATATATTAACTGTGTGATCCAGACAGGATTTAGTGTCGGACTGTGACTAGTTCTTTTGAGTGATCAAACAGCCACCGGTGGAAATCTACATCTAGCAGGATGGACACATACCTGGGTGAGGTCCTCGTGGAATGAATGAGGATATGGTGTGACCCTTTCTGTGATGATAGGGCTGGGCTCTTCAGCTACCTGGTCTATGTCCGCACCCAATAGAAATATTCGACACACATTCTACCCTTTACACACACACACACCTCTCACACCTATACTCTTGGTTTAATAAATTATTTTGTATTTATTTGTTAAAGCTTGAGTTGTGGAGTATGTTATGTTGGGGAAAAGTGAGAGGGGGCATGATACAAGGGTGAGTGAGAGTAAGAAAGAGGTGTTTGCAGACCGACGGAGTTTTGTGGACGTAGTCTGGTGGTTTCTCTAGGACAATAATATTGGGGTAATAAAAATGTAGTGTTGATTCCCCACACTCCAGGGACAACACGAAAGTAAGTAAGGAAGACTTACGACATTTATTGGGGGCTCGTAAACGTGATCTTTGGACTGTGGGATCTCTCGTAAACGTGATCTTTGGATCGTGGGATCTCTCGTAGACGGGATCTTTTGACAGCGGGATCCTCTGACAACGGGTTCTTTAGACACCGGATCTTTTGTTAAAAGACGGAGATATTGTTAGAGAGAGAATCCAGCTAGAGTGAATGTGGATAGGGGTTAGGATACATATCTTACCTGTTCACACTTCACATGTCTGCATAGGTCTGTGGTCCTGATTCTGCTCTTGTCACTGAGTGATTGTGTTGTGTGTGGTCTTAATTATTAGATTAACAGTGATTGTTCATTATATATATATTCCTCTTGGAGATAATCTGCACCCTATCTGCTGACTTACCTGTCTGAAAAATGGCCACTCCTAAATTAACTGGGGCAGAACTAAGGGAAAAGGGGGAAGGAATGGGGTTGTTTGGTTCAGCTTTAACGGATTACATACAGGAAGTGGAGAGAGAGTATCGTCAAGCAGAAAGAGATGATCGGAAGGCCGAATTGGAATTGAGGAAGATGGAGTTAGAAACTAAGAGGATAGAAGCTGAGCAAGCCACTAGAAGGATGGAACTTGAGGCAGAGCAGAAGGCTCAGAAAAGGGAGCACGAGTACAGGATGAGGGAACTTGAGTTGAAGAGACAATCTAATGGGGAAACTGAGGGTGCAGTTGGAGGTTCCTCAGTCCCAGGCTCAACTTCAGCAGGTGGACATAGTTACTCCTTCTTCTTCTTCTTCTTCGTTCATCCGGAGTTTTTTTCCGGATGTGATTGCGTTGTGCCTGTTTACAGCAGAGCTGCGTTCTTGCGCCGTTAGGCCGACACATCCGACTTCTGCGGGCATTTGTTGACCGGGTTAACCTTCCCGGGGGTTTCTTAGGACGTTTGACTCTCACTGTTGTGGTGTTATCCCCCATCCCAGCTGGTCCATATAGAACAGCCAAAGATCCTGGTCAGCCCTCAAGGGAAGGCAGGGGCAGACCATGGGCATTCCATAATTGCAGAGCCGATACATAGCGCTCTGGTACTGGGCTCACCCAAGGAATCGTCACGTCCTGCACATGGCTGCTTAGTCTCACTTCCGTATATTGGGCCTTCCGTTCACCATAGGCTGTTCTTCCGGAAACCAGAAGTATGCAGTCTGCAGATGACATCCACACAGTGAGCTTTCGATTCGGACTTTCCATGTAATGGATTTGCTATCCAAGCAATATTCCATTTCGTGCCACTAGGACACTTTTCCACCTTTTATGAAGCCCACACAATGGGCTTTTGATTCGGACTTTCCACGTAATGGATTTGCTATCCAAGCAATATTCCATTTCGTGCCACTAGGACACTTTTCCACCTTTTTATGAAGCTCACACAGTGGGCTTTTGATTCGGACTTTCCACGTAATGGATTTGCTATCCAAGCAATATTCCATTTCATGCCACTAGGACACTTTTCCACTTTTTATGAAGCCCACACAATGGGCTTTTGATTCGGACTTTCCACGTAATGGATTTGCTATCCAAGCAATATTCCATTTCGTGCCACTAGGACACTTTTCCACCTTTTATGAAGCCCACACAGCGAGCTTTCTATTTGGACTTTCCACATAATGGATTTGCTATCCAAGCAATATTCCATTTCATGCCTCTGGATCTTCATGCACCTTTAAATGTCAACCTGTATGTAGTTTAAGTAAGCTGCGGTCAACTTTAGCTTGTTGATATCTCCATAGAGCTTGTCCTCAAATGAAGCAGGTGTGGGCCAAAATATCTTTCTCTGTTCTGCATACGTTGGGCAATCCTGCAGCAAATGTTTTGCTGTCATTTTTCCAGTTCTACAATTACATTCATCGGTATCTCCTATCTTTAGTTTATTGAACAAGTGGTATTTCAGCCTGTTATGTCCTGTGCGGAGTCTGAAGATTGCTACTTGTTCTCTTCGGTCGAGTTTGTAATATGCATCATCCTTCTGATGGCCTGGATGCTCTGATTCCCATTTGGTTCTATAAGTGCTTTTTATCAACCTCTTTGCCTCATTATAGGTTATGTCTATGTCAGGCTGTGGTAGTCGTCCGCCCTCTTTTGCCAGTCTGTCAGCCTCTTCGTTTCCAGGTATACTGCAATGTGATGGGATCCACTGTATTACAACTTTTTTGGATTTCTGGCATAGACCATGGAGTACTGCTCTTAGGTCAGTTAGTTCTGTGCTGTTATTGCTCTTCAGTATTGAGACAGCTGACTTTGCATCTGTGAAGATAGCTATTTGCTTCTCTTTATTTTCCTCCATCAGGAGCATTTCTGCTGCAGTTTTCAGAGCCTCTACCTCCGCTTTGAAGTTACTTGAAAATTTTCCAGTTGCCATTGAATGTGTTTTTTTCACTCCATTTTTTAAATTTAGGAGAATTCCTCCTCCTCCATTCTCTATTGAATTTTTGGCTGATCCATCTGTATATGCATGGGTCCAATTCCTGCTTGGGTAATGTTCTTTTATGTAGTTTAGGGTTATTTCTCTTCTTTCGGTTTCATGCTGAGTGTTCTTTTTCTCAATACCAGGAATGTTTTCTATCATCTCAGGCAGTTGCTGCTGTCTCCAAGCTGGGAACTTGTGTGCATTGTGTATGGGCTTGACTGTTGATATGTTAAGTATGGGATCTGCCCTAATCCTTCGTTTTGCAGTTTCTACAAAGTTGCTACGCTTCAGTCTTCCCTTTCCAAAACCATTAAATCTGTTGTACATAGGGTGGTCTGTCAATCTTCTAAATTTTTCTGCTTGTTGCTGGGCTCTGCTATCTCTTCTATCCTGCATTGGTTGTAAACAAGTGATCTTTTCTAGTTCATTAATAGGCGTTGTCTTCAGGCTTCCAGTTATGATTCGCATTCCTTGGTTTTGGACTCTACTTATTTTGTTAAAGTTTGACTTAGCTGCTGTTGCCCAAGCTGCAATGCCATATTCCAGTACTGGCCTCACCCGTCCAGTATATAACTTCTTGAGAACTTTCTCATCTGCTCCCCACGTTGTACCAGCAAGCTTTTTCATGATTGCCATTCTCTGCCTTGCTCTTGTTCGATTTTTCTCAACCTGTGTTTTCCATGTCAGGCGACGATCAAAGGTTACTCCTAGATAGTTTGGATTTTCTTCATGGCGCAATATTTTTCCATTCAATACCAGCTTAGGTTGCTGAGTTTTATTTGAGAGGGAGAACACTGTGCATGTTGTTTTCTCCTCACTTATCTTCACTAGCCATGATTTTGACCAGTCCTCTAGCGCTAATAAGGCTTGCTGTATTCTGCTGTTAGCTGTACTAATATATTCTTCAGATGTCCATATGGCTAGGTCATCTGCAAAGGAGGATGTGTGTACTCTGGCTGGAAACTTTTCTGTGATGTCATTTATATATGCTAGGAATAATGTTGGTGAAAGAACTCCTCCTTGGGGGACACCTTGCTCCAGCAGCATCATTTTGCTTGTTTGTCCTTGTACTTTTGTCCTGGCAGTTCTGTTCTCAAGGTAGTGGCTGATCCATTTATACATTTTTCCACAAACATGCATGTTTTGCAGTTTTACTTTCAGTCCTTCCTTCCATACTTTATCAAATGCTTTTTCTAAATCTATCCAGACTGCTAGTGTGTGCTTTTTCTCTTGGAAGGCATCCTCTATTTCCTGAGCTATATAGGTTATTTGATCTTCAGTGGATCTGTACTTTCTGAATCCTGCTTGGTGTGGTGTTAAGAGTTTGTTTTCTTCCAGATGCCATGTTAGCCTGCCATTGATAATGCGTTCCATTAATTTTCCTACACAGCTAAGTAGACTGATAGGTCGATAGCCATTTGGTTCTTCCAGGTCTTTTCCTTTCTTTGGGACTGGTATTAGTATAGCTTCCTTCCATGCCTGTGGGACTATTCCTCTCTTCCAGCTGTTATTTAGGACTGCTAGTAGTTTCTTCTTTGCCTTGATGCCTAGTCCTATTAGCATTTCATTTGTGATTCCATCCTTTCCTGGTGATTTCTTCTTTTTTAGGGTATTCATTGCCTGTTCCATTTCTTCCATTGTTAGATTTGCCATCATATATTCTGCTGCTGTCTCTGTATTTCTATGATGTATCTGTTTGTCTTTGATTGCTTTCTTCTGTTCGGTTGTAATATCAATGTGATTTGCATTTGCATAGTGTTCCATTAGTGCATTTGCAGCCTTTTTTCCTGTAAGCAAGGCATTTCCTTGTTTAATTGTTATTTGTTTGTTTCTAGGTCCTTCATTGTTCATGGCTTTCACTAGTTTCCATAGTTTGTTTCCATCCCTGTCAAAATTCAGGTTTTCTGTTTTTTCCCTCCAACAATCTCTTGTTGTTTGATTTACTGTTCTTTTATATTTTGCTGAGATGGCTTTGAGAGAGATATTCGCTTCAATTGACTGTTCTCTCTCTGCTGTCTTCCTGGCATCTTCAACTTCGTCCTCCAAACTTTGTAGTTCTTCAGTCCAGTATGGTTTGTAATTTTTCCTCGCTCCTCTAGGAATGGACTCAGTGGCTGCCTGTATTATCGCTCTGTTTAGACTTTCCACCATTTGCTTTATGTTGCCATATCGTGTATTTGTGTTTTCACAATATTTGTCTGTTAGTATGGCAAATCTGTCCCAATCTGCTCGTTTGTAATTCCATCGGGGCAAGGGCTTTTGCTCCTGTGGAACATACTCCATATTCATTACAAGCTTGATTGGTCTGTGGTCACTACCTGCTAATTGGTCCAGCACATGGCGATCGATTTTGTGGAGGATGTCTCCTGTGCAGAAAGCTAGGTCTGGAGTAGAAGTTGTAAGCCATCTTCTGGAGTAGAAGCTCGGTGTGTCATCCGCTTTGTTGAGTAGATGAAGATTTGAGTCTATTTCCCAGTCCTCCAATTCATCTCCTCTTTTGTCAGTATCTGGGTATCCCCATCTTTCTGAACGGCTATTAAAGTCTCCGACAATAATGCAGTTTGTGTCAGCTATTTTCATGTTTGAGAGTGTAAGGTCCTTATCTGCTGGGCTATACAGATTGTAGATTCTTATTTTCACGTCCTTTATCATTATATCAACACCTATAATTTCCGTTTGGTTGTCAGAGATCACAGATACTTCGCTGCAAGGTATTGTATTTCGTGTAAGTATTAGAACTCCTCCTTTGTGTCCTTCGCGGTCAAAACGTGTGGCCTGATATCCTCTGACTGAGAATTTGTGATTGGCGTTGAGGTGTGTCTCTTGAATGCATGCCACATCTATTCTATCTTTATGTAGACGCTGTGTTAGGGAGTCTTTCTTCTTGTAAACTCCTTCGGCATTCCACTGTAGTATGTTGAGTGTCCGGGGTATTTGGTCAATAGCTCTTAACCTACTCCTCTGTGCCTTGACTCCACAGCACAGGGGAAGGTGACCACCAGTAGTCATGGGTGGACCCCCTCGAGGCAGGGGGCCCGGCACTATCACCGCCTGATGGGACTTCACGGGATTAGCACCATAATCGATTAATTTTGATTTGTGACATCATGAATTGAGTTACGTTGCACTGCTTTGTCAAGCCTGTGGCTCAGTACATCCGATTTCGACAAGCATTTATTTGGGATGCTTTCCCTAGCCTTTGACTGTCCCCAGTCTACCTACAAGGCAGCAGGTTTCACGTTGCACTGCTTTGTCAAGCCTGTGGCTCAGTACATCCGATTTCGACAAGCATGTATTTGGGGTGCTTTCCCTAGCCTTTGACTGTCCCCAGTCTACCTACAAGGCAGCAGGTTTGTGTGTCTCTTTGTCTGGTCCCTCTCCCTTGACCTGTCCGACATGGGTGGCCCTACCAGTAGCTGTGCTACCGTCGGCATAGCTCTTGGGGTCATTGGGACGCACAAGCCCCTCTACCTCGTCACGGTGGACACACAGCAGAGGGGGGACATAGTTACCATGCTATGAAGTTTCCTCTAGCAATCTACGAGGAGGACAAGGAGAAGATTGACCAGTACCTACAACGCTTCGAGGCCATGTCCGTGGCTATGGGTCTGGACCGTGACAAATGGAATCTCAAGCTATCCCAGGGATTACGCGGGACCGGCTACGAGGTTTATTCTCGCCTGCCACCAGGACATGAGAACAACTATGACGAATTGAAGACGGCTCTGCTGAAACGATTCGAGGTTACGTCACATACCTACCGGAAAAAATTTCGAGTAGCGAAACGAGAACCGGGAGAGTTGTTTGCCGCCTACGGTTTGCGTCTAAAATCCTATCTTCACAAGTGGATGGATTTGGCTGGGTTCGCACATGACTATGAGAGTCTGGAAGAACTAATGGTGGTCGACCAGCTGAAGAAGCAAATGCCAAAACCTCTCAGGACATTCCTGGGAGAACAAGGAGCGGAACGTATTGACCTCGTGACAAAATTAGCAGAACGGTTCGTAGAGGTACATGGGGAGGCCGGGGAAAACCTTCCCACCAACACCAAAATTCAGGAGAAACATGACAAGAAGAAAGCCAAAAGCTCTGGAACAAAAAAGGGGGAACCTTATGTGCAAAAATCAGAGGATAGTTCAGAGAAGACGAAGGAGGGAAGCAAGAGCTCTTCGAGCTCTACACCAAAATGACAGTGGTCGGAGAAGTGGTGTTCAATTTGTAAGTCACCCACTCACAATACGAGGGACTGCAAATCGAAGGCTAAGAGCCCTCACTTTGCAGCATGTCAAGTGACTTCCAAGGAGGTTGTCACGGAAAATGTCAAAGTCAACAAGAAGGCTCGCCATCAGGAGAGCTCACTCAAGTCCGGCACTAGAAAATCTAGGACAGGGAAATGGTGCAACCAATGCAAGTCAAACACGCACAATGCTATTGATTGCAGGGGAAAGTCAGGAGACTCTAAATTCATCAACCCCGGGAGACCTAAGGTGGAGCCCACTGAACAGGTCGAGGCCGACGAAGAGACTCCAGACCAGGAAAAGCCACCTGTAGTGGAATTGGTAGAGGTTAACGGTCGTCAAGTGGAGTGTTTGTACGACACAGGACTGGACGGGGAGGCCGTGATTTCTGCGGATCTGGTACACCCAGAACAATTCACAGGTGAGACCATGGAAATACAGCCTGCACAGAAGAGTGCTGTGGCCATGAAGTTGCCCATTGCTAACGTGGAGATTCGGTCAAGATATGTCACCGGCACAATGAAGGCTGCTGTATTGACCGATCCCATTTTCCCAGTAATCCTTGGTTGCCGGTATGTCTTTCTGGGAATGCCCAGGGAGCCAATCCATATGGGAGCAATACAGACTCGCTCTCAGACGAGAACGGAAGAGGCAGAAGCAATTGTGACTAACCCACTGCCGGGGGAGCTACGAACTGCCCAGAGTGAGGATGATACTTTACGTCCTTGCTACAAAAAGCTGCAGAAAAGTGCTGATCCACCAGGACGGGGTCAGTACTACATGAAGAACAGGATACTCTACAGGAGAGCAGGAAGGGGAAACAACCTATACGGTCAGTTGGTCGTTCCGAAAGCTCACCGGTCCCAGATTCTTCATATGGGGCATACCATCTCCTTTAGTGGACACATGGGTATTGCCGCCACCATGCAGCGGATTTCCTGCCACTACTATTGGCCGGGAATGACAGAGGATGTGCGTCGGTATGTGAAGTCATGCCCTGAGTGCCAGAGGGTGGCACCGAAACACTGGACAGCACCGGTGGTCTTGGGTGAGATGCCCATTATGAACTCTCCTTTCGAGAGGGTAGCCATCGATATCGTGGGTCCACTTCCCAGGACTAGGAAGAGGAACATGTATATACTCACAATGGTGGATTGCTGTACAATGTGGGGTGAAGCGATACCGTTGACCACGATTGACTCGAAACGAGTGGCGGATGCACTGATGGAGGCCTTTACAAGATTAGGCTTTCCAGATCAAATTCTGACGGACAATGGGTCCCAGTTTTGTGGAAAACTCATGGAGGAGGTATTTAGAGTGTTTCACTCTAACCACATACATACCAGCCCTTACCATCCTCAAGCCAATGGACAAGTAGAGCGTTTCAACGGCACGTTGATGACAATGCTCAGGAAACTGGCGCAGGAAAAACCTGATAGGTGGGATGAATATATCCCAGCAGCACTCTTTGCCTATCGGGAAGTTCCTCATGGCTCAACAGGACTACCACCCGCTACGTTGCTGTTTGGTCGTCCAATTAAAGGACCGTTGGAAGCCATGTTGAGGAGTTGGACTGAAGAGGGGACGTCAGAAGAAGTGATCTCTTCCTATAAATACGTGGAGGAACTAAAAGAAAAACTCCACAAAGGATGGACTCTGGCAAATCAAAACTTGAAAAAGGCCAGGAAAAGACATGCGGCTTACTACAACCGTAGGTCAAAAGACAGATCTCTAGAGGTGGGAGACAAAGTTTTGTTGCTACTCCCAACGGGAAACAACAAACTGGAGATAGGTTGGCAAGGACCATTTCCCGTGGAAAGGGTGATATCCAGAACCAACTATCAGATCCGGATCCGGGGAAAGTCGAAGATTTTCCATATCAATCTCTTGCGGAAATACGAAGAGAGACACGGAGAAAAAGCAGCTCACCTCATGGCAATGGCAGTTGCAGTGGAGACAGAAGTGGGAACCAGCGAGGGCAGGGAATATCCCCTGGTACACCAGGAAACCTACAAGGATGTGCAGGTGAACCCTGATCTGACCTCCCAGGAGAGGGAGAAGATAACCCAGGTTCTCAGGTCTCATAAGGAGATACTGACTGATAAACCAGGACGAACGAGGTTGGTGGAGTTCGAGATGACGTTGACCACACAGGAGCCTGTTCGCCAAAAGGTTTACCCAGTGCCCTTCTCTAAAGAAAAGGCCTTGGAGGAGGAAATACAAAAACTGCTGGAGGATGACGTGATTGCACCATCCACATCCCCATACAATGCGGGGGTAGTTTTGTTACGGAAACCAAGTGGAGAACACCGGTTGTGTATAGACTACCGACTTCTGAACAGTCATACACAATTTCAGGTGGAACCTTTGCCGAATCCAACGCAGTTATTCGCTAGGCTCCATAAGGCTCGGTACTTTTCAAAGGTGGATCTGAGTCGGGGGTACTATCAAATACCAGTCAAACCGGAGATTCGACCACTGCTGGCCTTCAGTACACCCAGTGGACACTACGAATTCAAGGTCATGCCCTTTGGACTCAGCAATGCACCTAGTGTGTTTACACGTATGATGAGGACTTTACTAGATCCTTTACAGGATCCGGCCATCATCTCCTTCATGGATGATATTCTGATTTCCAGTGACAGCTTGGATGACCATTTGCAATCCTTGGAGAGAGTGTTTAATAGACTCAAGGAAGCAGGGCTTACCGCTCGTCCAACCAAGTGCATGATTGGTTACCAGACTCTGGAATTTCTAGGTCACACCATCACTCCAGGACACATTGTCCCAGAAGAGAAGAACCTGGAGAAAATCAGAAATGCCCCAAGGCCAAAAACGAAGAAGGACGTGCGATCTTTTCTCTCGTTGTGTGGATTCTACCAGAAATTTATCCCACATTTCACTGAACTGGGAGCTCCATTGACGGAAACCTTGAAAAAGGGATTCCCGGACCAAATCATTTGGACACCAGAATGTGAGACTGCCTATAGTCAGTTAAAGGAGGCCTTGGTCAGCAAACCTGTATTACAGCTCCCGAACCTTTCCAAACCATTTGTGTTGAGAACTGATGCAAGTGGGATTGGGATTGGGGCAGCTTTGTTACAGGAAGGGAAAGACGATGCTTCGGTTTTGAAACCTGTGGCATACGCAAGCAAGAAGCTACTCCAGGCTGAGAGGAATTATTCGACCGTTGAGAGAGAGTGCTTGTCTCTCGTATGGGCCGTGCAAAAATTCCAGCCCTATTTGTATGGAGTTAAGTTTCGGGTCCAGTCAGATCATCAGCCCCTGATGTTCCTGGCTACTTCTCAGAAGCTCAACGCCCGTTTGATGCGGTGGTCGTTGTTACTTCAACCCTACAATTTCACAGTGGAGTATATTCCTGGGAAGGAAAATGTTGGAGCGGACTTCTTATCAAGACACCCAGCTCCTGAAGAAGAGGAATGAATTATCTGGATTGAATTCACAGTGGAGAAGAGTGAGATGGACTACTCTCTTAAGAGGGGGCCTATGTCATGATTTCACTGTGTATCAACCAGATAATGACAATACAGACGGAATGCACAGCTGCAGTTGTTTACCAGTTAGATCAAAGACACCCTAACCTGGGGAAGTCTCCAGCATCAAACAGGAAAATCGTCTTTGACAGTCCCCACAAGACGGGAAATTGTAGGCATATGTTGAAAAAAGGGGGAGGCGACTTGTGCATGGATTGTCCAAAAGGAGAGATAATCTACTCGTGTGACATTGATTAAACCCAAGGAAGAGAATTTATTCAGACATGGATAATCTGCCCTTGAACCACTTTTGTTAACATCAAAAGAACGTCACGTGGCCACTCAAGGCTGTTGGGTAAAAACATGCTTTGTTTACAAGTAGTGTAACTCTGAGGATTGACTTGCACGGACGTGTTTGTCACTGCAGTGGATTTAAAAAAATATCTACCGTGTGCGGAAATTAATTAGATTTAATTGTACACGTGCCTGTTATGGCAAAATGTGGATGTGATTTCGAAGACACTGCTGTGTTGTGCTTAAGGTATTGTAGAGAGTATATTTAAGCCTAGTTAATATAAGCAGTAGCCTCGGTAAAACTTGCTAGAGTAATGAATAGAATTAGCTCTGCTAGTGAGAATTGTGTAGTGGGGTGATATTTGGGGAAATTGGGGATGGGGAGAATGTACAATGATGGGATCTTCTAGTGATGTCTGCTAGGGGTCTACACTTTACATTTTGCTCTGTCCTGATCTTAACCCACTGCAGACCGGAGTGAAGAACTCCTATGCCCATGACAGAGTTGGTTCACTGTCATGTATCTGAGTGAGGCGAACACCCCCCCCCCCCCCAATGGAGGTCAGGGACAGTTGCTATCACCAAATGTGTTGTTCTCTCGTTGACAGGTTCCTTTAGGTCACTCAAGTCACTGAGAATGGAGACCTTGGTGCAGGCAGTTGGTCAACATCTTTTGCACTTAGCCCATGATAAAAAGGGTTTACGGGAACAAGCATAAGAGGGATTATCAAACGTCACACATTAACAGAATACAAGAAATTGTTTTCTCCGCACCATTTTGGAGGAAGACCAATCGTCAAATTAATGTTTCAAACATCACTTGGGAACAGAATAGTAGAAAGTGAATTTCTTTTACACCACCTGGGAAAAGACCAGTGGGCAGTATGTTTTACACGACAGGTGAACAAACAAAGAGATACAGTTATTCCCCATCCCATGGGAATAAATCAGTATAAACTGATTAGGAAGTTAGTATAACAATGGTCTTGTGAACAGTAGACACTTGAAACAGGAAGTACATTTATTTCAAAGAACAGTATATTCGTGTCCTCACTAGACAAGGGTGTTATAAGTATAAGAACAAATTAGACATATATTAACTGTGTGATCCAGACAGGATTTAGTGTCGGACTGTGACTAGTTCTTTTGAGTGATCAAACAGCCACCGGTGGAAATCTACATCTAGCAGGATGGACACATACCTGGGTGAGGTCCTCGTGGAATGAATGAGGATATGGTGTGATCCTTTCTGTGATGATAGGGCTGGGCTCTTCAGCTACCTGGTCTATGTCCGCACCCAATAGAAATATTCGACACACATTCTACCCTTTACACACACACACACCTCTCACACCTATACTCTTGGTTTAATAAATTATTTTGTATTTATTTGTTAAAGCTTGAGTTGTGGAGTATGTTATGTTGGGGAAAAGTGAGAGGGGGCATGATACAAGGGTGAGTGAGAGTAAGAAAGAGGTGTTTGCAGACCAACGGAGTTTTGTGGACGTAGTCTGGTGGTTTCTCTAGGACAATAATATTGGGGTAATAAAAATGTAGTGTTGATTCCCCACACTCCAGGGACAACACGAAAGTAAGTAAGGAAGACTTACGACAAATATGTAAACACATCATGTTGCAGATTCTTTGCAGTATGTCGCTCTCATTAATGCCTGCTCAAATCAACTGCCAGTTCCCCTGCCACATGCACTTTTAGCCCAAGGTGTAATCAGTGTCCTGTGTCCATCTTTGTGCTGGTCAACCTCTGCCTCATGCACTTTTATGCCCATAAAGTTTATGCCCAGAACTTCCGGTCCCCAACATGGCGGATAGACATTGAACCGTAAAGGCCCCTGGAGTGTTTATGCTTGTGGCTATGGTTTGCATTCACATTTTCCTCATGTTGGATTGGTAGTACATGGTTCCGTCGCCCTGCTACTGAGTGAGTGCATGGCGTGACACTGTGAAATGCGCTGGAGATATTGCTCGTCTGTTGCGGGCAAATCTCCACCGACTGACTGAATAAGTAAAGAAACGATAAAAGTAGTGGTATTTCAATTGCACTTGCGCTCCTACCTATTCTACACCCTTCATGTGTCTTCACAAAGTCAGACTAGAGATTTGAGTGAGTGAACTTGGCTCAAATCAGTAACAATACAGTAATTTACAATAACAGTAATAAAGCAAGTGATTTGCAAAGTTGATAGGGAACTATGCTGATAATGTCGCTAGCATGGTCAAACAAGGGTTCGACGCTGGGGCTTGTCATCTGCTAACATGAGGGAAAGTTAGACCACCAATCCCTCCATGCATTCAGGCCTACAAAATGTGATGGCCTATCTCATCACTGACCCCTAGCAGGAAATTGCTTCAGGGCACATTTTTTCATTAATTAGTAACAACACTATCTTTGGCGCTAGATTTCCTTCAAAATAGTTCCTTCAACTAACTCTTTAGATAGAGGTTTCAGGCTTACAGAATGAGACTTATCTTGAATGGTGTTTATTGTATGTCCAGGATAAATACCCTGAAATTGAAATTCTTTGGTTGATGACAAAATCATGGAATCATGGCCTGCATCTGTACAAGTAAGTGCTTTCATTTATTTATTGTGTCCTCATGTTATTGATTGATTTACTGATGTTTCAATTTCCAAACCAAGAATTAATATTAAGATGGTGGGACGAGCAACTACACCTCCCCATTGTAGAGGATGGGAAACGCACCACTGTGTGGCCAATGTAACTCTGGGGACCAAGTATCCATTGGGGTAAGTTAACACTTCTGAGGTGCTCTTTGCTGTTAGGAGTACCACAGAGTAGGGTGCACACTTACCCTGACAAAGTAAAGGTTGCTAAGTGCTGAGGATACAAACCACAGCCATGTGGATGTGAAAAGCAAGGAGGAAACTACCACATTATGCATCCAAAGTCTTATGTGAGATTTTGCTGAAACAGCACAGAGCCAACTAGTGCCCATAGAAATGTACAGGGTATCTCTTGGACACTTCTTCCCTTCTTTTGTTCACTTGGAATTGATTGTCTGTATCTGCAGTGTTGTTTCTTGTATAAATAGCACTGTCTTGTTTAGTTCACTCAGTGGCCAACTCAGTTTATATTCCACTGTTGTTTCTTTAGGTCAGAAAGGTTGCCTAGATATGTATTTGAGGCAGTCTTAGAGTATGTCTTTTGGACATAACACAGCATTTTAACTTCCCCAGAACCCATGATAAAATCACCAAGTCACATTTAACAAATATCAGTAACTATAATTTAACATATCAAATACATGTTCATCTTTAATATGGAGTTACTTTATTGTTTTGAGAGGAAGGGTGTGTCCCCGACATGGTGGTGGAATTGCAAATGATGAATTATAATGAGGCAAAATATAATACCAGCAACTCAGTTGAACATAAATATTTGAGCTTGAGAAGCTACCAACTATTCCTTGAAAATATTTATTATCATGTTGAATATAAGAATCATGCAGTCTCATATATTCTTCTCCTCATGAATATTATTTTCTTTTGGTTTATAATACACTGCAATGCTTTCACTAGAATGTGTTAAATACAGCCACCTCATGTTCACTGCTTCTTATGTTACACATAAAACCACCTACCATCTTTGTTCACAACTGCAGTAACAGTCAACTTGTGTTCACTACTTCTTATATTACATAGAACCAGCCACCATCTTGGTTCACAACTGGAACAACGGCCATGTAGTGTTCACTACTTCTTATATTACATAGAACCAGCCACCATCTTGGTTCACAACTGGAACAACAGCCACGTAGTGTTCGCTACTTTTTATATGACATATAGAGCCAGCCACCTTCTTGGATCACAACCACCAAAACAATCAAGTCACAGTTTTCTATTGAAGTCCATTTTAGTGTGTTTATATGCAACAGGTTTTTTTCCCCCGGAAAAGTACATGCATTCATCATGTGCCGTGGCAATAAGCGTGGGCAGTCATAATTTGCCATTGTACACAATCACTAGAGTCTTGGATCAGGTCTGTGTTCTTGTCTAGATTATGCCATATGATCAAGCGATCCAGATTTTTATCTCTATGCCTTGCTCTTGCTCTTTTCCCATCAATCTTGTCAGTTTGTCACTAAGTTTTTCAATTTATTTTTCTTCATAATGTGCCCAAAACATCTTGACTTTCTACAACTAATTTTTCTAATCAGTGTACGGATTTCATTATTTCTTGCAGGACTTGCCCATTGCTTTTTCTATAAATCTGTGGTATTTGCATTTTCCTCAGAAACCACATTTTCACTGCCATTAGATGTTTCTCAACTTATGTGCTAATTGTCCATGTTTCATACCCTTATAACAGTACAGGTTCTATATATATAAGAAAAGCACACAACAGCTTATTTCCTTACTTCCAGAACTGAAACCTCTGGCAAATTCCTA
Organism: Cepaea nemoralis; assembly: GCA_014155875.1. NCBI lineage: Eukaryota > Metazoa > Mollusca > Gastropoda > Stylommatophora > Helicidae > Cepaea > Cepaea nemoralis. The sequence goes on along the minus strand of JACEFZ010017391.1, from coordinate 1,199 downwards.
CAGCAAAACTGGATATATTATATTTAACATAGAACTAGTTATTAATAATCTATGTGACAGAACCTGCCAACATTAACAATGACATAATGCAAGAAAACATCTGACTGTCTTAGTGTATACATTAGTTATTGTGACACATACAAGAAACATACAGCATAACATTTTCTAACACCCATTCCAGTTGTGGTAAATTCCAAGAGTCAGAGCAGTGGTGTGGCATGAGTATGAGGTTCCTCAAATACCTGTCTGCTGTGAAAGATGATTATGAAGAACAGGTATATGTTGCTTCCTTTAATAATAGCTTGTATACTGAATATTTTGTTTTACTACTGTCAAAATGTCCAAAGTGGAAAGTGAACTAAGTAGCAAATAAAAGGGCTAAAACATATAACTGGTACATGGGACCATTGACACAGTGCCTTCATTCAGTTCTCAATAAATGTTCCTCAGGATACAGCTGTGAGGTGTACTCAGCCTTTTACAGTTGGGTACCAGATATTTCTCTAAATTTAAAGTGCACTGGTGTAATATTGACCACGTCAGGGGTCTGTCTGGTGGTTAAATTTTTTAGCCTTATGACATATACCCTATGTGCCTTGTGCCATTTAAGCAGGGAATGAATGAGCTGGTGCAGCATAGCATCATCTGTATACATGATTAACTTCTGTTAGCTGAGTTCTCTTTGTAATTCCCTATCCGTTATATATTCTGATAACTGTTCAAACTTTCTTACCTCTTTGCTTCTTCCTCTGTCTCTTAGATCATTGTTGAGTAAAGATTTTAACATCTTATTAATGGATTTAGCAAACAGAAAATATAGAGCCTGGCATGAATAGTAACTAATTTTATCCAAGCCGAGTGTTACAGTAGCTCACCTTGCCTTGGTTATTACTTTAACCATTTCTGTTCCAGGCTGTAGGTACTTAAGCTTGCTCTGTATTCCATCCATCCTGTGCCATGCCGATAAGTCTGGGCAGTCATGATTCGCCATTTCTCTCAATCACCAGAATCGTGGATCAGCTCAGTGTTGTACCATGCCACATGGCCAAGCCATCCAGGTATTTACTTCTCTGCCTTCCCCTTGTTCTATTCTCCTTGATCTTGCCAGTTGGCACCAAGTTCGCCAATTAATTACTTCTTATAACGCCCAAAAAATTGTGACTGTCTACGTCTAATTTCTCAAATCAGTTTACGATTTT